>JASCYN010000149.1:26016185-26543783 GCA_030408155.1 Lophura swinhoii | reverse complement strand
GGTCCTATTTGAAGGGGGAAACCTGGTATTTCTTGGAGAAGAGGTGATCTATGTGGGAGAAATGTGGCATGTCTGGAAGAAACTGTCCTCTTTTGGGGATAAAAGAGGTATTTGTGGGTGATAAGGTCCTATTTGAAGGGGGAAAGCTGTTATTTCTTGGAGAAGATGTGATATATTTGGGAGAAATGTGGCATGTCTGGAAGAAGCTGTCCTATTTTGGGGATAAAAGTGGTATTTGTGGGTGAAAAGGTCCTATTTGAAGTTGGAACCCTGGTATTTCTTGGAGAAGATGTGATATATTTGGGAGAAATGTGGCATTTCTGGATGAAACTGTCCTATTTGAGGGATAAAACAGGTATTTGTGGGTGAAAATTTCCTATTTGAAGGGGGAAACCTGTTATTTCTTGGAGAAGATATGATATATTTGGGAGAAATGTGGCCTTTCTGGAAGAAACTGTTCTCTTTTGGGGATAAAAGAGGTATTTGTGGGTGAAAAGGTCCTATTTGAAGGGGGAAACGTGGCATTTCTTGGAGAAGATGTGATATATTTGGGAGAAATGTGGCATGTCTGGAAGAAACTGTCCTATTTTGGGGATAAAAGAGGTATTTGTGGGTGATAAGGTCCTATTTGAAGGGGGAAACGTGGTATTTCTTGGAGAAGATGTGATATATTTGGGAGAAATCTGGCATTTCTGGAAGAATATGTCCAATTTGAGGGATAAAACAGGTATTTGTGGTTGAAAAGGTCCTATTTGACGGGGGAACCCTGGTATTTCTTGGAGAAGATGTGATATATTTGGGAGAATGTGGCATGTCTGGAAGAAACTGTCCTACTTTGGGGATAAAAAAGGTATTTGTGGGTGAAAAGGTCCTATTTGAAGGGGGAAACCTGGTATTTCTTGGAGAAGATGTGATATATTTGGGAGAAATGTGGCATTTCTGGAAGAAACTGTCCTCTTTTGGGGATAAAAGAGGTATTTGTCGGTGATAAGGTCCTATTTGAAGGGGGAAAGCTGTTATTTCTTGGAGAAGATGTGATATATTTGGGAGAAATGTGGCATGTCTGGAAGAAGCTGTCCTCTTTTGGGGATAAAAGAGGTATTTGTGGGTGAAAAGGTCCTATTTGAAGGGGGAAACCTGGTATTTCTTGGAAAAGATGTGATCTATTTGGGAGAAATGTGGCATTTCTGGAAGAAACTGTCCTCTTTTGGGGATAAAACAGGTATTTGTGGGTGAAAATTTCCTATTTGAAGGGGGAAACCTGTTATTTCTTTGAGAAGATATGATATATTTGGGAGAAATGTGGCATCTCTGGAAGAAACTGTCCTATTTTGGGGATAAAACAGGTATTTGTGGGTGAAAAGGTCCTATTTGAAGGGGGAAACGTGGTATTTCTTGGAGAAGATGTGATATATTTGGTAGAAATGTGGCATGTCTGGAAGAAACTGTCGTATTTTGGGGATAAAAGAGGTATTTGTGGGTGATAAGGTCCTATTTGAAGGGGGAAACGTGGTATTTCTTGGAGAAGATGTGATATATTTGGGAGAAATCTGGCATTTCTGGAAGAATATGTCCAATTTGAGGGATAAAACAGGTATTTGTGGTTGAAAAGGTCCTATTTGAAGGGGGAAACCTGGTATTTCTTGGAGAAGATGTGATATATTTGGGAGAAATGTGGCATTTCTGGCAGAAACTGTCCTCTTTTGGGGATAAAAGAGGTATTTGTGGGTGAAAAGGTCCTATTTGAAGGGGGAAACGTGGTATTTCTTGGAGAAGATGTGGTATATTTGGGAGAAATGTGGCATTTCTGAAAGAAACTGTCCTATTTTGGGGATAAAACAGGCATTTCTGGGTGAAAAGGTGCTATTTGAAGGGGGAAAGCTGGTATTTCGTGGAGAAGATGTGATGTATTTGGGAGAAATGTGGCATGTCAGGAAGAAACTGTCCTCTTTTGGGGATAAAAGAGGTATTTGTGGGTGAAAAGGTCCTATTTGAAGGGGGAAACCTGGTATTTCTTGGAGAAGATGTGATATATTTGGGAGGAATGTGGCATTTCTGGAAGAAACTGTCGTATTTTGGGCATAAAACAGGTATTTGTGGGTGAAAATGTTCTATTTGAAGGGGGAAACCTGGTATTTCTTGGAGAAGATGTGATGTATTTGGGAGAAATGTGGCATGTCAGGAAGATACTGTCCTATTTGAGGGATAAAAGAGGTATTTGTGGGTGAAAAGGTCGTATTTGAAGGGGGAAACGTGGTATTTCTTGGAGAAGATGTGATCTATTTGGGAGAAATGTGGCATTTCTGGAAGAAAATGTCCAATTTGTGGGGAGAAGGCTGGTAGTTGTGGGTGAGAAGGTCCTATTTCAGGATGAATCCTGGTATTTCTTTGAGAAGATGTGATATATTTGGGAGAAATGTGGCATTTCTGGAAGAAACTGTCCTATTTTGGGGATAAAAGAGGTATTTGTGGGTGAAAAGGTCCTATTTGAAGGGGGAAACCTGTTATTTCTTGGAGAAGATGTGATATATTCGGGGGAAATGTGGCATTTCTGGACGAAACTGTCCTCTTTTGGGGATAAAAGAGTTATTTGTGGGTGAAAAGGTCCTATTTGAAGGGGGAAACCTGGTATTTCTTGGAGAAGATGTGATGTATTTCGGAGAAATGTGGCCTTTCTGGAAGAAACTGTCCTCTTTTGGGGATAAAAGAGGTATTTGTGGGTGAAAAGGTCCTATTTGAAGGGGGAAACCTGGTATTTCTTGGAGAAGATGTGATATATTTGGGAGAAATGTGGCATTTCTGGAAGAAAATGTCCAATTTGTGGGGAGAAGGCTTGTAGTTGTGGGTGAGAAGGTCCCATTTCAGGAGGAATCCTGGTATTTCTTGGAGAAGATGTGATATATTTGGGAGAAATGTGGCATGTCTGGAAGAAACTGTCCTCTTCTGGGTATAAAAGAGGTATGTGTGGGTGAAAAGGTCCTATTTCCAGGGGAAAACCTGGTATTTCTTGGAGAAGATGTGATGTATTTGGGAGAAATGTGGCATTTCTGGAAGAAACTGTCCTCTTTTGGGGATAAAAGGGGTATTTGTGGGTGAAAAGGTCCTATTTGAAGGGGGAAACCTGGTATTTCTTGGAGAAGATGTGATATATTTGGGAGAAATGAGGCATTTCTGGAAGAAACTGTCCTCTTTTGGGGATAAAAGAGGTATTTGTGGGTGATAAGGTCCTATTTGAAGGGGGAAAGCTGTTATTTCTTGGAGAAGATGTGATATATTTGGGAGAAATGTGGCATGTCTGGAAGAAGCTGTCCTATTTTGGGGATAAAAGAGGTATTTGTGGGTGAAAAGGTCCTATTTGAAGTTGGAAACCTGGTATTTCTTGGAGAAGATGTGATCTATTTGGGAGAAATGTGGCATTTCTGGATGAAACTGTCCTATTTGAGGGATAAAACAGGTATTTGTGGGTGAAAATTTCCTATTTGAAGGGGGAAACCTGTTATTTCTTGGAGAAGATGTGATATATTTTGGAGAAATGTGGCATTTCTGGAAGAAACTGTATTCTTTTGGGGATAAAAGAGGTATTTGTGGGTGAAAAGGTCCTATTTGAAGGGGGAAACGTGGCATTTCTTGGAGAAGATGTGATATATTTGGGAGAAATGTGGCATTTCTGGAAGAAACTGTCCTATTTGGGGGATAAAAGAGGTATTTGTGGGTGATAAGGTCCTATTTGAAGGGGGAAACGTGGTATTTCTTGGAGAAGATGTGATATATTTGGGAGAAATCAGGCATTTCTGGAAGAATATGTCCAATTTGAGGGATAAAACAGGTATTTGTGGTTGAAAAGGTCCTATTTGACAGGGGAAACCTGGTATTTCTTGGAGAAGATGTGATATATTTGGGAGAATGTGGCATGTCTGGAAGAAACTGTCCTACTTTGGGGATAAAAAAGGTATTTGTGGGTGAAAAGGTCCTATTTGAAGGGGGAAACGTGGTATTTCTTGGAGAAGATGTGGTATATTTGGGAGAAATGTGGCTTTTCTGAAAGAAACTGTCCTCTTTTGGGGATAAAACAGGTATTTGTGGGAGAAAAGGTCCTATTTGAAGGGGGAAAGCTGGTATTTCTTGGAGAAGATGTGATCTATTTGGGAGAAATGTGGCCTTTCTGGAAGAAAAAGTCCAATATGGGGGGAGAAGGCTGGTAGTTTTGGGTGAGAAGGTCCTATTTCAGGAGGAATCCTGGCATTTCTTGGAGAAGATGTGATATATTTGGGAGAAATGTGGCCTTTCCGGAAGAAACTGTCCTCTTTTGGGGATAAAAGAGGTATTAGTGGTTGAAAAGGTCCTATTTCCAGGGGGAAACCTGGTATTTCTTGGAGAAGATGTGATCTATTTGGGAGAAATGTGGCATTTCTGGAAGAAAATGTCCTCTTTTGGGGATAAAAGAGGTATTTCATGGAGAAAAGGTCCTATTTGAAGGGGGAAACCTGGTATTTCTTGGAGAAGATGTGATATATTTGGGAGAAATGTGGCATTTCTGGAAGAAACTGTCCTCTTTTGGGGATAAAAGAGGTATTTGTGGGTGAAAAGGTCCTATTTGAAGGGGGAAACGTGGTATTTCTTGGAGAAGATGTGATCTGTTTGGGAGAATTGTGGCCTTTCTGGAAGAAACTGTCCTCTTTTGGGGATAAAAGAGGTATTTGTGGGTGAAAAGGTCCTATTTGAAGGGGGAACCCTGGTATTTCTTGGAGAAGATGTGATCTATTTGGGAGAAATGTGGCATTTCTGGAAGAAACTGTCCTCTTTTGGGGATAAAAGAGGTATTTGTGGGTGAAAAGTTCCTATTTGAAGGGGGAAAGCTGGTATTTCTTGGAGAAGATGTGATATATTTGGGAGAAATGTGGCATTTCTGGAAGAAACTGTCCTCTTTTGGGGATAAAAAAGGTATTTGTGGGAGAAAAGGTCCTAATTGAAGGGGGAAACCTGGTATTTCTTGAAGGAGATGTGATATATTTGGGAGAAATCAGGCCTTTCTGGAAGAAACTGTCCTCTTTTGGGGATAAAAGAGGTATTTGTGGGTGAAAAGGTCCTATTTGAAGGGGGAAACCTGGTATTTCTTGGAGAAGATGTGATATATTTGGGAGAAATCTGGCATTTCTGGAAGAAACTGTCCTATTTGGGGGGAGAAGCCTATTATTTGTGGGTGAAAAGGTCCTATTTGAAGGGGGAAAGCTGGTATTTCTTGGAGAAGAGGTGATCTATTTGGGAGAAATGTGGCATTTCTGGAAGAAACTGTCCTATTTTGGGGATAAAACAGGTATTTGTGGGTGAAAAGGTCCTATTTGAAGGGGGAAACCTGGTATTTCTTGGAGAAGATGTGATATATTTGGGAGAAATCTGGCATTTCTGGAAGAAACTGTCCTCTTTTGGGGATAAAAAAATTTTTTGTGGGTGAAAAGGTCCTATTTGAAGGGGGAAACCTGGTATTTCTTGGAGAAGATGTGATATGTTTGGGAGAAATGTGACCTTTCTGGCAGAAACTGTCCTATTTTGGGGATAAAAGTGGTATTTGTGGGTGATAAGGTCCTATTTGAAGGGGGAAACCTGGTATTTCTTGGAGAAGATGTGATCTATTTGGGAGAAATGTGGCATTTCTGGAAGAAACTGTCCTCTTTTGGGGATAAAAGAGGAATTTGTGGGTGAAAAGTTCCTATTTGAAGGGGGAAACCTGGTATTTCTTGGAGAAGGTGTGATCTATTTGGGAGAAATGTGGCATTTCTGGAAGAAACTGTCCTCTTTTGGGGATAAAAGAGGTATTTGTGGGTGAAAAGGTCCTATTTGAAGGGGGAAAGCTGGTATTTCTTGGAGAAGATGTGATATGTTTGGGAGAAATGTGGCATTTCAGGAAGAAACTGTCCTATTTTGGGGATAAAAGAGGTATTTGTGGGTGAAAAGTTCCTATTTGAAGGGGGAAACCTGGTATTTCTTGGAGAAGATGTGATCTATTTGGGAGAAATCTGGCATTTCTGGAAGAAACTGTCCTCTTTTGGGGATAAAACAGGTATTTGTGGGTGAAAACGTTGTATTTGAAGGGGGAAACCTGTTATTTCTTGGAGAAGGTGTGATATATTTTGGAGAAATGTGGCATGTCTGGAAAAAACTGTCCTCTTTTGGGGATAAAAGAGGTATTTGTGGGTGATAAGGTCCTATTTGAAGGGGGAAACGTGGTATTTCTTGGAGAAGATGTGATATATTTGGGAGAAATCTGGCATTTCTGGAAGAATATGTCCAATTTGAGGGATAAAACAGGTATTTGTGGTTGAAAAGGTCCTATTTGACGGGGGAACCCTGGTATTTCTTGGAGAAGATGTGATATATTTGGGAGAATGTGGCATGTCTGGAAGAAACTGTCCTCTTTTGGGGATAAAAGAGGTATTTGTGGGTGATAAGGTCCTATTTGAAGGGGGAAAGCTGTTATTTCTTGGAGAAGATGTGATATATTTGGGAGAAATGTGGCATGTCTGGAAGAAGCTGTCCTATTTTGGGGATAAAAGAGGTATTTGTGGGTGATAAGGTCCTATTTGAAGGGGGAAACCTGGTATTTCTTGGAGAAGATGTGATGTATTTGGGAGAAATGTGGCATTTCTGGAAGAAACTGTCCTCTTTTGGGGATAAAACAGGTATTTGTGGGTGAAAATTTCCTATTTGAAGGGGGAAACCTGTTATTTCTTGGAGAAGATATGATATATTTGGGAGAAATGTGGCATTTCTGGAAGAAACTGTCCTCTTTTGGGGATAAAAGAGGTATTTGTGGGTGAAAAGGTCCTATTTGAAGGGGGAACCCTGGTATTTCTTGGAGAAGATGTGATATATTTGGGAGAAATGTGGCATGTCTGGAAGAAACTGTCGTATTTTGGGGATAAAAGAGGTATTTGTGGGTGATAAGGTCCTATTTGAAGGGGGAAACGTGGTATTTCTTGGAGAAGATGTGATATATTTGGGAGAAATCTGGCATTTCTGGAAGAATATGTCCAATTTGAGGGATAAAACAGGTATTTGTGGTTGAAAAGGTCCTATTTGAAGGGGGAAACCTGGTATTTCTTGGAGAAGATGTGATATATTTGGGAGAAATGTGGCATGTCTGGAAGAAACTGTCCTACTTTGGGGATAAAAAAGGTATTTGTGGGTGAAAAGGTCCTATTTGAAGGGGGAAACGTGGTATTTCTTGGAGAAGATGTGGTATATTTGGGAGAAATGTGGCATTTCTGAAAGAAACTGTCCTATTTTGGGGATAAAACAGGTATTTGTGGGTGAAAAGGTCCTATTTGAAGGGGGAAAGCTGGTATTTCTTGGAGAAGATGTGATGTATTTGGGAGAAATGTGGCATTTCTGTAAGAAACTGTCCTCTTTTGGGGATAAAAGAGGTATTTGTGGGTGAAAAGGTCCTATTTGAAGGGGGAAACGTGGTATTTCTTGGAGAAGATGTGATCTATTTGGGAGAAATGTGGCATTTCTGGAAGAAAATGTCCAATTTGTGGGGAGAAGGCTGGTAGTTGTGGGTGAGAAGGTCCTATTTCAGGAGGAATCCTGGTATTTCTTGGAGAAGATGTGATATATTTGGGAGAAATGTGGCATTTCTGGAAGAAACTGTCCTATTTTGGGGATAAAAGAGGTATTTGTGGGTGAAAAGGTCCTATTTGAAGGGGGAAACCTGTTATTTCTTGGAGAAGATGTGATATATTCTGGGGAAATGTGGCATTTCTGGAAGAAACTGTCCTCTTTTGGGGATAAAAGAGTTATTTGTGGGTGAAAAGGTCCTATTTGAAGGGGGAAACGTGGTATTTCTTGGAGAAGATGTGATATATTTGGGAGAAATGTGGCCTTTCTGGAAGAAACTGTCCTCTTTCGGGGATAAAAGAGGTATTTGTGGGTGAAAAGGTCCTATTTGAAGGGGGAAACCTGGTATTTCTTGGAGAAGATGTGATATATTTGGGAGAAATGAGGCATTTCTGGAAGAAAATATCCAATTTGTGGGGAGAAGGCTGGTAGTTGTGGGTGAGAAGGTCCCATTTCAGGAGGAATCCTGGTATTTCTTGGAGAAGATGTGATATATTTGGGAGAAATGTGGCATGTCTGGAAGAAACTGTCCTCTTCTGGGTATAAAAGAGGTATGTGTGGGTGAAAAGGTCCTATTTCCAGGGGAAAACCTGGTATTTCTTGGAGAAGATGTGATGTATTTGGGAGAAATGTGGCATTTCTGTAAGAAACTGTCCTCTTTTGGGGATAAAAGAGGTATTTGTGGGTGAAAAGGTCCTATTTGAAGGGGGAAACCTGGTATTTCTTGGAGAAGAGGTGATCTATGTGGGAGAAATGTGGCATGTCTGGAAGAAACTGTCCTCTTTTGGGGATAAAAGAGGTATTTGTGGGTGATAAGGTCCTATTTGAAGGGGGAAAGCTGTTATTTCTTGGAGAAGATGTGATATATTTGGGAGAAATGTGGCATGTCTGGAAGAAGCTGTCCTATTTTGGGGATAAAAGAGGTATTTGTGGGTGAAAAGGTCCTATTTGAAGTTGGAAACCTGGTATTTCTTGGAGAAGATGTGATATATTTGGGAGAAATGTGGCATTTCTGGATGAAACTGTCCTATTTGAGGGATAAAACAGGTATTTGTGGGTGAAAATTTCCTATTTGAAGGGGGAAACCTGTTATTTCTTGGAGAAGATATGATATATTTGGGAGAAATGTGGCATTTCTTGAAGAAACTGTTCTCTTTTGGGGATAAAAGAGGTATTTGTGGGTGAAAAGGTCCTATTTGAAGGGGGAAACGTGGCATTTCTTGGAGAAGATGTGATATATTTGGGAGAAATGTGGCATGTCTGGAAGAAACTGTCCTCTTTTGGGGATAAAAGAGGTATTTGTGGGTGATAAGGTCCTATTTGAAGGGGGAAATGTGGTATTTCTTGGAGAAGATGTGATATATTTGGGAGAAATCTGGCATTTCTGGAAGAATATGTCCAATTTGAGGGATAAAACAGGTATTTGTGGTTGAAAAGGTCCTATTTGACGGGGGAACCCTGGTATTTCTTGGAGAAGATGTGATATATTTGGGAGAATGTGGCATGTCTGGAAGAAACTGTCCTCTTTTGGGGATAAAAGAGGTATTTGTGGGTGATAAGGTCCTATTTGAAGGGGGAAAGCTGTTATTTCTTGGAGAAGATGTGATATATTTGGGAGAAATGTGGCATGTCTGGAAGAAGCTGTCCTATTTTGGGGATAAAAGAGGTATTTGTGGGTCATAAGGTCCTATTTGAAGGGGGAAACCTGGTATTTCTTGGAGAAGATGTGATGTATTTGGGAGAAATGTGGCATTTCTGGAAGAAACTGTCCTCTTTTGGGGATAAAACAGGTATTTGTGGGTGAAAATTTCCTATTTGAAGGGGGAAACCTGTTATTTCTTGGAGAAGATATGATATATTTGGGAGAAATGTGGCATTTCTGGAAGAAACTGTATTCTTTTGGGGATAAAAGAGGTATTTGTGGGTGAAAAGGTCCTATTTGAAGGGGGAAAGCTGTTATTTCTTGGAGAAGATGTGATATATTTGGGAGAAATGTGGCATGTCTGGAAGAAACTGTCGTATTTTGGGGATAAAAGAGGTATTTGTGGGTGATAAGGTCCTATTTGAAGGGGGAAACGTGGTATTTCTTGGAGAAGATGTGATATATTTGGGAGAAATCTGGCATTTCTGGAAGAATATGTCCAATTTGAGGGATAAAACAGGTATTTGTGGTTGAAAAGGTCCTATTTGAAGGGGGAAACCTGGTATTTCTTGGAGAAGATGTGATATATTTGGGAGAAATGTGGCATGTCTGGAAGAAACTGTCCTACTTTGGGGATAAAAAAGGTATTTGTGGGTGAAAAGGTCCTATTTGAAGGGGGAAACGTGGTATTTCTTGGAGAAGATGTGGTATATTTGGGAGAAATGTGGCATTTCTGAAAGAAACTGTCCTATTTTGGGGATAAAACAGGTATTTGTGGGTGAAAAGGTCCTATTTGAAGGGGGAAAGCTGGTATTTCTTGGAGAAGATGTGATGTATTTGGGAGAAATGTGGCATTTCTGTAAGAAACTGTCCTCTTTTGGGGATAAAAGAGGTATTTGTGGGTGAAAAGGTCCTATTTGAAGGGGGAAACGTGGTATTTCTTGGAGAAGATGTGATCTATTTGGGAGAAATGTGGCATTTCTGGAAGAAAATGTCCAATTTGGGGGGAGAAGGCTGGTAGTTTTGGGTGAGAAGGTCCTCTTTCAGGAGGAATCCTGGCATTTCTTGGAGAAGATGTGATATATTTGGGAGAAATGTGGCATTTCTGGAAGAAACTGTCCTATTTTGGGGATAAAAGAGGTATTAGTGGTTGAAAAGGTCCTATTTGAAGGGGGAAAGCTGGTATTTCTTGGAGAAGATGTGATATATTCTGGGGAAATGTGGCATTTCTGGAAGAAACTGTCCTCTTTTGGGGATAAAAGAGTTATTTGTGGGTGAAAAGGTCCTATTTGAAGGGGGAAACCTGGTATTTCTTGGAGAAGATGTGATATATTTGGGAGAAATGTGGCCTTTCTGGAAGAAACTGTCCTCTTTCGGGGATAAAAGAGGTATTTGTGGGTGAAAAGGTCCTATTTGAAGGGGGAAAGCTGTTATTTCTTGGAGAAGATGTGATATATTTGGGAGAAATGAGGCATTTCTGGAAGAAAATATCCAATTTGTGGGGAGAAGGCTGGTAGTTGTGGGTGAGAAGGTCCCATTTCAGGAGGAATCCTGGTATTTCTTGGAGAAGATGTGATATATTTGGGAGAAATGTGGCATGTCTGGAAGAAACTGTCCTCTTCTGGGTATAAAAGAGGTATGTGTGGGTGAAAAGGTCCTATTTCCAGGGGAAAACCTGGTATTTCTTGGAGAAGATGTGATGTATTTGGGAGAAATGTGGCATTTCTGTAAGAAACTGTCCTCTTTTGGGGATAAAAGAGGTATTTGTGGGTGAAAAGGTCCTATTTGAAGGGGGAAACCTGGTATTTCTTGGAGAAGAGGTGATCTATGTGGGAGAAATGTGGCATGTCTGGAAGAAACTGTCCTCTTTTGGGGATAAAAGAGGTATTTGTGGGTGATAAGGTCCTATTTGAAGGGGGAAAGCTGTTATTTCTTGGAGAAGATGTGATATATTTGGGAGAAATGTGGCATGTCTGGAAAAAGCTGTCCTATTTTGGGGATAAAAGTGGTATTTGTGGGTGAAAAGGTCTTATTTGAAGTTGGAACCCTGGTATTTCTTGGAGAAGATGTGATATATTTGGGAGAAATGTGGCATTTCTGGATGAAACTGTCCTATTTGAGGGATAAAACAGGTATTTGTGGGTGAAAATTTCCTATTTGAAGGGGGAAACCTGTTATTTCTTGGAGAAGATATGATATATTTGGGAGAAATGTGGCCTTTCTGGAAGAAACTGTTCTCTTTTGGGGATAAAAGAGGTATTTGTGGGTGAAAAGGTCCTATTTGAAGGGGGAAACGTGGCATTTCTTGGAGAAGATGTGATATATTTGGGAGAAATGTGGCATGTCTGGAAGAAACTGTCCTATTTTGGGGATAAAAGAGGTATTTGTGGGTGATAAGGTCCTATTTGAAGGGGGAAACGTGGTATTTCTTGGAGAAGATGTGATATATTTGGGAGAAATCTGGCATTTCTGGAAGAATATGTCCAATTTGAGGGATAAAACAGGTATTTGTGGTTGAAAAGGTCCTATTTGACGGGGGAACCCTGGTATTTCTTGGAGAAGATGTGATATATTTGGGAGAATGTGGCATGTCTGGAAGAAACTGTCCTACTTTGGGGATAAAAAAGGTATTTGTGGGTGAAAAGGTCCTATTTGAAGGGGGAAACCTGGTATTTCTTGGAGAAGATGTGATATATTTGGGAGAAATGTGGCATTTCTGGAAGAAACTGTCCTCTTTTGGGGATAAAAGAGGTATTTGTCGGTGATAAGGTCCTATTTGAAGGGGGAAAGCTGTTATTTCTTGGAGAAGATGTGATATATTTGGGAGAAATGTGGCATGTCTGGAAGAAGCTGTCCTCTTTTGGGGATAAAAGAGGTATTTGTGGGTGAAAAGGTCCTATTTGAAGGGGGAAACCTGGTATTTCTTGGAAAAGATGTGATCTATTTGGGAGAAATGTGGCATTTCTGGAAGAAACTGTCCTCTTTTGGGGATAAAACAGGTATTTGTGGGTGAAAATTTCCTATTTGAAGGGGGAAACCTGTTATTTCTTTGAGAAGATATGATATATTTGGGAGAAATGTGGCATCTCTGGAAGAAACTGTCCTATTTTGGGGATAAAACAGGTATTTGTGGGTGAAAAGGTCCTATTTGAAGGGGGAAAACGTGGTATTTCTTGGAGAAGATGTGATATATTTGGTAGAAATGTGGCATGTCTGGAAGAAACTGTCGTATTTTGGGGATAAAAGAGGTATTTGTGGGTGATAAGGTCCTATTTGAAGGGGGAAACGTGGTATTTCTTGGAGAAGATGTGATATATTTGGGAGAAATCTGGCATTTCTGGAAGAATATGTCCAATTTGAGGGATAAAACAGGTATTTGTGGTTGAAAAGGTCCTATTTGAAGGGGGAAACCTGGTATTTCTTGGAGAAGATGTGATATATTTGGGAGAAATGTGGCATTTCTGGCAGAAACTGTCCTCTTTTGGGGATAAAAGAGGTATTTGTGGGTGAAAAGGTCCTATTTGAAGGGGGAAACGTGGTATTTCTTGGAGAAGATGTGGTATATTTGGGAGAAATGTGGCATTTCTGAAAGAAACTGTCCTATTTTGGGGATAAAACAGGCATTTCTGGGTGAAAAGGTGCTATTTGAAGGGGGAAAGCTGGTATTTCGTGGAGAAGATGTGATGTATTTGGGAGAAATGTGGCATGTCAGGAAGAAACTGTCCTCTTTTGGGGATAAAAGAGGTATTTGTGGGTGAAAAGGTCCTATTTGAAGGGGAAACCTGGTATTTCTTGGAGAAGATGTGATATATTTGGGAGGAATGTGGCATTTCTGGAAGAAACTGTCGTATTTTGGGCATAAAACAGGTATTTGTGGGTGAAAATGTTCTATTTGAAGGGGGAAACCTGGTATTTCTTGGAGAAGATGTGATGTATTTGGAGAAATGTGGCATGTCAGGAAGATACTGTCCTATTTGAGGGATAAAAGAGGTATTTGTGGGTGAAAAGGTCGTATTTGAAGGGGGAAACGTGGTATTTCTTGGAGAAGATGTGATCTATTTGGGAGAAATGTGGCATTTCTGGAAGAAAATGTCCAATTTGTGGGGAGAAGGCTGGTAGTTGTGGGTGAGAAGGTCCTATTTCAGGATGAATCCTGGTATTTCTTTGAGAAGATGTGATATATTTGGGAGAAATGTGGCATTTCTGGAAGAAACTGTCCTATTTTGGGGATAAAAGAGGTATTTGTGGGTGAAAAGGTCCTATTTGAAGGGGGAAACCTGTTATTTCTTGGAGAAGATGTGATATATTCGGGGAAATGTGGCATTTCTGGACGAAACTGTCCTCTTTTGGGGATAAAAGAGTTATTTGTGGGTGAAAAGGTCCTATTTGAAGGGGGAAACCTGGTATTTCTTGGAGAAGATGTGATGTATTTCGGAGAAATGTGGCCTTTCTGGAAGAAACTGTCCTCTTTTGGGGATAAAAGAGGTATTTGTGGGTGAAAAGGTCCTATTTGAAGGGGGAAACCTGGTATTTCTTGGAGAAGATGTGATATATTTGGGAGAAATGAGGCATTTCTGGAAGAAAATGTCCAATTTGTGGGGAGAAGGCTGGTAGTTGTGGGTGAGAAGGTCCCATTTCAGGAGGAATCCTGGTATTTCTTGGAGAAGATGTGATATATTTGGGAGAAATGTGGCATGTCTGGAAGAAACTGTCCTCTTCTGGGTATAAAAGAGGTATGTGTGGGTGAAAAGGTCCTATTTCCAGGGGAAAACCTGGTATTTCTTGGAGAAGATGTGATGTATTTGGGAGAAATGTGGCATTTCTGTAAGAAACTGTCCTCTTTTGGGGATAAAAGGGGTATTTGTGGGTGAAAAGGTCCTATTTGAAGGGGGAAACCTGGTATTTCTTGGAGAAGATGTGATATATTTGGGAGAAATGTGGCATTTCTGGAAGAAACTGTCCTCTTTTGGGGATAAAAGAGGTATTTGTGGGTGATAAGGTCCTATTTGAAGGGGGAAAGCTGTTATTTCTTGGAGAAGATGTGATATATTTGGGAGAAATGTGGCATGTCTGGAAGAAGCTGTCCTATTTTGGGGATAAAAGAGGTATTTGTGGGTGAAAAGGTCCTATTTGAAGTTGGAAACCTGGTATTTCTTGGAGAAGATGTGATCTATTTGGGAGAAATGTGGCATTTCTGGATGAAACTGTCCTATTTGAGGGATAAAACAGGTATTTGTGGGTGAAAATTTCCTATTTGAAGGGGGAAACCTGTTATTTCTTGGAGAAGATGTGATATATTTTGGAGAAATGTGGCATTTCTGGAAGAAACTGTATTCTTTTGGGGATAAAAGAGGTATTTGTGGGTGAAAAGGTCCTATTTGAAGGGGAAACGTGGCATTTCTTGGAGAAGATGTGATATATTTGGGAGAAATGTGGCATTTCTGGAAGAAACTGTCCTATTTGGGGGATAAAAGAGGTATTTGTGGGTGATAAGGTCCTATTTGAAGGGGGAAACGTGGTATTTCTTGGAGAAGATGTGATATATTTGGGAGAAATCAGGCATTTCTGGAAGAATATGTCCAATTTGAGGGATAAAACAGGTATTTGTGGTTGAAAAGGTCCTATTTGACAGGGGAAACCTGGTATTTCTTGGAGAAGATGTGATATATTTGGGAGAATGTGGCATGTCTGGAAGAAACTGTCCTACTTTGGGGATAAAAAAGGTATTTGTGGGTGAAAAGGTCCTATTTGAAGGGGGAAACGTGGTATTTCTTGGAGAAGATGTGGTATATTTGGGAGAAATGTGGCTTTTCTGAAAGAAACTGTCCTCTTTTGGGGATAAAACAGGTATTTGTGGGAGAAAAGTTCCTATTTGAAGGGGGAAAGCTGGTATTTCTTGGAGAAGATGTGATCTATTTGGGAGAAATGTGGCCTTTCTGGAAGAAAAAGTCCAATATGGGGGGAGAAAGCTGGTAGTTTTGGGTGAGAAGGTCCTATTTCAGGAGGAATCCTGGCATTTCTTGGAGAAGATGTGATATATTTGGGAGAAATGTGGCCTTTCCGGAAGAAACTGTCCTCTTTTGGGGATAAAAGAGGTATTAGTGGTTGAAAAGGTCCTATTTCCAGGGGGAAACCTGGTATTTCTTGGAGAAGATGTGATCTATTTGGGAGAAATGTGGCATTTCTGGAAGAAAATGTCCTCTTTTGGGGATAAAAGAGGTATTTCATGGAGAAAAGGTCCTAATACAAGGGGGAAACCTGGTATTTCTTGGAGAAGATGTGATATATTTGGGAGAAATGTGGCATTTCTGGAAGAAACTGTCCTCTTTTGGGGATAAAAGAGGTATTTGTGGGTGAAAAGGTCCTATTTGAAGGGGGAAACGTGGTATTTCTTGGAGAAGATGTGATCTGTTTGGGAGAATTGTGGCCTTTCTGGAAGAAACTGTCCTCTTTTGGGGATAAAAGAGGTATTTGTGGGTGAAAAGGTCCTATTTGAAGGGGGAACCCTGGTATTTCTTGGAGAAGATGTGATCTATTTGGGAGAAATGTGGCATTTCTGGAAGAAACTGTCCTCTTTTGGGGATAAAAGAGGTATTTGTGGGTGAAAAGTTCCTATTTGAAGGGGGAAAGCTGGTATTTCTTGGAGAAGATGTGATATATTTGGGAGAAATGTGGCATTTCTGGAAGAAACTGTCCTCTTTTGGGGATAAAAAAGGTATTTGTGGGAGAAAAGGTCCTATTTGAAGGGGGAAACCTGGTATTTCTTGAAGGAGATGTGATATATTTGGGAGAAATGTGGCATTTCTGGAAGAAACTGTCCTCTTTTGGGGATAAAAGAGGTATTTGTGGGTGAAAAGGTCCTATTTCCAGGGGGAAACCTGGTATTTCTTGGAGAAGATGTGATATATTTGGGAGAAATCTGGCATTTCTGGAAGAAACTGTCCTATTTGGGGGGAGAAGCCTATTATTTGTGGGTGAAAAGGTCCTATTTGAAGGGGGAAAGCTGGTATTTCTTGGAGAAGAGGTGATCTATTTGGGAGAAATGTGGCATTTCTGGAAGAAACTGTCCTCTTTTGGGGATAAAACAGGTATTTGTGGGTGAAAAGGTCCTATTTGAAGGGGGAAACCTGGTATTTCTTGGAGAAGATGTGATATATTTGGGAGAAATCTGGCATTTCTGGAAGAAACTGTCCTCTTTTGGGGATAAAAAAATTTTTTGTGGGTGAAAAGGTCCTATTTGAAGGGGGAAACCTGGTATTTCTTGGAGAAGATGTGATATGTTTGGGAGAAATGTGACCTTTCTGGCAGAAACTGCCCTATTTTGGGGATAAAAGTGGTATTTGTGGGTGATAAGGTCCTATTTGAAGGGGGAAAGCTGGTATTTCTTGGAGAAGATGTGATCTATTTGGGAGAAATGTGGCATTTCTGGAAGAAACTGTCCTCTTTTGGGGATAAAAGAGGAATTTGTGGGTGAAAAGTTCCTATTTGAAGGGGGAAACCTGGTATTTCTTGGAGAAGGTGTGATCTATTTGGGAGAAATGTGGCATTTCTGGAAGAAACTGTCCTCTTTTGGGGATAAAAGAGGTATTTGTGGGTGAAAAGGTCCTATTTGAAGGGGGAAAGCTGGTATTTCTTGGAGAAGATGTGATATGTTTGGGAGAAATGTGGCATTTCAGGAAGAAACTGTCCTATTTTGGGGATAAAAGAGGTATTTGTGGGTGAAAAGTTCCTATTTGAAGGGGGAAACCTGGTATTTCTTGGAGAAGATGTGATCTATTTGGGAGAAATCTGGCATTTCTGGAAGAAACTGTCCTCTTTTGGGGATAAAACAGGTATTTGTGGGTGAAAACGTTGTATTTGAAGGGGGAAACCTGTTATTTCTTGGAGAAGGTGTGATATATTTTGGAGAAATGTGGCATGTCTGGAAAAAACTGTCCTCTTTTGGGGATAAAAGAGGTATTTGTGGGTGAAAAGGTCCTATTAGAAGGGGGAATTCCAGGAATGCCTCGTTTCTCCCAAATATATCACATCTTCTACAAGAAATACCGGCTTTCCCCCTTCAAATAGGACCTTTTCACCCACAAATACCTCTTTTATCCCCAAAAGAGGACAGTTTCTTCCAGACATGCCACATTTCTCCCAAATATATCACATCTTCTCCAAGAAATACCAGGTTTCCCCCTTGTAATAAGACCTTTTCTCCCACAAATACCTCTTTTATCCCCAAAAGAGGACAGTTTCTTCCAGAAATGCCACATTTCTCCCAAATATATCACATCTTCTCCAAGAAATACCAGCTTTCCCCCTTCAAATAGGACCTTTTCACCCACAAATACCTCTTTTATCCCCAAAAGAGGACAGTTTCTTCCAGAAATGCCACATTTCTCCCAAATATACCACATCTTCTCCATGAAATACCACGTTTCCCCCTTCAAATAGGACCTTTTCACCCACAAATACCTCTTTTATCCCCAAAAGAGAACAGTTTCTTCCAGAAATGCCATATTTCTCCCAAACATATCACACCTTCTCCAAGAAATACCAGGTATCCCCCTTCAAATAGGACCTTTTCAACCACTAATACCTGTTTTATCCCCAAAATAGGACAGTTTCTTCCAGAAATGCCTGATTACTCCAAAATATATCACATCTTCTCCAAGAAATAACAGGTTTCCCCCTTCAAATACAACGTTTTCACCCACAAATACCTGTTTTATCCCCAAAAGAGGACAGTTTCTTCCAGAAATGCCACATTTCTCCCAAATATACCACATCTTCTCCAAGAAATACCAGGTTTCCCCCTTCAAATAGGACCTTTTCACCCACAAGTACCTATTTTATCCCCAAAAGAGGACAGTTTCTTCCAGAAATGCCACATTTCTCCCAAATATATCACATCTTCTCCAAGAAATACCACGTTTCCCCCTTCAAATAGGACCTTTTCACCCACAAATACCTCTTTTATCCCCAAAAGAGGACAGTTTCTTCCAGAAATGCCACATTTCTCCCAAATATATCACATCTTCTCCAAGAAATGCCACGTTTCCCCCTTCAAATAGGACCTTTTCACCCACAAATACCTCTTTTATCCCCAAAAGAGGACAGTTTCTTCCAGAAAGGCCACATTTCTCCCAAATAGATGACATCTTCTCCAAGAAATACCAGCTTTCCCCCTTGAAATAGGACCTTATCACCCACAAGTACCACTTTTATCCCCAAAAGAGGACAGTTTCTTCCAGAAATGCCACATTTCTCCCAAACATATCACATCTTCTCAAAGAAATACCACGTTTCCCCCATCAAATAGGACCTTTTCACCCACAAATACCTGTTTTATCCCCAAAACAGGACACTTTCTTCCGGAAATTCCACATTTCTCCCAAATAGATCACATCTTCTCCAAGAAATACCAGGTTTCCCCCTTCAAATAGGACCTTTTCACCCACAAATACCTGTTTTATCCACAAAATAGGACAGTTTCTTCCAGAAAGGCCAGATTTCTCCCAAATAGATCACATCTTCTCCAAGAAATACCAGGTTTCCAACTTCAAATAGGACCTTTTCACCCACAAATACCTCTTTTATCCCCAAAGGAGGACAGTTTCTTCCAGAAATGCCACATTTCTCCCAAACAGATCACATCTTCTCCAAGAAATACCAGGTTTCCCCCTTCAAATAGGACCTTTTCACCCACAAATACCTCTTTTATCCCCAAAAGAGGACAGTTTCTTCCAGAAATGCCACATTTCTCCCAAATATATCACAACTCCTCCAAGAAATACCACGTTTCCCCCTTCAATTAGGACCTTTTCTCCATGAAATACATCTTTTATCCCCAAAAGAGGACAGTTTCTTCCAGACATGCCACATTTCTCCCAAATATATCACATCTTCTCCAAGAAATACCAGGTTTCCCCCTTCAAATAGGACCTTTTCACCCACAACTACCTGTTTTATCCCCAAAAGAGGACATTTTCTTCCAGAAATGCCACATTTCTCCCAAATATATCACATCTTCTCCAAGAAATGCCAGGATTCCTCCTGAAATAGGACCTTCTCACCCAAAACTACCAGCCTTCTCCCCCCAAATTGGACATTTTCTTCCAGAAAGGCCACATTTCTCCCAAATATATCACATCTTCTCCAAGAAATACCAGGATTCCTCCTGAAATAGGATCTTCTCACCGAAAACTACCAGCCTTCTCCCCCCAAATTGGACATTGTCTTCCAGAAAGGCCACATTTCTCCCAAATATATCACATCTTCTCCAAGAAATAACAGCTTTCCCCCTTCAAACAGGACATTTTCACCCACAAATACCTGTTTTATCCCCCAAATAGGACAGTTTCTTCCAGACATGCCACATTTCTCCCAAATATATCACCTCTTCTCCAAGAAATACCAGGTTTCCAACTGCAAATAGGACCTTTTCACCCACAAATACCTGTTTTATCCCCAAAAGAGGACAGTTTCTTCCAGAAATGCCACATTTCTCCCAAATATATCACATCTTCTCAAAGAAATACCGGTGTTCCCCATTCAAATAGGACCTTATCACCCACAAATACCTCTTTTATCCCCAGAAGAGGACAGTTTCTTCCAGACATGCCACATTTCTCCCTAATAGATCACATCTTCTCCAAGAAATACCACGTTTCCCCCTTCAAATAGGACCTTTTCACCCACAAATACCTCTTTTATCCCCAAAATAGGACAGTTTCTTCCAGAAATGCCTGATTACTCCAAAATATATCACATCTTCTCCAAGAAATAACAGGTTTCCCCCTTCAAATACAACGTTTTCACCCACAAATACCTGTTTTATCCCCAAAAGAGGACAGTTTCTTCCAGAAATGCCACATTTCTCCCAAATATACCACATCTTCTCCAAGAAATACCAGGTTTCCCCCTTCAAATAGGACCTTTTCACCCACAAGTACCTATTTTATCCCCAAAAGAGGACAGTTTCTTCCAGAAATGCCACATTTCTCCCAAATAGATCACATCTTCTCCAAGAAATACCACGTTTCCCCCTTCAAATAGGACCTTTTCACCCACAAATACCTCTTTTATCCCCAAAAGAGGACAGTTTCTTCCAGAAATGCCACATTTCTCCCAAATATATCACATCTTCTCCAAGAAATGCCACGTTTCCCCCTTCAAATAGGACCTTTTCACCCACAAATACCTCTTTTATCCCCAAAAGAGGAAGTTTCTTCCAGAAATGCCACATTTCTCCCAAATAGATCACAGCTTCTCCAAGAAATACCAGGGTTCCTCCTTCAAATAGGACCTTTTCACCCACAAGTACCTGTTCTATCTCCAAAAGAGGACAGTTTCTTCCAGAAATGCCACATTTCTCCCAAATATATCACATCTTCACCAGGAAATACCAGCTTTCCCCCTTCAAATAGGACCTTTTCACCCACAAATACCTCTTTTATCCCCAAAATAGGACAGTTTCTTACAGAAATGCCACATTTCTCCCAAATAGATCACATCTTCTCCAAGAAATACCAGCTTTCCCCTTCAAATACGACCTTTTCACCCACAAATACCTCTTTGATCCCCAAAATAGGACTGTTTCTTCCAGACATGCCACATTTCTCCCAAATATATCACATCTTCTCCAAGAAATACCAGGATTCCTCCTGAAAGAGGACCTTTTCTCCCTCAAATACCAGCCTTCTCCCCCCAAATAGGAATGTTTCTTCCAGTAATGCCACATTTCTCCCAAATATATCACATCTTCTCCAAGAAATACCAGCTTTCCCCCTTCAAATAGGACCTTATCACCCACAAATACCTCTTTTATCCCCAAAAGAGGACAGTTTCTGCCAGAAAGGCCACATTTCTCCAAACATATCACATCTTCTCCAAGAAATACCAGGTTTCCCCCTTCAAATAGGACCTTTTCACCCTCAAAAAATTCTTTTATCCCCAAAAGAGGACAGTTTCTTCCAGAAATGCCACATTTCTCCCAAATATATCACATCTTCTCCAAGAAATACCAGGTTTCCCCCTTCAAATAGGACCTTTTCACCCTCAAATACCTCTTTATCCCTCAAATAGGACAGTTTCTTCCAGACATGCCACATTTCTCCCAAATAGATCACATCTTCTCCAAGAAATACCAGGATTCCTCCTGAAAGAGGAACTTTTCTCCCACAAATACCACCCTTCTCCCCCCAAATAGGACAGTTTCTTCCAGAAATGCCAGATTTCTCCCAAACATATCACATCTTCTCCAAGAAATACCAGGTTTCCCCCTTCAAATAGGACCTTTTCACCCACAAATACCTGTTATATCCCCAAAATACGACAGTTTCTTACAGAAATGCCACATTTCTCCCAAATATATCACCTCTTCTCCAAGAAATACCAGGTTTCCCCCTTCAAATAGGACCATTTCACCCACTAATAGCAGGCTTCTCCCCACAGATAGGACAGTTTCTTCCAGAAATGCCAGATTTCTCCCAAATATATCACATCTTCTCCAAGAAATACCAGGTTTCCCCCTGGAAATAGGACCTTTTCACCCACAAATACCTGTTTTATCCCCAAAAGAGGACAGTTTCTTCCAGAAAGCCCACATTTCTCCCAAATATATCACATCTCCTTCAAGAAATACCAGCTTTCCCCCTTCAAATAGGACCTTTTCTCCCACAAATACCTGTTTTATCCCCAAAGCAGGACACTTTCTTCAGAAATGCCACATTTCTCCCAAACAGATCACATCTTCTCAAAGAAATACCACGTTTCCCCCTTCAAATAGGACCTTTTCACCCACAAATACCTCTTTTATCCCCAAAATACGACAGTTTCTTCCAGAAATGCCACATTTCTCCCAAATAGATCACATCTTCTCCAAGAAATACCAGGTTTCCCCCTTCAAATAGGGCCTTTTCTCCCACAAATACCTGTTTTAACCCCAAAAGAGGACCGTTTCTTCCAGACATGCCACATTTCTCCCAAATAGATCACATCTTCTCCAAGAAATACCAGGTTTCCCCCTTCAAATAGGAACTTTTCACCCACAAATACCTCTTTTATCCCCAAAAGAGGACAGTTTCTTCCAGAAAGGCCACATTTCTCCCAAACATATCACATCTCCTCCAAGAAATACCAGGATTCCTCCTGAAATAGGACCTTTTCTCCCTCAAGTACCAGCCTTCTCCCCCCAAATAGGACATTTTCTTCAAGACATGCCACATTTCTCCCAAATATATCACATCTTCTCCAAGAAATACCAGGTTTTCCCCTGGAAATAGGACCTTTTCACCCACTAATACCTCTTTTATCCCCAAAAGAGGACAGTTTCTTCCAGACATGCCACATTTCTCCCAAATATATCACATCTTCTCCAAGAAATACCAGGTTTCCCCCTTCAAATAGGACCTTTTCACCCACAAATACCTCTTTTATCCCCAAAATGACAGTTTCTTCCAGAAAGGCCACATTTCTCCCAAATACATCACATCTTCTCCAAGAAATACCAGGGTTCCCTCTTCAAATAGGAACTTTTCACCCACAAATACCTCTTTTATCCCCAAAAGAGGACAGTTTCTTCCAGACATGCCACATTTCTCCCAAATATATCACATCTTCTCCAAGAAATACCAGCTTTCCCCCTTCAAATAGGACCTTTTCACCCACAAATACCTCTTTTATCCCCAAAAGAGGACAGTTTCTTCAAGAAAGGCCACATTTCTCCCAAATATATCGCATCTTCTCCAAGAAATACCAGGATTCCTCCTGAAATAGGACCTTCTCACCCACAACTACCAGCCTTCTCCCCACAAATTGGACACTTTCTTCCAGAAATGCCTCATTTTTCCCAAATATATCACATCTTCTCCAAGAAATACCAGCTTTCCCCCTTCAAATAGGACCTTTTCAACCACAAATACCTGTTTTATGCCCAAAATACGACAGTTTCTTCCAGAAATGCCACATTCCTCCCAAATATATCACATCTTCTCCAAGAAATACCAGGTTTCCCCCTAGAAATAGGACCTTTTCTCCATGAAATACCTCTTTTATCCCCAAAAGAGGACATTTTCTTCCCGAAATGCCACATTTCTCCCAAATATATCATATCTTCTCCAAGAAATATCAGGTTTCCCCCTTCAAATAGGACCTTTTCAACCACTAATACCTCTTTTATCCCCAAAAGATGACAGTTTCTTCCAGAAATTCCCGATTTCTCCCAAATAGATCACATCTTCTCCAAGAAATACCAGGTTTTCCCCTGGAAATAGGACCTTTTCACCCACACATACCTCTTTTATCCCCAAAAGAGGACAGTTTCTTCCAGACATGCCACATTTCTCCCAAATATATCACATCTTCTCCAAGAAATACCAGGATTCCTCCTGAAATAGGACCTTCTCACCCACAACTACCAGCCTTCTCCCCACAAATTGGACATTTTCTTCCAGAAATGCCTCATTTCTCCCAAATATATCACATCTTCTACAAGAAATACCAGGTTTTCCCCTTCAATAGGACCTTTTCACCCACAAATACCTCTTTTATCCCCAAAAGAGGACAGTTTCTTCCAGAAAGGCCAGATTTCTCCCAAATAGATCACATCTTCTCCAAGAAATACCACGTTTCCCCCTTCAAATAGGACCTTTTCAACCACAAATACCTCTTTTATCCCCAAAATACGACAGTTTCTTGCAGACATGCCACATTTCTCCCAAATATATCACATCTTCTCCAAGAAATACCACGTTTCCCCCTTCAAATAGGACCTTTTCTCCATGAAATACCTCTTTTATCCCCAAAGGAGGACATTTTCTTCCAGAAATGCCACATTTCTCCCAAATATATCACATCTTCTCCAAGAAATACCAGGATTCCTCCTGAAATAGGACCTTCTCACCCAAAACTACCTGCCTTCTCCCCCCAAATTGGACATTATCTTCCAGAAAGGCCATATTTCTCCAATATAGATCACATCTTCTCCAGGAAATACCAGCTTTCCCCCTTCAGATAGGACCTTTTCTCCCATAAATACCTGTTTTATCCCCAAAACAGGACACTTTCTTCCTGAAAGGCCACATTTCTCCCAAATAGATCACATCTTCTCCAAGAAATACCAGGTTTCCCCCTTCAAATAGGACCTTTTCACCCACAAATACCTGTTTTATCCCA
Source organism: Lophura swinhoii (assembly GCA_030408155.1). Lineage (NCBI taxonomy): Eukaryota > Metazoa > Chordata > Aves > Galliformes > Phasianidae > Lophura > Lophura swinhoii. The sequence continues at coordinate 26,519,365 of JASCYN010000149.1, read as the reverse complement.
AAATAGGACAGCTTCTTCCAGAAATGCCACATTTCTCCCAAATATATCACATCTTCTCCAAGAAATACCAGGGTTGCCCCTTCAAATAGGACCTTTTCACCCACAAATACCTCTTTTATCCCCAAAAGAGGACAGTTTCTGCCAGAAATGCCACATGTCTCCCAAATAGATCACATCTTCTCCAAGAAATACCACGTTTCCCCCTTCAAATAGGACCTTTTCACCCACAAATAACTCTTTTATCCCCAAAAGAGGACAGTTTCTTCCAGACATGCCACATTTCTCCCAAATATATCACATCTTCTCCAAGAAATACCAGGTTTCCCCCTTCAAATAGGACCTTTGCAACCACAAATACCTGTTTTATCCCTCAAATTGGTCATATTCTTCCAGAAATGCCACATTTCTCCCAAATATATCACATCTTCTCCAAGAAATACCAGCTTTCCCCCTTCAAATAGGACCTTTTCACCCACAAATACCTCTTTTATCCCCAAAAGAGGACAGTTGCTTCCAGAAATGCCACATTTCTCCCAAATATATCATATCTTCTCCAAGAAATACCACGTTTCCCCCTTCAAATAGGACCTTTTCACACACAAATACCTGTTCCATCCCCAAAAGAGGACAGTTTCTTCCATAAATGCCCGATTTCTCCCAAATAGATCACATCTTCTCCAAGAAATACCAGCTTTCCCCCTTCAAATAGGACCTTTTCACCCACAAATACCTGTTTTATCCCCAAAAGAGGACAGTTTCTTCCAGAAAGGCCACATTTCTCCCAAACATATCACATCTTCTCCAAGAAATACCAGGATTCCTCCTGAAATAGGACCTTCTCACCCACAACTACCAGCCTTCTCCCCACAAATTGGACATTTTCTTCCAGAAATGCCACATTTCTCCCAAATAGATCACATCTTCTCCAAGAAATACCAGGTTTCCCCCTTCAAATAGGACCTTCTCACCCACAAATACCTCTTTTATCCCCAAAAGAGGACAGTTTCTTCCAGAAATGCCACATTTCTCCCAAATACATCACATCTTCTCCAAGAAATACCACGTTTCCCCCTTCAAATAGGACCTTTTCACCCACAAATACCTGTTTTATCCCCAAAATACGACAGTTTCTTCCAGAAATGCCACATTTCTCCCAAATATATCACATCTTCTCCAAGAAATACCAGCTTTCCCCCTTCAAATAGGACCTTTTCACCCACAAATACATCTTTTATCCCCAAAAGAGGACAGTTTCTTCCAGACATGCCACATTTCTCCCAAATATATCACATCTTCTCAAAGAAATAACAGGTTTCCCCCTTCAAATAGGACCTTTTCACCCACAAATACCTGTTTTATCCCCAAAAGAGGACAGTTTCTTCCAGACATGCCACATTTCTACCAAATATATCACATCTTCTCCAAGAAATACCAGCTTTCCCCCTTCAAATAGGACCTTTTCACCCTCAAATACCTGTTTGATCCCCAAAAGAGGACAGTTTCTTCCAGACATGCCACATTTCTCCCAAATATATCACATCTTCTCCAAGAAATACCAGGGTTCCCCCTTCAAATAGGACCTTATCACCCACAAATACCTCTTTTATCCCCAAAAGAGGACAGTTTCTTCCAGAAATGCCACATTTCTCCCAAATATATCACATCTTCTCCAAGAAATCACAGGTTTCCCCCTTCAAGTACTACGTTTTCACCCACAAATACCTGTTTTATCCCCAAAAGAGGACAGTTTCTTCCAGAAATGCCACATTTCTCCCAGTATACCACATCTTCTCCAAGAAATACCAGCTTTCCCCCTTCAAATAGGACCTTTTCACCCACAAATACCTCTTTTATCCCAAAAGAGGACAGTTTCTTCCAGACATGCCACATTTCTCCCAAATATATCACATCTTCTCCAAGAAATACCAGGTTTCCAACTTCAAATAGGACCTTTTCACCAACAAATACCTGTTTTATCCCTCAAATTGGACATATTCTTCCAGAAATGCCAGATTTCTCCCTAATAGATCACATCTTCTCCAAGAAATACCAGGTTTCCCCCTTCAAATAGGACCTTTTCACCCACAAATACCTCTTTTATCCCCAAAAGAGGACAGTTTCTTCCAGAAATGCCACATTTCATCCAAATATAGCACATCTTCTCCAAGAAATACCAGGTTTCCCCCTTCAAATAGGACCTTTTCACAAACAAATACCTGTTATATCCCCAAAAGAGGACAGTTTCTTCCAGAAAGGCCACATTTCTCCCAAATAGATCACATCTTCTCCAAGAAATACCAGGATTCCTCCTGAAATAGGACCTTCTCACCCACAACTACCAGCCCTCTACCCACAAATTGGACATTTTCTTCGAGAAATGCCTCATTTCTCCCAAATATATCACATCTTCTCCAAGAAATACCAGGCTTCCCCCTTCAAATAGGACCTTTTCTCCATGAAATACCTCTTTTATCCCCAAAAGAGGACAGTTTCTTCCAGAAATGCCACATTTCTCCCAAATATATCACATCTTCTCCAAGAAATACCAGGTTTTCCCCTTCAAATAGGACCTTTTCAACCACTAATACCTCTTTTATCCCCAAAAGAGGACGGTTTCTTCCAGACATGCCACATTTCTCCCAAATATATCACATCTTCTCCAAGAAATGACAGGATTCCTCCTGAAATAGGACCTTCTCACTCAAATCTACCAGCCTTCACCCCCAAATTGGACATTTTCTTCCAGAAATGCCACATTTCTCCCAAATATATCACATCTTCTCCAAGAAATACCAGGATTCCTCCTGAAATAGGACCTTCTCACCGAAAACTACCAGCCTTCTCCCCCCAAATTTGGCATTTTCTTCCAGAAAGGCCACATTTCTCCGAAATAGATCACATCTTCTCCAAGAAATACCAGGTTTCCCCCTTCAAATAGGACCTTCTCACCCACAAATACCTGTTTTATCCCCAAAATAGGACAGCTTCTTCCAGAAATGCCAGATTTCTCCCAAATAGATCACATCTTCTCCAAGAAATACCACGGTTGCCCCTTCAAATAGGACCTTTTCACCCACAAATACCGCTTTTATCCCCAAAAGAGGACAGTTTCTGCCAGAAATGCCACATTTCTCCCAAATATACCACATCTTCTCCAAGAAATACCACGTTTCCCCCTTCAAATAGGACCTTTTCACCCACAAATACCTCTTTTATCCCCAAAAGAGGACAGTTTCTTCCAGACATGCCATATTTCTCCCAAATATATCACATCTTATACAAGAAATACCAGGGTTCCCCCTTCAAATAGGACCTTTTCACCCACAAGTACCTGTTTTATCCCCAAAAGAGGACAGTTTCTTCCAGACATGCCACATTTCTCCCAAATAGATCACATCTTCTCCAAGAAATACCAGCTTTCCCCCTTCAAATAGGACCTTTTCACACACAAATACCTGTTCCATCCCCAAAAGAGGACAGTTTCTTCCAGAAATGCCCGATTTCTCCCAAATAGATCACATCTTCTCCAAGAAATACCAGGTTTCCCCCTTCAAATAGGACCTTTTCACCCACAAATACCTCTTTTATCCCCAAAAGAGGACAGTTTCTTCCAGAAAGGCCACATTTCTCCCAAACATATCACATCTCCTTCAAGAAATACCAGGATTCCTCCTGAAATAGGACCTTTTCTCCCACAACTACCAGCCTTCTCCCCCAAAATAGGACAGTTTCTTCCAGAAATGCCACATTTCTCCCGAACATATCATATCTTCTCCAAGAAATTCCAGGTTTCCCCCTTCAAGTAGGAAATTTTCACCCACAAATACCTGTTTTATCCCCAAAAGAGGACAGTTTCTTCCAGACATGCCACATTTCTCCCAAATATATCACATCTTCTCCAAGAAATACCAGCTTTCCCCCTTCAAATAGGACCTTTTCACACACAAATACCTCTTTTATCCCCAAAATAGGACAGTTTCTGCCAGAAATGCCACATTTCTCCCAAATATATCACATCTTCTCCAAGAAATACCAGGTTTCCCCCTTCAAATAGGACCTTTTCAACCACAAATACCTGTTCTATCCCCAAAATACGACAGTTGCTTCCAGACATGAAAGATTTCTCCCAAATATATCACATCTTCTCCAAGAAATACCAGCTTTCCCCCTTCAAATAGGACCTTTTCTCCCTCAAATACCTCTTTTATCCCCAAAAGAGGACAGTTTCTTCAAGAAATGCCACATTTCTCCCAAATATATCACATCTTCTCCAAGAAATACCAGGTTTCCCCCTTCAAATAGGACCTTTTCTACCACTAGTACCTCTTTTATCCCCAAAAGAGGACAGTTTCTTCCAGAAAGGCCACATTTCTCCCAAATATATCACATCTTCTCCAAGAAATGCCAGGATTCCTCCTGAAATAGGTCCTTCTCACCCAAAACTACCAGCCTTCTCCCCCCAAATTGGACATTTTCTTCCAGAAATGCCACATTTCTCCCAAATATATCACATCTTCGCCAAGAAATACCAGGATTCCTCCTGAAATAGGACCTTCTCACCGAAAACTACCAGCCTTCTCCCCCCAAATTGGACATTTTCTTCCAGACATGCCACATTTCTCCCAAATATATCACATCTTCTCCAAGAAATACCACGTTTCCCCCTTCAAATAGGACCTTTTCACCCACAGATACCTCTTTTATCCCCAAAAGAGGACAGTTTCTTCCAGAAAGGCCACATTTCTCCCATATATATCACATCTTCTCCAAGAAATACCAGGATTCCTCCTGAAATAGGACCTTCTCACCCACAACTACCAGCCCTCTCCCCACAAATTGGACATTTTCTTCGAGAAATGCCTCATTTCTCCCAAATATATCACATCTTCTCCAAGAAATACCAGGCTTCCCCCTTCAAATAGGACCTTTTCTCCATGAAATACCTCTTTTATCCCCAAAAGAGGACAGTTTCTTCCAGACATGCCACATTTCTCCCAAATATATCACAACTCCTCCAAGAAATACCAGGTTTCCCCCTTCAATTAGGACCTTTTCTCCATGAAATACCTGTTTTATCCCCAAAAGAGGACATTTTCTTCCAGAAAGGCCATATTTCTCCCAAATATATATCATCTTCTCCCACAAATACCAGGTTTCCCCCTTCAAATAGGACCTTTTCAACCACTAATACCTCTTTTATCCCCAAAGGAGGACAGTTTCTTCCAGACATGCCACATTTCTCCCAAATATATCATATCTTCTCCAAGAAATGCCAGAATTCCTCCTGAAATAGGACCTTCTCACATAAAAATACCAGCCTTCTCCCCTCAAATTGGACATTTTCTTCCAGAAATGCCACATTTCTCCCAAATATATCACATCTTCTCCAAGAAATACCAGGTTTCCCCCTTCAAATAGGACCTTTTCAACCACAAATACCTCTTTGATCACCAAAACAGGACAGTTTCTTCCAGAAATGCCACATTTCTCCCAAACATATCACATCTCCTCCAAGAAATACCAGCTTTCCCCCTTCAAATAGGACCTTTTCACACACAAATACCTCTTTTATCCCCAAAAGAGGACACTTTCTTCCAGAAATGCCACATTTCTCCCAAATATATCACATCTTCGCCAAGAAATACCAGGATTCCTCCTGAAATAGGACCTTCTCACCGAAAACTACCAGCCTTCTCCCCCCAAATTGGACATTTTCTTCCAGACATGCCACATTTCTCCCAAATATATCACATCTTCTCCAAGAAATACCAGGGTTCCCCCTTCAAATAGGACCTTTTCAACCACTAATACCTCTTTTATCCCCAAAATAGGACTGTTTCTTCCAGACATGCCACATTTCTACCAAATATATCACCTCTTCTCCAAGAAATACCAGCTTTCCCCCTTCAAATAGGACCTTTTCACCCACAAATACCTGTTTGATCCCCAAAAGAGGACAGTTTCTTCCAGACATGCCACATTTCTCCCAAATATATCACATCTTCTCCAAGAAATACCAGGGTTCCCCCTTCAAATAGGACCTTTTCACCCACAAATACCTCTTTTATCCCCAAAAGAGGACAGTTTCTTCCAGAAATGCCACATTTCTCCGAAATATATCACATCTTCTCCAAGAAATACCAGGTTTCCAACTTCAAATAGGACATTTTCACCCACAAATACCTCTTTTATCCCCAAAATAGGACAGTTTCTTCCAGATATGATAGATTTCTCCCAAATATATCACATCTTATACAAGAAATAGCAGGTTTCCCCCTTCAAATACTACGTTTTCACCCACAAATACCTCTTTTATCCCCAAAAGAGGACAGTTTCAGCCAGACATGCCACATTTCTCCCAAATATACCACATCTTCTCCAAGAAATACCAGGTTTCCCCCTTCAAATAGGACCTTTTCACACACAAATACCTCTTTTAACCCCAAAAGAGGACACTTTCTTCCAGACATGCCAAATTTCTCTCAAATATATCACATCTTCTCCAAGAAATACCAGGTTTCCAACTTCAAATAGGACCTTTTCACCAACAAATACCTATTTTATCCCTCAAATTGGTCATATTCTTCCAGAAATGCCACATTTCTCCCAAATATATCACTTCTTCTCCAAGAAATACCACGTTTCCCCCTTCAAATAGGACCTTTTCACCCACAAATACCTCTTTTATCCCCAAAAGAGGACAGTTTCTTCCAGAAATGCCACATTTCTCCCAAATATATCATATCTTCTCCAAGAAATACCAGCTTTCCCCCTTCAAATAGGACCTTTTCACCCACAAACACCTGTTTTATCCCCAAAAGAGGACAGTTTCTTCCAGAAATGCCACATTTCTCCCAGTATAAAACATCTTCTCCAAGAAATACCAGGTTTCCCCCTTCAAATAGGACCTTTTCACCCACAAATACCTCTTTTATCCCCAAAAGAGGACAGTTTCTTCCAGAAAGGCCACATTTCTCCCAAATATATCACATCTTCTCCAAGAAATACCAGGATTCCTCCTGGAATAGGACCTTCGCACCCAAAACAACCAGCCTTCTCCCCCCAAATTGGACATTATCTTCCAGAATGGCCACATTTCTCCAATATAGATCACATCTTCTCCAGGAAATACCAGCTTTCCCCCTTCAGATAGGACCTTTTCTCCATGAAATACCTCTTTTATCCCCAAAAGAGGACAGTTTCTTCCAGAAAGGCCACATTTCTCCCAAATATATCACATCTTCTCCAAGAAATACCACGTTTCCCCCTTCAAATAGGACCTTTTCACCCACAAATACCTGTTTTATCCCCAAAATAGGACAGCTTCTTCCAGAAATGCCAGATTTCTCCCAAATAGATCACATCTTCTCCAAGAAATACCAGCTTTCCCCCTTCAAATAGGACCTTTTCACCCACAAATACCTGTTTGATCCCCAAAAGAGGACAGTTTCTGCCAGAAATGCCACATGTCTCCCAAATATATCACATCTTCTCCAAGAAATACCACGTTTCCCCCTTCAAATAGGACCTTTTCACCCACAAATACCTCTTTTATCCCCAAAAGAGGACAGTTTCTTCCAGAAAGGCCACATTTCTCCCAAATATATCACATCTTCTCCAAGAAATACCAGCTTTCCCACTTCAAATAGGACCTTTTCAACCACAAATACCTGTTTTATCCCTCAAATTGGTCATATTCTTCCAGAAATGCCACATTTCTGCCAAATATATCACATCTTCTCCAAGAAATACCAGCTTTCCCCCTTGAAATAGGACCTTTTCACTCACAAATACCTGTTTTATCCCCAAAAGAGGACAGTTTCTTCCAGAAATGCCACATTTCTCACAAATATATCATATCTTCTCCAAGAAATACCAGCTTTCCACCTTCAAATAGGACCTTCTCACACACAAATACCTGTTCCATCCCCAAAAGAGGACAGTTTCTTCCAGAAATGCCCGATTTCTCCCAAACAGATCACATCTTCTCCAAGAAATACCAGGTTTCCCCCTTCAAATAGGACCTTTTCACCCACAAATACCTCTTTTATCCCCAAAAGAGGACAGTTTCTTCCAGAAAGGCCACATTTCTCCCAAACATATCACATCTCCTCCAAGAAATACCAGGATTCATCCTGAAATAGGACCTTTTCTCCCACAACTACCAGCCTTCTCCCCCCAAATAGGACAGTTTCTTCCAGAAATGCCACATTTCTCCCAAATATATCATATCTTCTCCAAGAAATACCAGGTTTCCCCCTTCAAATAGGAAATTTTCACCCACAAATACCTGTTTTATCCCCAAAAGAGGACAGTTTCTTCCAGAAAGGCCACATTTCTCCCAAATATATCACATCTTCTCCAAGAAATACCAGCTTTCCCCCTTCAAATAGGACCTTTTCACCCACAAATACCTGTTTTATCCCCAAAATAGAACAGTTTCTTCCAGAAATGCCACATTTCTCCCAAATAGATCACATCTCCTCCAAGAAATACCAGGATTCCTCCTGAAATAGGACCATTTCTCCCACAAATACCAGCCTTCTCCCCCCAAATAGGACATTTTCTTCCAGAAAGGCCACATATCACCCAAATATATCACATCTTCTCCAAGAAATACCAGCTTTCCCCCTTCAAATAGGTCCTTTTCAGTACAAATACCTCTTTTATCCCCAAAATAGAACAGTTACGTCCAGAAATGCCACATTTCACCCAAACATATCACATCTTCTCCAAGAAATACCACGTTTCCCCCTTCAAATAGGACCTTTTCACCCACAAATACCTGTTTTATCCCCAAAAGAGGACAGTTTCTTCCAGAAATGCCACATTTCTCCCAAATATATCACATCTTCTCCAAGAAATACCAGGTTTCCCCCTTCAAATAGGACCTTTTCACCCACAAATACCTCTTTTATCCCCAAAAGAGGACAGTTTCTTCCAGACATGCCACATTTCTCCCAAATATATCATATCTTCTCCAAGAAATACCAGGATACCCCCTTCAAATAGGACCTTTTCACCCACAAGTACCTCTTTTATCCCCAAAAGACGACACTTTCCTCCAGAAATGCCACATTTCTCCCAAATATGTCATATCTTCTCCAAGAAATACCAGGTTTCCCCCTTCAAATAGGACCTTATCACCCACAAATACCACTTTTATCCCCAAAATAGGACAGTTTCTGCCAGAAATGCCACATTTCTCCCAAACATATCACATCTTCTCCAAGAAATACCACGTTTCCCCCTTCAAAAAGGACCTTTTCACCCACAAATACCTCTTGTATCCCCAAAATAGGACATTTTCTTCCTGACATACCACATTTCTCCCAAATATACCACATCTTCTCCAAGAATTACCAGGTTTCCCCCTTCAAATAGGAACTTTACACGCACAAATACCTCTTTTATCCCCAAAAGAGGACAGTTTCTTCCAGAAAGGCCACATTTCTCCCAAATATATCACATCTTCTCCAAGAAATACCACGTTTCCCCCTTCAAATAGGACCTTTTCACCCACAAATACATGTTTTGTCCCCAAAAGAGGACAGTTTCTTCCGGAAAGGCCAGATTTCACCCAAATATATCACATCTTCTCCAAGAAATACCAGGTTTCCCCCTTCAAATAGGACCTTTTCACCAACAAAAAATTCATTTATCCCCAAAACAGGACAGTTTCTTCCAGAAATGCCACATTTCTCCCAAATATATCACATCTTCTCCAAGAAATACCAGCTTTCCCCCTTCAAATAGGACCTTTTCACCCACAAATACCTCTTTTATCCCCAAAAGAGGACAGTTTCTTCCAGAAATGCCACATTTCTCCCAAATATATCACATCTTCTCCAAGAAATACCAGGGTTCCCCCTTCAAATAGGACCTTTTCACCCACAAATACCTCTTTTATCCCCAAAAGAGGACAGTTTCTTCCAGACATGCCACATTTCTCCCAAATAGATCACATCTTCTCCAAGAAATACCAGGTTTCCCCCTTCAAATAGGACCTTTTCACCCACAAATACCTCTTTTATCCCCAAAATAGGACAGTTTCTTCCAGAAATGCCACATTTCTCCCAAATATATCACCTCTTCTCCAAGAAATACCAGGATTCCGCCTGAAATAGGACCTTCTCACCCACAACTACCAGCCTTCTCCCCACAAATTGGACATTGTCTTCCAGAAAGGCCACATTTCTCCCAAATATATCACATCTTCTCCAAGAAATACCAGGTTTCCCCCTTCAAATAGGACCTTCTCACCCACAAGTACCTGTTTTATCCCCAAAATAGGACAGTTTCTTCCAGAAATGGCACATTTCTCCCAAATATATCACATCTTCTCCAAGAAATACCAGCTTTCCCCCTTCAAATAGGACCTTTTCACCCACAAATACCTGTTCCATCCCCAAAATAGGACAGTTTCTTCCAGAAAGGCCACATTTCTCCCAAATAGATCACATCTTCTCCAAGAAATACCAGCTTTCCCCCTTCAAATAGGACCTTTTCACCCACACATACCTCTTTTATCCCCAAAAGAGGACAGTTTCTTCCAGAAATGCCACATTTCTCACAAATATATCACATCTTCTCCAAGAAATACCACGTTTCCCCCTTCAAATAGGACCTTTTCAACCAATAATACCTCTTTTATCACCAAAAGAGGACAGTTTCTTCCAGAAAGGCCACATTTCTCCCAAATATATCACATCTTCTCCAAGAAATACCAGGTTTCCCCCTTCAAATAGGACCTTTTCACCCACTAATACCTGTTTTATCCCCAAAAGAGGACAGTTTCTTCCAGAAAGGCCACATTTCTCCCAAATATATCACATCTTCCCCAAGAAATACCAGGATTCCTCCTGAAATAGGACCTTCTCACCCACAACTACCAGCCCTCTCCCCACAAATTGGACATTTTCTTCCAGAAATGCCTCATTTCTCCCAAATATATCACATCTTCTCCAAGAAATACCAGGCTTCCCCCTTCAAATAGGACCTTTTCTCCATGAAATACCTCTTTTATCCCCAAAATACGACAGTTTCTTCCAGAAATGCCACATTTCTCCCAAGTATATCACATCTTCTCCAAGAAATACCAGGTTTTCCCCTTCAAATAGGACCTTTTCACCCAAAAATACCTGTTTTATGCCCAAAAGAGGACAGCTTCTTCCAGACATGCCACATTTCTCCCAAATATATCACATCTTCTCCAAGAAATACCAGCTTTCCCCCTTCAAATAGGAACTTTTCACCCACAAATACCTCTTTTATCCCCAAAAGAGGACTGTTTCTTCCGGAAAGGCCACATTTCTCCCAAATATATCACATCTTCTCCAAGAAATGACAGGATTCCTCCTGAAATAGGACCTTCTCACCCAAAACAACCTGTCTTCTACCCCCAAATTGGACTTTTTCTTCCAGAAATGCCACATTTCTCCCAAATATATAACATCTTCTCCAAGAAATACCAGGATTCCTCCTGAAATAGGACCTTCTCACCGAAAACTACCAGCCTTCTCCCCCCAAATTGGACATTTTCTTCCAGAAATGCCACATTTCTCCCAAATATATCACATCTTCTCCAAGAAATACCAGGGTTCCCCCTTCAAATAGGACCTTTTCACCCACAAATACCTCTTTCATCCCCAAAAGAGGACAGTTTCTTCCAGAAATGCCACATTTCTCCCAAATATATCACATCTTCTCCAAGAAATACCAGGGTTCCCCCTTCAAATAGGACCTTTTCACCCACAAATACCTCTTTTATCCCCAAAAGAGGACAGTTTCTTCCAGAAATGCCACATTTCTCCCAAATATATCACATCTTCTCCAAGAAATACCAGCTTTCCGATTTCAAATAGGACCTTTTCACCCACAAATACCTCTTTTATCCCCAAAAGAGGACTGTTTCTTCCAGAAATGCCACATTTCTCCCAAATATATCACATCTTCCCCAAGAAATACCAGGATTCCTCCTGAAATAGGACCTTTTCACCCACTAATACCAGGCTTCTCCCCCCAAATTGGAGAATTTCTTCCAGAAATGCCTCATTTCTCCCAAATATATCACATCTTCCCCAAGAAATACCAGCTTTCCCCCTTCAAATAGGACCTTTTCACCCACACATACCTCTTTTATCCCCAAAAGAGGACATTTTCTTCCAGAAATGCCTCATTTCTCCCAAATATATCACATCTTCTCCAAGAAATACCAGGTTTCCCTCTTCAAATAGGACCGTATCAACCACAAATACCTGTTTTATGCCCAAAATACGACATTTTCTTCCAGAAATGCCTGATTTCTCCCAAATATATCACATCTTCTCCAAGAAATACCAGGATTCCTCCTGAAATAGGACCTTCTCACCCAAAACTACCTGCCTTCTTCCCCCAAATAGGACATTTTCTTCCAGAAATGCCACATTTCTCCCAAATATATCACATCTTCTCCAAGAAATACCAGGGTTCCCCCTTCAAATAGGACCTTTTCACCCACAAATACCTCTTTTATCCCCAAAAGAGGACAGTTTCTTCCAGAAATGCCACATTTCTCCCAAATATATCACATCTTCTCCAAGAAATACCAGGATTCCCCCTTCAAATAGGACCTTTTCACCCACAAATACCTCTTTGATCCCCAAAATACGACAGTTTCTTCCAGAAATACCACATTTGTCCCAAATATATCACAACTCCTCCAAGAAATACCAGCTTTCCCCCTTGAATTAGGACCTTTTCTCCATGAAATACCTCTTTATCCCCAAAAGAGGACATTTTCTTCCAGAAATGCCACATTTCTCCCAAATATATCACATCTTCTCCTAGAAATACCAGGGTTCCCCCTTCAAATAGGACCTTTTCACCCACTAATACCAGGCTTCTCCCCCCAAATTGGAGAATTTCTTCCAGAAATGCCTCATTTCTCCCAAATATATCACATCTTCCCCAAGAAATACCAGCTTTCCGCCTTCAAATAGGACCTTTTCACCCACACATACCTCTTTTATCCCCAAAAGAGGACATTTTCTTCCAGAAATGCCTCATTTCTCCCAAATATATCACATCTTCTCCAAGAAATACCAGGTTTCCCTCTTCAAATAGGACCTTTTCAACCACAAATACCTGTTTTATGCCCAAAATACGACACTTTCGTCCAGAAATGCCTGATTTCTCCTAAATATATCACATCTTCTCCAAGAAATACCAGGTTTCCCAATTGTAATAAGAACTTTTCACCCACAAATACCTCTTTTATCCCCAAAATACGACAGTTTCTTCCAGAAATGCCACATTTCTCCCAAATATATCACAACTCCTCCAAGAAATACCACGTTTCCCCCATCATATAGGACCTTTTCTCCATGAAATACCTCTTTTATCCCCAAAAGAGGACAGTTTCTTCCAGACATGCCACATTTCTCCCAAGTATATCACATCTTCTCCAAGAAATACCAGGTTTCCCTCTTCAAATAGGACCTTTTCTCCCACAAATACCTGTTTTATCCCCAAAAGAGGACAGTTTCTTCCAGAAAGGCCACATTTCTCCCAAATATATCACATCTCCAAGAAATACCAGGTTTCCTCCTGAAATAGGACCTTGTCACCCACAGATTCCTGTTTTATCCCTTTGTTCCGAACGACTTTTCGTTTTGGAGTGTTTATCCGATGCTACACTTCAGCATTCTGTGACGAATAAAATAGAAGAGAAAAGCCCCTATAATAAGGCAGCTAGAAGGTCCAGTAGCCACACACTTTGTGCTTTCGGGGAGGACATTCCAGAAAGTCGAGAGTTGTGGCTTCTTTCCTGCGGAGAAAAAACCCCCTGTTTTCAGGCAATGTTGGTCGCTGAATTCGCTCCTTCTCGGCATTTCAATACCGCTCCTTCGCTCTCGTGTCTCGAAAGCGGCACTCGCGCTGAACCGCTCCGGAGAGTCTGCAGTTGCTGTCCGGTCCATCGCGGTTCTGCCCGAGTGCCGCTTGCAGCCTTCAGCAGCGCTCTCGTTTCTCTCGGATGCCGGGAAAGAGCGACTTCAGCCGGATGCTTTTTTCAGGCAAGTGAGCGGCTTCTTCTGCGCACATCGCAATGGAGCGCTTTTGACTTCTCCATGTGTCCATGCAGAATGCACTACGCTTCTCTCTCATTCTTATCCCTTCCTTCCGAGCGACATTTCGTTTTGGAGTGTTTATCCCATGCTACACTTCAGCATTCTGTGACGAACAAAATAGAAGAGAAAAGCCCCACTAATAAGGCAGCTAGAAGCTCCAGAAGCCACACACTTTGTGCTTTCAGGGAGGACGTTCCAGAAAGTCGAGAGTTGTGGCTTGTTTCCTGCGGAGAAAAAACCCCCTGTTTTCAGGCAATGCAGTAGGCTGAATTCGCATCTTCTCGGCATAGGAATACCGCTCCTTCGCTCTCGTGGCTCGAAAGAGGCACTCGCGCTGAACCGCTCCGGAGAGTCTGCAGTTGCTGTCCGGTCCATCGCGGTTCTGCCCGAGTGCCGCTTGCAGCCTTCAGCAGCGCTCTCGTTTCTCTCGGATGCCGGGAAAGAGCGACTTCAGCCGGATGCTTTTCTCCGACGAGTGAGCGGCTTCTACTGCGCACATCGCAATGGAGAGCTTCTGACTTCTCCATGTGTCCATGCAGAATGCGCTACGCTTCTCTCTCATTCTTATCCCTTTGTTCCGAGCGACTTTTCGTTTTGGAGTGTTTATCCGATGCTACACTTCAGCATTCTGCGACGAATAGAGTAGAAGAGAAAAGCCCCACTAATAAGGCAGCTAGAAGTTCGAGGAGCGACACACGTAGTGCTTTCAGGGAGGACGTTCCACAGAGTCGAGAGTTGTGGCTTCTTTCCTGCGGAGAAAAAACCCCCTGTTTTCAGGCTATTCAGTAGTCTGCAACTGCAGACTGTCCGGTGTGGTTCAGCGCAAATGCCGCTATCGAGCCACGAGAGAGGAGGAGCGGCATTCCTATGCCGAGAACGAGCGAATTCAGCCTACTGCATTGCCTGAAAACAGGGGCTTTTTTCTCCGCAGGAAACAAGCCACAACTCTCGACTTTCTGGAAAGTCCTCCCTGAAAGCACTACGTGCGTTGCTCCTCGAACTTCTAGCTGCCTTATTAGTGGGGCTTTTCTCTTCTACTCTATTCGTCACAGAATGCTGAAGTGTAGCATGGGATAAACACTCCAAAACGAAATGTCGCTCGGAAAAAGGGATAAGAATGAGAGAGAAGCGTAGTGCATTCTGCATGGACACATGGAGAAGTCAGAAGCTCTCCATTGCGATGTGCGCAGAAGAAGCCGCTCACTCGTCGGAGCAAAGCATCCGGCTGAAGTCGCTCTTTCCCGGCATCCGAGAGAAACGAGAGCGCTGCTGAAGGCTGCAAGCGGCACTCGGGCAGAACCGCGATGGAAAGGACAGCAACTGCAGACTCTCCGGAGCGGTTCAGCGCGAGTGCCGCTTTCGAGCCACGAGAGCGAAGGAGCGGTATTGAAAAGCCGAGAAGATGCGAATTCAGCCTACTGCATTGCCTGAAAACAGGGGGTTTTTTCTCCGCAGGAAAGAAGCCACAACTCTCGACTTTCTGGAACGTCCTCCCTGAAAGCACTACGTGTGTCGCTCCTCGAACTTCTAGCTGCCTTATTAGTGGGGCTTTTCTCTTCTACTCTATTCGACACAGAATGCTGAAGTGTAGCATCGGATAAACACTCCAAAACGAAATGTCGCTCGGAAGGAAGGGATAAGAATGAGAGAGAAGCGTAGTGCATTCTGCATGGACACATGGAGAAGTCAAAAGCGCTCCATTGCGATGTGCGCTGAAGAAGCCGCTCACTCGTCGGAGAAAAGCATCCGGCTGAAGTCGCTCTTTCCCGGCATCCGAGAGAAACGAGAGCGCTGCTGAAGGCTGCAAGCGGCACTCGGGCAGAACCGCGATGGACCGGACAGCAACTGCAGACTCTCCGGAGCGGTTCAGAGCGAGTGCCGCTTTCGAGCCACGAGAGCGAAGGAGCGGTATTGAAATGCCGAGAAGGAGCGAATTCAGCGTCCTGCATTGCCTGAAAACAGGGGTTTTTTTCTCCGCAGTAAAGAAGCCACAACTCTCGACTTTCTGGAACGTCCTCCCTGAAAGCACAAAGTGTGTGGCTTCTGGAGCTTCTAGCTGCCTTATTAGTGGGGCTTTTCTCTTCTACTCTATTCGTCACAGAATGCTGAAGTGTAGCATCGGATAAACACTCCAAAACGAAAAGTCGCTCGGAACAAAAGGATAAAACAGGTATTTGTGGGTGACAGGGTCCTATTTCAGGAGGAAACCTGGTATTTCTTGGAGAAGATGTGATATATTTGGGAGAAATGTGGCCTTTCTGGAAGAAACTGTCCTATTTTGGGGATAAAAGAGGTATTAGTGGTAGAAAAGATCCTATTTGAAGGGGGAAACGTGGTATTTCTTGGAGAAGATGTGATCTATTTGGGAGAAATGTGGCATGTCCGGAAGAAACTGTCCTATTTGGGGGATAAAACAGGTATTTGTGGGAGAAAAGGCCCTATTTGAAGGGGGAAAGCTGGTATTTCTTGGAGAAGATGTGATCTATTTGGGAGAAATGTGGCCTTTCTGGAAGAAACTGTCCTCTTTTGGGGATAAAACAGGTACTTGTGGGTGAAAAGGTCCTATTTGAAGGGGGAAACCTGGTATTTCTTGGCGAAGATGTGATATATTTGGGAGAAATGTGGCATTTCTGGAAGAAACTGTCCTCTTTTGGGGATAAAATAGGTATTTGTGGGTGAAAACTTTGTACTTGAAGGGGGAAACGTGCTATTTCTTGGAGAGGATGTGATCTTTTAGGGAGAAATGTGGCATTTCTGGAAGAAACTGTCCTCTTTTGGGGATAAAAGAGGTATTTTTGGGTGAAAAGGTCCTATTTGAAGGGGGAATCCTAGTATTTCTTGGAGAAGATGTGATATATTTGGGAGAAATGTGGTATGTCTGGAAGAAACTGTCCTCTTTTGGGGATAAAACAGGTATTTGTGGGAGAAAAGGTCCTATTTGAAGGGGGAAACGTGGTATTTCTTGGAGAAGATGTGATCTATTTGGGAGAAATGTGGCCTTTCTGGAAGAAAATGTCCAATTTGGGGGGAGAAGGCTGGTAGTTGTGGGTGAGAAGGTCCTATTTCAGGAGGAATCCTGGTATTTCTTGGAGAAGATGTGATATATTTGGGAGAAATGTGGCCTTTCTGGAAGAAAATGTCCAATTTGGGGGGAGAAGGCTGGAAGTTGTGGGTGAGAAGGTCCTATTTCAGGAGGAATCCTGGTATTTCTTGGAGAAGATGAGATATATTTGTGAGAATTGTGGCATTTCTGGCAGAAACTGTCCTCTTATGGGGATAAAAGATCTATTAGTTGTTGAGAAGGTCCTATTTGAAGGGGGAAACCTGGTATTTCTTGGAGAAGATGATATATATTTGGGAGAAATGTGTCATGTCTGGAAGAAACTGTCCACTTTTGGGGATAAAAGAGGTATTTCATGGAGAAAAGGTCCGATTTGCAGGGCGAAACCTGGTATTTCTTGGAGGAGTAGTGATATATTTTGGAGAAATGTGGCATTTCTGGAAGAAACTGTCCTCTTTTGGGGATAAAAGAGGTATTTGTGGGTGAAAAGGTCCTATTTGAAGGGGGAAACGTGGTATTTCTTGGAGAAGATGTGATATATTTGGGAGAAATGTGGTATGTCTGGAAGAAACTATCCAATTTAGGTGATAAAAGAGGTATTTGTGGGTGAAAAGGTCCTATTTGAAGGGGGAAAGCTGGTATTTCTTGGAGAAGATGTGATATATTTGGGAGAAATGTGGCATTTCTGGAAGAAACTGTCCTGTTTTTGGGATAAAAGAGGTATTTGTGGGAGAAAAGGTCCTATTTGAAGGGGGAAAGTTGGTATTTCTTGAAGGAGATGTGATATATTTGGGCGAAATGTGGCATGTCTGGAAGAAACTGTCCTCTTTTGGGGATAAAAGAGGTATTTGTGGGTGAAAAGGTCCAATTTGAAGGGGGAAACCTGGTATTTCTTGGAGAAGATGTGATCTATATGGGAGAAATGTGGCATTTCTGGAAGAAAATGTCCTATTTGGGGGAGAAGCCTGCTATTTGTGGGTGAAAATGTCCTATTTCCTGGGGAAAGCTGGTATTTCTTGGAGAAGATGTGATATATTTGGTAGAAATGTGGCATTTCTGGAAGAAACTGTCCTATTTTGGGGATAAATTTAGGGTATTTGTGGTTGAAAAGGTCCTGTTTGAAGGGGAAACCCTGGTATTTCTTGGAGAAGATGTGATATGTTTGGGAGAAATGTGGCATTTCTGGAAGAAACTGTCCTCTTTGGGGGGAGAAGGCTGGTATTTGTGGGAGAAAAGGTCCTATTTGAAGGGGGAAAGCAGGTATTTCTTGGAGAAGATGTGATATATTTGGGAGAAATGTGGCATGTCCGGAAGAAACTGTCCTATTTGAGGGATAAAGAGGTATTTGTGGGTGAAAAGGTCCTTTTTTAAGGGGGAAACCTGGTATTTCTTGGAGAAGATGTGATCTATTTGGGAGAAATCAGGCATTTCTGGAAGAAATTGTCCTCTTTTGGGGATAAAAGAGGTATTTGTGGGTGAAAAGGTCCTATTTGAAGGGGGAAAGCTGGTATTTCTTGGAGAAGATGTGATATGTTTGGGAGAAATGTGGCCTTTCTGGCAGAAACTGTCCTCTTTTGGGGATAAAAGTGGTATTTGTGTGTGATAAGGTCGTATTTGAAGGGGGAAACCTGGTATTTCTTGGAGAAGATGTGATATATTTGGGGGAAATGTGGCATGTCAGGAAGAAACTGTCCTCTTTTGGGGATTAAAGAGGTATTTGTGGGTGAAAAGGTCCTATTTGAAGGGGGAAACGTGGTATTTCTTGGAGAAGATGTGATATATTTGGGAGAAATGTGGCATTTCTGGAAGAAACTGTCCTCTTTTGGGGATAAAAGAGGTATGTGTGGGTGAAAAGGTCCTATTTGAAGGGGGAAAGCTGGTATTTCTTGGAGAAGATGTGATCTATTTGGGAGAAATCAGGCATTTCTGGAAGAAACTGTCCAATTTGGGGGGAGAAGGCTGGTAGTTTTCGGTGAGAAGGTCCTATTTCAGGAGGAATCCTGGTATTTCTTGGAGAAGATGTGATATATTTGGGAGAAATGTGGCCTTTCTGGAAGAAAATGTCCAATTTGGGGGGAGAAGGCTGGTAGTTTTGGGTGAGAAGGTCCTATTTCAGGAGGAATCCTGGCATTTCTTGGAGAAGATGTGATCTATTTGGGAGAAATGTGGAATTTCTGGAAGAAACTGTCCTCTTTTGGGGATAAAAGAGGTATTTGTGGGAGAAAAGGTCCTATTTGAAGGGGGAACCCTGGTATTTCTTGGAGAAGATGTGATATATTTGGGAGAAATGTGGCATGTCTGGAAGTAACTGTCCTCTTTTGGGGATAAAAGAGGTATTTGTTTGTGAAAAGGTCCTATTTGAAGGGGGAAACCTGGTATTTCTTGGAGAAGATGAGATCTGTTTGGGAGAAATATGGCATTCCTGGAAGAAACTGTCCTATTTTGGGGTTAAAAGAGGTTTTTTTGGGGAAAAGGTCCTATTTGAAGGGGGAAACGTGGTATTTCTTGGAGAAGATGTGATATATTTGGGAGAAATCTGGCATTTCTGGAAGAAACTGTCCTCTTTTGGGGATAAAAGAGGTATTTGTGGGTGAAAAGGTCCTATTTGAAGGGGGAAAGCTGGTATTTCTTGGAGAAGATGTGATATGTTTGGGAGAAATGTGGCATGTCTGGAAGAAACTGTCCTATTTTGGGGATAAAACAGGTATTTGTGGGAGAAAAGGTCCTATTTGAAGGGGGAAACCTGGTATTTCTTGGAGAAGATGTGATATATTTGGGAGAAATGTGGCATGTCTGGAAGAAAGTCTCCTGTTGTGGGGATAAAACAGGTATTTGTGGGAGAAAAGGTCCTATTTGTAGGGAGAAAGCTGGTATTTCTTGAAGGAGATGTGATATATTTGGGAGAAATGTGGCATGTCTGGAAGAAACTGTCCTCTTTTGGGGATAAAAGAGGTATTTGTGGGTGAAAAGGTCCTATTTCCAGGGGAAACCCTGGTATTTCTTGGAGAAGAAGTGATATATTTGGGAGAAATGTGGCATGTCTGGAAGAAACTGTCCTCTTTGGGGGAGAAGCTTGCTATTAGTGGGTGAAAAGGTCCTATATGAAGGGGGAAAGCTGGTATTTCTTGGAGAAGATGTGATCTATTTGGGAGAAATGTGGCATTTCTGGAAGAAACTGTCCTCTTTTGGGGATAAAAGAGGTATTTGTGGGTGAAAAGTTCCTATTTGAAGGGGGAAACCTGGTATTTCTTGGAGAAGATGTGATATGTTTGGGAGAAATGTGGCATTTCTGGAAGAAACTGTCCTATTTGGGGGGAGAAGGCTGGTATTTGTGGGAGAAAAAGTCCCATTTGAAGGGGGAAACCTGGTATTTCTTGGAGAAGAAGTGATATATTTGGGACAAATCAGGCATTTCTGGCAGAAACTGTCCTCTTTTGGGGATAAAAGAATTTTTTGTGGGTGAAAAGGTCCTATTTGAAGGGGGAAACCTGGTATTTCTTGGAGAAGATGTGATATATTTGGGAGAAATGTGGCCTTTCTGGCAGAAACTGTCCTCTTTTGGGGATAAAAGAGGTATTTGTGGGTGAAAAGTTCCTATTTGAAGGGGGAAACCTGGTATTTCTTGGAGAAGATGTGATATATTTGGGAGAAATATGGCATTTCTTGAAGAAAATTTCCTATTTTGGGGATAAAAGAGGTATTTGTGGGTGAAAAGGTCCTATTTGAAGGGGGAATCCTGGTATTTCTTGGAGAAGCTGTGATATATTTGGGAGAAATGTGGCATTTCTGGAAGAAACTGTCCTATTTTGGGGATAAAAGAGGTATTTGTGGGTGAAAAGGTCTTATTACAAGGGGGAAACCTGGTATTTCTTGGAGAAGATGTGCTATATTCGGGAGAAATGTGGCATTTCTGGAAGAAAATGTCCTATTTGAGGGATAATACAGGTATTTGTGGGAGAAAAGGTCCTATTTGAAGGGTGAAACCTGGTATTTCTTGGAGAAGATGTGATCTATTTGGGAGAAATGTGGCATGTCTGGAAGAAAATGTCCTCTTATGGGGATAGAACAGGTATTTGTGGGAGAAAAGGTCCTATTTGAAGGGGGAACCCTGGTATTTCTTGGAGAAGATGTGATATATTTGGGAGAAATGTGGCCTGTCTGGAAGAAAATGTCCTATTTGAGAGACAATACAGGTATTTGTGGGAGAAAATGTCCTATTTGAAGGGGGAAAGCTGGTATTTCTTGGAGAAGATGTGGTATATTTGGGAGAAATGTGGCATTTCTGGCAGAAACTGTCCTCTTTTGGGGATAAAAGAGGTATTTGTGGGTGTAAAGTTCCTATTTGAAGGGGGAAACCTGGTATTTCTTGGAGAAGATGTGATATATTTGGGAGATAATGTGGCATGTCTGGAAGAAACTGTCCTCTTTTGGGATGAAACAGGTATTTGTGGGTGAAAAGGTCCTATTTGAAGGGGGAAAGCTGGTATTTCCTGGAGAAGATGTGATCTATTTGGGAGAAATGTGGCATGTCTGGAAGAAACTGTCCTCTTTGGGGGATGAAAGAGGTATTTGTGGGTGAAAAGGTCCTATTTGAAGGGGGAAACGTGGTATTTCTTGGAGAAGATGTGATATATTTGGGAGAAATGTGGCATTTCTGGAAGAAACCGAGCTCTTTTGGGGATAAAAGTGGTATTTGTGGGTGATAAGGTCCTATTTCCAGGGGGAAACCAGGTATTTCTAGGAGAAGATGTGATCTATTTGGGAGAAATGTGGCCTTTCTGGAAGAAACTGTCCTATTTTGGGCATAAAAGAGGTATTTGTGGGTGAAAAGGTTCTATTTGAAGGGGGAAACCTGTTATTTCTTGGAGAAGATGTGATATATTTGGGAGAAATGTGGCCTTTCTGGAAGAAACTGTCCTCTTTTGGGGATAAAAGAGGTATTTGTGGGTGAAAAGTTCCTATTTGAAGGGGGAAACGTGGTATTTCTTGGAGAAGATGTGATATATTTGGGAGAAATATGGCATTTCTTGAAGATACTGTCCTCTTTTGGGGATAAAAGAGGTATTTGTGGGTGAAAAGGTCCTATTTGAAGGGGGAATCCTGGTATTTCTTGGAGAAGCTGTGATATATTTGGGAGAAATGTGGCATTTCTGGAAGAAACTGTCCTCTTCTGGGGATAAAAGAGGTATTTGTGGGTGAAAAGGTCTTATTACAAGGGGGAAACCTGGTATTTCTTGGAGAAGATGTGCAATATTCGGGAGAAATGTGGCATTTCTGGAAGAAAATGTCCAATTTGAGGGATAATACAGGTATTTGTGGGAGAAAAGGTCCTATTTGAAGGGGGAACCCTGGTATTTCTTGGAGAAGATGTGATATATTTGGGAGAAATGTGGCCTGTCTGGAAGAAAATGTCCTATTTGAGAGATAATACAGGTATTTGTGGGAGAAAATGTCCTATTTGAAGGGGGAAAGCTGGTATTTCTTGGAGAAGATGTGGTATATTTGGGAGAAATGTGGCATTTCTGGAAGAAACTGTCCTCTTTTGGGGATGAAACAGGTATTTGTGGGTGTAAAGTTCCTATTTGAAGGGGGAAACCTGGTATTTCTTGGAGAAGATGTGATCTATTTGGGAGAAATGTGGCATGTCTGGAAGAAACTGTCCTCTTTTGGGGATAAAAGAGGTATTTGTGGGTGAAAAGGTCCTATTTGAAGGGGGAACTCTGGTATTTCTTGGAGAAGATGTGATATATTTGGGAGAAATGTGGCATTTCTGGAAGAAACTGTCCTCTTTGGGGGATGAAACAGGTATTTATGGGAGAAAAGGTCCTATTTGATGGGGAAAGCTGGTGTTTCTTGGAGAAGATGTGATCTATTTGGGAGAAATGTGGCCTTTCTGGAAGAAAATGTCCAATTTGGGGGGAGAAGGCTGGTAGTTTTCGGTGAGAAGGTCCTATTTCAGGAGGAATCCTGGTATTTCTTGGAGAAGATGTGCTATATTTGGGAGAAATGTGGCCTTTCTGGAAGAAAATGTCCAATTTTGGAGACGGCTGGTAGTTTTGGGTGAGAAGGTCCTATTTCAGGAGGAATCCTGGCATTTCTTGAAGGAGATGTGATATTTTTGGCGAAATGTGGCATTTCTGGAAGTAACTGTCCTCTTTTGGGGATAAAAGAGGGATTTGTGGGTGAAAAGGTCCTATTTGAAGGGGGAACCCTGGTATTTCTTGGAGAAGATGTGATATATTTGGGAGAAATGTGGCATTTCTGGAAGAAAATGTCCTCTTTTAGGGATAAAAGAGGTATTTCATGGAGAAAAGGTCGTAATTCAAGGGGGAAACCTGGTATTTCTTGGAGGAGTTGTGATATATTTGGGAGAAATGTGGTATTTCTAGAAGAAAATGTCCAATTTGAGGGATAAAAGAGGTATTTGTGGGTGAAAAGGTCCTATTTGAAGGGGGAAACCTGGTATTTCTTGGAGAAGATGTGATATATTTGGGAGAAATGTGGCATGTCTGGAAGAAACTGTCCTCTTTTGGGGATAAAAGAGGTATTTGTGGGTGAAAAGGTCCTATTTGAAGGGGGAAACCTGGTATTTCTTGGAGAAGATGTGATATGTTTGGGAGAAATGTGGCATTTCTGGAAGAAACTGTCCTCTTTTGGGGATAAAAGTGGTATTTGTGGGTGATAAGGTCCTATTTCCAGGGGGAAACCAGGTATTTCTTGGAGAAGATGTGATATATTTGGGAGAAATGTGGCCTTTCTGGAAGAAACTGTCCTATTTTGGGCATAAAAGAGGTATTTGTGGGTGAAAAGGTTCTATTTGAAGGGGGAAACGTGGTATTTCTTGGAGAAGATGTGATATATTTGGGAGAAATGTGGCATGTCTGGAAGAAACTGTCCTCTTTTGGGGATAAAAGAGGTATTTGTGGGTGAAAAGTTCCTATTTGAAGGGGGAAAGCTGGTATTTCTTGGAGAAGATGTGATATATTTGGGAGAAATATGGCATTTCTGGAAGAAAATTTCCTATTTTGGGGATAAAAGAGGTATTTGTGGGTGAAAAGTTCCTATTTGAAGGGGGAATCCTGGTATTTCTTGGAGAAGCTGTGATATATTTGGGAGAAATGTGGCATTTCTGGAAGAAACTGTCCTCTTCTGGGGATAAAAGAGGTATTTGTGGGTGAAAAGGTCTTATTACAAGGGGGAAACCTGGTATTTCTTGGAGAAGATGTGCTATATTCGGGAGAAATGTGGCATTTCTGGAAGAAAATGTCCTATTTGAGGGATAATACAGGTATTTGTGGGAGAAAAGGTCCTATTTGAAGGGTGAAACCTGGTATTTCTTGGAGAAGATGTGATCTATTTGGGAGAAATGTGGCATGTCTGGAAGAAAATGACCTCTTATGGGGATAGAACAGGTATTTGTGGGAGAAAAGGTCCTATTTGAAGGGGGAACCCTGGTATTTCTTGGAGAAGATGTGATATATTTGGGAGAAATGTGGCCTGTCTGGAAGAAAATGTCCTATTTGAGAGACAGTACAGGTATTTGTGGGAGAAAATGTCCTATTTGAAGGGGGAAAGCTGGTATTTCTTGGAGAAGATGTGGTATATTTGGGAGAAATGTGGCATTTCTGGAAGAAACTGTCCTCTTTTGGGGATAAAAGAGGTATTTGTGGGTGTAAAGTTCCTATTTGAAGGGGGAAACCTGGTATTTCTTGGAGAAGATGTGATATATTTGGGAGATAATGTGGCATGTCTGGAAGAAACTGTCCTCTTTTGGGATGAAACAGGTATTTGTGGGTGAAAAGGTCCTATTTGAAGGGGGAAAGCTGGTATTTCTTGGAGAAGATGTGATATATTTGGGAGAAATGTGGCATTTCTGGAAGAAACTGTCCTCTTTGGGGGATGAAAGAGGTATTTGTGGGTGAAAAGGTCCTATTTGAAGGGGGAAACCTGTTATTTCTTGGAGAAGATGTGATATATTTGGGAGAAATGTGGCATTTCTGGAAGAAACCGAGCTCTTATGGGGATAAAAGTGGTATTTGTGGGTGATAAGGTCCTATTTCCAGGGGGAAACCAGGTATTTCTTGGAGAAGATGTGATATATTTGGGAGAAATGTGGCCTTTCTGGAAGAAACTGTCCTATTTTGGGCATAAAAGAGGTATTTGTGGGTGAAAAGGTTCTATTTGAAGGGGGAAACGTGGTATTTCTTGGAGAAGATGTGATATATTTGGGAGAAATGTGGCATTTCTGGAACAAACTGTCCTCTTTTGGGGATAAAAGAGGTATTTGTGGGTGAAAAGTTCCTATTTGAAGGGGGAAACGTGGTATTTCTTGGAGAAGATGTGATATATTTGGGAGAAATATGGCATTTCTTGAAGATACTGTCCTATTTTGGGGATAAAAGAGGTATTTGTGGGTGAAAAGGTCCTATTTGAAGGGGGAATCCTGGTATTTCTTGGAGAAGCTGTGATATATTTGGGAGAAATGTGGCATGTCTGGAAGAAACTGTCCTCTTTTGGGGATAAAACAGGTATTTGTGTTTGAAAAGGTCCTATTTGAAGGGGGAAAGCTGGTATTTCTTGGAGAAGATGTGATATGTTTGGGAGAAATGTGGCATGTCTGGAAGAAACTGTCCTATTTTGGGGATAAAACAGGTATTTGTGGGAGAAAAGGTCCTATTTGAAGGGGGAAACCTGGTATTTCTTGGAGAAGATGTGATATATTTGGGAGAAATGTGGCATGTCTGGAAGAAAGTCTCCTGTTTTGGGGATAAAACAGGTATTTGTGGGAGAAAAGGTCCTATTTGAAGGGAGAAAGCTGGTATTTCTTGAAGGAGATGTGATATATTTGGGAGAAATGTGGCCTTTCTGGAAGAAACTGTCCTATTTTGGGGATAAAAGAGGTATTTGTGGGTGAAAAGGTCCTATTTCCAGGGGAAACCCTGGTATTTCTTGGAGAAGATGTGATATATTTGGGAGAAATGTGGCATGTCTGGAAGAAACTGTCCTATTTGGGGGAGAAGCTTGCTATTAGTGGGTGAAAAGGTCCTATATGAAGGGGGAAAGCTGGTATTTCTTGGAGAAGATGTGATCTATTTGGGAGAAATGTGGCATTTCTGGAAGAAACTGTCCTCTTTTGGGGATAAAAGAGGTATTTGTGGGTGAAAAGTTCCTATTTGAAGGGGGAAACCTGGTATTTCTTGGAGAAGATGTGATATATTTGGGAGAAATGTGGCATTTCTGGAAGAAACTGTCCTATTTGGGGGGAGAAGGCTGGTATTTGTGGGAGAAAAAGTCCTATTTGAAGGGGGAAACCTGGTATTTCTTGGAGAAGAAGTGATATATTTGGGACAAATCAGGCATTTCTGGCAGAAACTGTCCTCTTTTGGGGATAAAACAGGTATTTGTGTTTGAAAAGGTCCTATTTGAAGGGGGAAAGCTGGTATTTCTTGGAGAAGATGTGATATGTTTGGGAGAAATGTGGCCTTTCTGGCAGAAACTGTCCTCTTTTGGGGATAAAAGTGGTATTTGTGTGTGATAAGGTCGTATTTGAAGGGGGAAACCTGGTATTTCTTGGAGAAGATGTGATATATTTGGGAGAAATGTGGCATTTCTGGAAGAAACTGTCCTCTTTTGGGGATAAAAGAGGTATGTGTGGGTGAAAAGGTCCTATTTGAAGGGGGAAAGCTGGTATTTCTTGGAGAAGATGTGATCTATTTGGGAGAAATCAGGCATTTCTGGAAGAAACTGTCCAATTTGGGGGGGGAAGGCTGGTAGTTTTCGGTGAGAAGGTCCTATTTCAGGAGGAATCCTGGTATTTCTTGGAGAAGATGTGATATATTTGGGAGAAATGTGGCCTTTCTGGAAGAAAATGTCCAATTTGAGGGGAGAAGGCTGGTAGTTTTGGGTGAGAAGGTCCTCTTTCAGGAGGAATCCTGGCATTTCTTGGAGAAGATGTGATCTATTTGGGAGAAATGTGGAATTTCTGGAAGAAACTGTCCTCTTCTGGGGATAAAAGAGGTATTTGTGGGAGAAAAGGTCCTATTTGAAGGGGGAAACGTGGTATTTCTTGGAGAAGATGTGATATATTTGGGAGAAATCTGGCATTTCTGGAAGAAACTGTCCTCTTTTGGGGATAAAAGAGGTATTTGTGGGTGAAAAGGTCCTATTTGAAGGGGGAAAGCTGGTATTTCTTGGAGAAGATGTGATATGTTTGGGAGAAATGTGGCATGTCTGGAAGAAACTGTCCTATTTTGGGGATAAAACAGGTATTTGTGGGAGAAAAGGTCCTATTTGAAGGGGGAAACCTGGTATTTCTTGGAGAAGATGTGATATATTTGGGAGAAATGTGGCATGTCTGGAAGAAAGTCTCCTGTTTTGGGGATAAAACAGGTATTTGTGGGAGAAAAGGTCCTATTTGTAGGGAGAAAGCTGGTATTTCTTGAAGGAGATGTGATATATTTGGGAGAAATGTGGCATGTCTGGAAGAAACTGTCCTCTTTTGGGGATAAAAGAGGTATTTGTGGGTGAAAAGGTCCTATTTCCAGGGGAAACCCTGGTATTTCTTGGAGAAGAAGTGATCTATTTGGGAGAAATGTGGCATGTCTGGAAGAAACTGTCCTCTTTGGGGGAGAAGCTTGCTATTAGTGGGTGAAAAGGTCCTATATGAAGGGGGAAAGCTGGTATTTCTTGGAGAAGATGTGATCTATTTGGGAGAAATGTGGCATTTCTGGAAGAAACTGTCCTCTTTTGGGGATAAAAGAGGTATTTGTTTGTGAAAAGGTCCTATTTGAAGGGGGAAACCTGGTATTTCTTGGAGAAGATGAGATCTGTTTGGGAGAAATATGGCATTCCTGGAAGAAACTGTCCTATTTTGGGGTTAAAAGAGGTTTTTTTGGGGAAAAGGTCCTATTTGAAGGGGGAAACGTGGTATTTCTTGGAGAAGATGTGATATATTTGGGAGAAATCTGGCATTTCTGGAAGAAACTGTCCTCTTTTGGGGATAAAAGAGGTATTTGTGGGTGAAAAGGTCCTATTTGAAGGGGGAAAGCTGGTATTTCTTGGAGAAGATGTGATATGTTTGGGAGAAATGTGGCATGTCTGGAAGAAACTGTCCTATTTTGGGGATAAAACAGGTATTTGTGGGAGAAAAGGTCCTATTTGAAGGGGGAAACCTGGTATTTCTTGGAGAAGATGTGATATATTTGGGAGAAATGTGGCATGTCTGGAAGAAAGTCTCCTGTTTTGGGGATAAAACAGGTATTTGTGGGAGAAAAGGTCCTATTTGTAGGGAGAAAGCTGGTATTTCTTGAAGGAGATGTGATATATTTGGGAGAAATGTGGCATGTCTGGAAGAAACTGTCCTCTTTTGGGGATAAAAGAGGTATTTGTGGGTGAAAAGGTCCTATTTCCAGGGGAAACCCTGGTATTTCTTGGAGAAGAAGTGATATATTTGGGAGAAATGTGGCATGTCTGGAAGAAACTGTCCTCTTTGGGGGAGAAGCTTGCTATTAGTGGGTGAAAAGGTCCTATATGAAGGGGGAAAGCTGGTATTTCTTGGAGAAGATGTGATCTATTTGGGAGAAATGTGGCATTTCTGGAAGAAACTGTCCTCTTTTGGGGATAAAAGAGGTATTTGTTTGTGAAAAGTTCCTATTTGAAGGGGGAAACCTGGTATTTCTTGGAGAAGATGTGATATGTTTGGGAGAAATGTGGCATTTCTGGAAGAAACTGTCCTATTTGGGGGGAGAAGGCTGGTATTTGTGGGAGAAAAAGTCCCATTTGAAGGGGGAAACCTGGTATTTCTTGGAGAAGAAGTGATATATTTGGGACAAATCAGGCATTTCTGGCAGAAACTGTCCTCTTTTGGGGATAAAAGAATTTTTTGTGGGTGAAAAGGTCCTATTTGAAGGGGGAAACCTGGTATTTCTTGGAGAAGATGTGATATATTTGGGAGAAATGTGGCCTTTCTGGCAGAAACTGTCCTCTTTTGGGGATAAAAGAGGTATTTGTGGGTGAAAAGTTCCTATTTGAAGGGGGAAACCTGGTATTTCTTGGAGAAGATGTGATATATTTGGGAGAAATATGGCATTTCTTGAAGAAAATTTCCTATTTTGGGGATAAAATAGGTATTTGTGGGTGAAAAGGTCCTATTTGAAGGGGGAATCCTGGTATTTCTTGGAGAAGCTGTGATATATTTGGGAGAAATGTGGCATTTCTGGAAGAAACTGTCCTCTTCTGGGGATAAAAGAGGTATTTGTGGGTGAAAAGGTCTTATTACAAGGGGGAAACCTGGTATTTCTTGGAGAAGATGTGCTATATTCGGGAGAAATGTGGCATTTCTGGAAGAAAATGTCCTATTTGAGGGATAATACAGGTATTTGTGGGAGAAAAGGTCCTATTTGAAGGGTGAAACCTGGTATTTCTTGGAGAAGATGTGATCTATTTGGGAGAAATGTGGCATGTCTGGAAGAAAATGTCCTCTTATGGGGATAGAACAGGTATTTGTGGGAGAAAAGGTCCTATTTGAAGGGGGAACCCTGGTATTTCTTGGAGAAGATGTGATATATTTGGGAGAAATGTGGCCTGTCTGGAAGAAAATGTCCTATTTGAGAGACAATACAGGTATTTGTGGTTGAAAATGTCCTATTTGAAGGGGGAAAGCTGGTATTTCTTGGAGAAGATGTGGTATATTTGGGAGAAATGTGGCATTTCTGGCAGAAACTGTCCTCTTTTGGGGATAAAAGAGGTATTTGTGGGTGTAAAGTTCCTATTTGAAGGGGGAAACCTGGTATTTCTTGGAGAAGATGTGATATATTTGGGAGATAATGTGGCATGTCTGGAAGAAACTGTCCTCTTTTGGGATGAAACAGGTATTTGTGGGTGAAAAGGTCCTATTTGAAGGGGGAAAGCTGGTATTTCTTGGAGAAGATGTGATCTATTTGGGAGAAATGTGGCATGTCTGGAAGAAACTGTCCTCTTTGGGGGATGAAAGAGGTATTTGTGGGTGAAAAGGTCCTATTTGAAGGGGGAAACGTGGTATTTCTTGGAGAAGATGTGATATATTTGGGAGAAATGTGGCATTTCTGGAAGAAACCGAGCTCTTTTGGGGATAAAAGTGGTATTTGTGGGTGATAAGGTCCTATTTCCAGGGGGAAACCAGGTATTTCTAGGAGAAGATGTGATCTATTTGGGAGAAATGTGGCCTTTCTGGAAGAAACTGTCCTATTTTGGGCATAAAAGAGGTATTTGTGGGTGAAAAGGTTCTATTTGAAGGGGGAAACCTGTTATTTCTTGGAGAAGATGTGATATATTTGGGAGAAATGTGGCCTTTCTGGAAGAAACTGTCCTCTTTTGGGGATAAAAGAGGTATTTGTGGGTGAAAAGTTCCTATTTGAAGGGGGAAACGTGGTATTTCTTGGAGAAGATGTGATATATTTGGGAGAAATATGGCATTTCTTGAAGATACTGTCCTATTTTGGGGATAAAAGAGGTATTTGTGGGTGAATAGGTCCTATTTGAAGGGGGAATCCTGGTATTTCTTGGAGAAGCTGTGATATATTTGGGAGAAATGTGGCATTTCTGGAAGAAACTGTCCTCTTCTGGGGATAAAAGAGGTATTTGTGGGTGAAAAGGTCTTATTACAAGGGGGAAACCTGGTATTTCTTGGAGAAGATGTGCAATATTCGGGAGAAATGTGGCATTTCTGGAAGAAAATGTCCAATTTGAGGGATAATACAGGTATTTGTGGGAGAAAAGGTCCTATTTGAAGGGGGAACCCTGGTATTTCTTGGAGAAGATGTGATATATTTGGGAGAAATGTGGCCTGTCTGGAAGAAAATGTCCTATTTGAGAGACAGTACAGGTATTTGTGGGAGAAAATGTCCTATTTGAAGGGGGAAAGCTGGTATTTCTTGGAGAAGATGTGGTATATTTGGGAGAAATGTGGCATTTCTGGAAGAAACTGTCCTCTTTTGGGGATAAAAGAGGTATTTGTGGGTGTAAAGTTCCTATTTGAAGGGGGAAACCTGGTATTTCTTGGAGAAGATGTGATATATTTGGGAGATAATGTGGCATGTCTGGAAGAAACTGTCCTCTTTTGGGATGAAACAGGTATTTGTGGGTGAAAAGGTCCTATTTGAAGGGGAAAGCTGGTATTTCTTGGAGAAGATGTGATATATTTGGGAGAAATGTGGCATTTCTGGAAGAAACTGTCCTCTTTGGGGGATGAAAGAGGTATTTGTGGGTGAAAAGGTCCTATTTGAAGGGGGAAACCTGTTATTTCTTGGAGAAGATGTGATATATTTGGGAGAAATGTGGCATTTCTGGAAGAAACCGAGCTCTTATGGGGATAAAAGTGGTATTTGTGGGTGATAAGGTCCTATTTCCAGGGGGAAACCAGGTATTTCTTGGAGAAGATGTGATATATTTGGGAGAAATGTGGCCTTTCTGGAAGAAACTGTCCTATTTTGGGCATAAAAGAGGTATTTGTGGGTGAAAAGGTTCTATTTGAAGGGGGAAACGTGGTATTTCTTGGAGAAGATGTGATATATTTGGGAGAAATGTGGCATTTCTGGAACAAACTGTCCTCTTTTGGGGATAAAAGAGGTATTTGTGGGTGAAAAGTTCCTATTTGAAGGGGGAAACGTGGTATTTCTTGGAGAAGATGTGATATATTTGGGAGAAATATGGCATTTCTTGAAGATACTGTCCTATTTTGGGGATAAAAGAGGTATTTGTGGGTGAAAAGGTCCTATTTGAAGGGGGAATCCTGGTATTTCTTGGAGAAGCTGTGATATATTTGGGAGAAATGTGGCATGTCTGGAAGAAACTGTCCTCTTTTGGGGATAAAACAGGTATTTGTGTTTGAAAAGGTCCTATTTGAAGGGGGAAAGCTGGTATTTCTTGGAGAAGATGTGATATGTTTGGGAGAAATGTGGCATGTCTGGAAGAAACTGTCCTATTTTGGGGATAAAACAGGTATTTGTGGGAGAAAAGGTCCTATTTGAAGGGGGAAACCTGGTATTTCTTGGAGAAGATGTGATATATTTGGGAGAAATGTGGCATGTCTGGAAGAAAGTCTCCTGTTTTGGGGATAAAACAGGTATTTGTGGGAGAAAAGGTCCTATTTGAAGGGAGAAAGCTGGTATTTCTTGAAGGAGATGTGATATATTTGGGAGAAATGTGGCCTTTCTGGAAGAAACTGTCCTATTTTGGGGATAAAAGAGGTATTTGTGGGTGAAAAGGTCCTATTTCCAGGGGAAACCCTGGTATTTCTTGGAGAAGATGTGATATATTTGGGAGAAATGTGGCATGTCTGGAAGAAACTGTCCTATTTGGGGGAGAAGCTTGCTATTAGTGGGTGAAAAGGTCCTATATGAAGGGGGAAAGCTGGTATTTCTTGGAGAAGATGTGATCTATTTGGGAGAAATGTGGCATTTCTGGAAGAAACTGTCCTCTTTTGGGGATAAAAGAGGTATTTGTGGGTGAAAAGTTCCTATTTGAAGGGGGAAACCTGGTATTTCTTGGAGAAGATGTGATATATTTGGGAGAAATGTGGCATTTCTGGAAGAAACTGTCCTATTTGGGGGGAGAAGGCTGGTATTTGTGGGAGAAAAAGTCCTATTTGAAGGGGGAAACCTGGTATTTCTTGGAGAAGAAGTGATATATTTGGGACAAATCAGGCATTTCTGGCAGAAACTGTCCTCTTTTGGGGATAAAACAGGTATTTGTGTTTGAAAAGGTCCTATTTGAAGGGGGAAAGCTGGTATTTCTTGGAGAAGATGTGATATGTTTGGGAGAAATGTGGCCTTTCTGGCAGAAACTGTCCTCTTTTGGGGATAAAAGTGGTATTTGTGTGTGATAAGGTCGTATTTGAAGGGGGAAACCTGGTATTTCTTGGAGAAGATGTGATATATTTGGGAGAAATGTGGCATTTCTGGAAGAAACTGTCCTCTTTTGGGGATAAAAGAGGTATGTGTGGGTGAAAAGGTCCTATTTGAAGGGGGAAAGCTGGTATTTCTTGGAGAAGATGTGATCTATTTGGGAGAAATCAGGCATTTCTGGAAGAAACTGTCCAATTTGGGGGGGGAAGGCTGGTAGTTTTCGGTGAGAAGGTCCTATTTCAGGAGGAATCCTGGTATTTCTTGGAGAAGATGTGATATATTTGGGAGAAATGTGGCCTTTCTGGAAGAAAATGTCCAATTTGAGGGGAGAAGGCTGGTAGTTTTGGGTGAGAAGGTCCTCTTTCAGGAGGAATCCTGGCATTTCTTGGAGAAGATGTGATCTATTTGGGAGAAATGTGGAATTTCTGGAAGAAACTGTCCTCTTCTGGGGATAAAAGAGGTATTTGTGGGAGAAAAGGTCCTATTTGAAGGGGGAAACGTGGTATTTCTTGGAGAAGATGTGATATATTTGGGAGAAATCTGGCATTTCTGGAAGAAACTGTCCTCTTTTGGGGATAAAAGAGGTATTTGTGGGTGAAAAGGTCCTATTTGAAGGGGGAAAGCTGGTATTTCTTGGAGAAGATGTGATATGTTTGGGAGAAATGTGGCATGTCTGGAAGAAACTGTCCTATTTTGGGGATAAAACAGGTATTTGTGGGAGAAAAGGTCCTATTTGAAGGGGGAAACCTGGTATTTCTTGGAGAAGATGTGATATATTTGGGAGAAATGTGGCATGTCTGGAAGAAAGTCTCCTGTTTTGGGGATAAAACAGGTATTTGTGGGAGAAAAGGTCCTATTTGTAGGGAGAAAGCTGGTATTTCTTGAAGGAGATGTGATATATTTGGGAGAAATGTGGCATGTCTGGAAGAAACTGTCCTCTTTTGGGGATAAAAGAGGTATTTGTGGGTGAAAAGGTCCTATTTCCAGGGGAAACCCTGGTATTTCTTGGAGAAGAAGTGATCTATTTGGGAGAAATGTGGCATGTCTGGAAGAAACTGTCCTCTTTGGGGGAGAAGCTTGCTATTAGTGGGTGAAAAGGTCCTATATGAAGGGGGAAAGCTGGTATTTCTTGGAGAAGATGTGATCTATTTGGGAGAAATGTGGCATTTCTGGAAGAAACTGTCCTCTTTTGGGGATAAAAGAGGTATTTGTTTGTGAAAAGGTCCTATTTGAAGGGGGAAACCTGGTATTTCTTGGAGAAGATGAGATCTGTTTGGGAGAAATATGGCATTCCTGGAAGAAACTGTCCTATTTTGGGGTTAAAAGAGGTTTTTTTGGGGAAAAGGTCCTATTTGAAGGGGGAAACGTGGTATTTCTTGGAGAAGATGTGATATATTTGGGAGAAATCTGGCATTTCTGGAAGAAACTGTCCTCTTTTGGGGATAAAAGAGGTATTTGTGGGTGAAAAGGTCCTATTTGAAGGGGGAAAGCTGGTATTTCTTGGAGAAGATGTGATATGTTTGGGAGAAATGTGGCATGTCTGGAAGAAACTGTCCTATTTTGGGGATAAAACAGGTATTTGTGGGAGAAAAGGTCCTATTTGAAGGGGGAAACCTGGTATTTCTTGGAGAAGATGTGATATATTTGGGAGAAATGTGGCATGTCTGGAAGAAAGTCTCCTGTTTTGGGGATAAAACAGGTATTTGTGGGAGAAAAGGTCCTATTTGTAGGGAGAAAGCTGGTATTTCTTGAAGGAGATGTGATATATTTGGGAGAAATGTGGCATGTCTGGAAGAAACTGTCCTCTTTTGGGGATAAAAGAGGTATTTGTGGGTGAAAAGGTCCTATTTCCAGGGGAAACCCTGGTATTTCTTGGAGAAGAAGTGATATATTTGGGAGAAATGTGGCATGTCTGGAAGAAACTGTCCTCTTTGGGGGAGAAGCTTGCTATTAGTGGGTGAAAAGGTCCTATATGAAGGGGGAAAGCTGGTATTTCTTGGAGAAGATGTGATCTATTTGGGAGAAATGTGGCATTTCTGGAAGAAACTGTCCTCTTTTGGGGATAAAAGAGGTATTTGTTTGTGAAAAGTTCCTATTTGAAGGGGGAAACCTGGTATTTCTTGGAGAAGATGTGATATGTTTGGGAGAAATGTGGCATTTCTGGAAGAAACTGTCCTATTTGGGGGGAGAAGGCTGGTATTTGTGGGAGAAAAAGTCCCATTTGAAGGGGGAAACCTGGTATTTCTTGGAGAAGAAGTGATATATTTGGGACAAATCAGGCATTTCTGGCAGAAACTGTCCTCTTTTGGGGATAAAAGAATTTTTTGTGGGTGAAAAGGTCCTATTTGAAGGGGGAAACCTGGTATTTCTTGGAGAAGATGTGATATATTTGGGAGAAATGTGGCCTTTCTGGCAGAAACTGTCCTCTTTTGGGGATAAAAGAGGTATTTGTGGGTGAAAAGTTCCTATTTGAAGGGGGAAACCTGGTATTTCTTGGAGAAGATGTGATATATTTGGGAGAAATATGGCATTTCTTGAAGAAAATTTCCTATT
This sequence comes from Lophura swinhoii, assembly GCA_030408155.1. Lineage (NCBI taxonomy): Eukaryota > Metazoa > Chordata > Aves > Galliformes > Phasianidae > Lophura > Lophura swinhoii. The sequence continues at coordinate 26,483,762 of JASCYN010000149.1, read as the reverse complement.
TTGGGGATAAAATAGGTATTTGTGGGTGAAAAGGTCCTATTTGAAGGGGGAATCCTGGTATTTCTTGGAGAAGCTGTGATATATTTGGGAGAAATGTGGCATTTCTGGAAGAAACTGTCCTCTTCTGGGGATAAAAGAGGTATTTGTGGGTGAAAAGGTCTTATTACAAGGGGGAAACCTGGTATTTCTTGGAGAAGATGTGCTATATTCGGGAGAAATGTGGCATTTCTGGAAGAAAATGTCCTATTTGAGGGATAATACAGGTATTTGTGGGAGAAAAGGTCCTATTTGAAGGGTGAAACCTGGTATTTCTTGGAGAAGATGTGATCTATTTGGGAGAAATGTGGCATGTCTGGAAGAAAATGTCCTCTTATGGGGATAGAACAGGTATTTGTGGGAGAAAAGGTCCTATTTGAAGGGGGAACCCTGGTATTTCTTGGAGAAGATGTGATATATTTGGGAGAAATGTGGCCTGTCTGGAAGAAAATGTCCTATTTGAGAGACAATACAGGTATTTGTGGTTGAAAATGTCCTATTTGAAGGGGGAAAGCTGGTATTTCTTGGAGAAGATGTGGTATATTTGGGAGAAATGTGGCATTTCTGGCAGAAACTGTCCTCTTTTGGGGATAAAAGAGGTATTTGTGGGTGTAAAGTTCCTATTTGAAGGGGGAAACCTGGTATTTCTTGGAGAAGATGTGATATATTTGGGAGATAATGTGGCATGTCTGGAAGAAACTGTCCTCTTTTGGGATGAAACAGGTATTTGTGGGTGAAAAGGTCCTATTTGAAGGGGGAAAGCTGGTATTTCTTGGAGAAGATGTGATCTATTTGGGAGAAATGTGGCATGTCTGGAAGAAACTGTCCTCTTTGGGGGATGAAAGAGGTATTTGTGGGTGAAAAGGTCCTATTTGAAGGGGGAAACGTGGTATTTCTTGGAGAAGATGTGATATATTTGGGAGAAATGTGGCATTTCTGGAAGAAACCGAGCTCTTTTGGGGATAAAAGTGGTATTTGTGGGTGATAAGGTCCTATTTCCAGGGGGAAACCAGGTATTTCTAGGAGAAGATGTGATCTATTTGGGAGAAATGTGGCCTTTCTGGAAGAAACTGTCCTATTTTGGGCATAAAAGAGGTATTTGTGGGTGAAAAGGTTCTATTTGAAGGGGGAAACCTGTTATTTCTTGGAGAAGATGTGATATATTTGGGAGAAATGTGGCCTTTCTGGAAGAAACTGTCCTCTTTTGGGGATAAAAGAGGTATTTGTGGGTGAAAAGTTCCTATTTGAAGGGGGAAACGTGGTATTTCTTGGAGAAGATGTGATATATTTGGGAGAAATATGGCATTTCTTGAAGATACTGTCCTATTTTGGGGATAAAAGAGGTATTTGTGGGTGAATAGGTCCTATTTGAAGGGGGAATCCTGGTATTTCTTGGAGAAGCTGTGATATATTTGGGAGAAATGTGGCATTTCTGGAAGAAACTGTCCTCTTCTGGGGATAAAAGAGGTATTTGTGGGTGAAAAGGTCTTATTACAAGGGGGAAACCTGGTATTTCTTGGAGAAGATGTGCAATATTCGGGAGAAATGTGGCATTTCTGGAAGAAAATGTCCAATTTGAGGGATAATACAGGTATTTGTGGGAGAAAAGGTCCTATTTGAAGGGGGAACCCTGGTATTTCTTGGAGAAGATGTGATATATTTGGGAGAAATGTGGCCTGTCTGGAAGAAAATGTCCTATTTGAGAGATAATACAGGTATTTGTGGGAGAAAATGTCCTATTTGAAGGGGGAAAGCTGGTATTTCTTGGAGAAGATGTGGTATATTTGGGAGAAATGTGGCATTTCTGGAAGAAACTGTCCTCTTTTGGGGATGAAACAGGTATTTGTGGGTGTAAAGTTCCTATTTGAAGGGGGAAACCTGGTATTTCTTGGAGAAGATGTGATCTATTTGGGAGAAATGTGGCATGTCTGGAAGAAACTGTCCTCTTTTGGGGATAAAAGAGGTATTTGTGGGTGAAAAGGTCCTATTTGAAGGGGGAACTCTGGTATTTCTTGGAGAAGATGTGATATATTTGGGAGAAATGTGGCATTTCTGGAAGAAACTGTCCTCTTTGGGGGATGAAACAGGTATTTATGGGAGAAAAGGTCCTATTTGATGGGGAAAGCTGGTGTTTCTTGGAGAAGATGTGATCTATTTGGGAGAAATGTGGCCTTTCTGGAAGAAAATGTCCAATTTGGGGGGAGAAGGCTGGTAGTTTTCGGTGAGAAGGTCCTATTTCAGGAGGAATCCTGGTATTTCTTGGAGAAGATGTGCTATATTTGGGAGAAATGTGGCCTTTCTGGAAGAAAATGTCCAATTTTGGAGACGGCTGGTAGTTTTGGGTGAGAAGGTCCTATTTCAGGAGGAATCCTGGCATTTCTTGAAGGAGATGTGATATTTTTGGCGAAATGTGGCATTTCTGGAAGTAACTGTCCTCTTTTGGGGATAAAAGAGGGATTTGTGGGTGAAAAGGTCCTATTTGAAGGGGGAACCCTGGTATTTCTTGGAGAAGATGTGATATATTTGGGAGAAATGTGGCATTTCTGGAAGAAAATGTCCTCTTTTAGGGATAAAAGAGGTATTTCATGGAGAAAAGGTCGTAATTCAAGGGGGAAACCTGGTATTTCTTGGAGGAGTTGTGATATATTTGGGAGAAATGTGGTATTTCTAGAAGAAAATGTCCAATTTGAGGGATAAAAGAGGTATTTGTGGGTGAAAAGGTCCTATTTGAAGGGGGAATCCTGGTATTTCTTGGAGAAGCTGTGATATATTTGGGAGAAATGTGGCATTTCTGGAAGAAACTGTCCTCTTCTGGGGATAAAAGAGGTATTTGTGGGTGAAAAGGTCTTATTACAAGGGGGAAACCTGGTATTTCTTGGAGAAGATGTGCTATATTCGGGAGAAATGTGGCATTTCTGGAAGAAAATGTCCTATTTGAGGGATAATACAGGTATTTGTGGGAGAAAAGGTCCTATTTGAAGGGTGAAACCTGGTATTTCTTGGAGAAGATGTGATCTATTTGGGAGAAATGTGGCATGTCTGGAAGAAAATGTCCTCTTATGGGGATAGAACAGGTATTTGTGGGAGAAAAGGTCCTATTTGAAGGGGGAACCCTGGTATTTCCTGGAGAAGATGTGATATATTTGGGAGAAATGTGGCCTCTCTGGGAGAAAATGTCCTATTTGAGAGACAATACAGGTATTTATGGGAGAAAATGTCCTATTTGAAGGGGGAAAGCTGGTATTTCTTGGAGAAGATGTGGTATATTTGGGAGAAATGTGGCATTTCTGGAAGAAACTGTCCTCTTTTGGGGATAAAAGAGGTATTTGTGGGTGTAAAGTTCCTATTTGAAGGGGGAAACCTGGTATTTCTTGGAGAAGATGTGATATATTTGGGAGATAATGTGGCATGTCTGGAAGAAACTGTCCTCTTTTGGGATGAAACAGGTATTTGTGGGTGAAAAGGTCCTATTTGAAGGGGGAAAGCTGGTATTTCTTGGAGAAGATGTGATATATTTGGGAGAAATGTGGCATTTCTGGAAGAAACTGTCCTCTTTGGGGGATGAAAGAGGTATTTGTGGGTGAAAAGGTCCTATTTGAAGGGGGAAACCTGTTATTTCTTGGAGAAGATGTGATATATTTGGGAGAAATGTGGCATTTCTGGAAGAAACCGAGCTCTTTTGGGGATAAAAGTGGTATTTGTGGGTGATAAGGTCCTATTTCCAGGGGGAAACCAGGTATTTCTTGGAGAAGATGTGATATATTTGGGAGAAATGTGGCCTTTCTGGAAGAAACTGTCCTATTTTGGGCATAAAAGAGGTATTTGTGGGTGAAAAGGTTCTATTTGAAGGGGGAAACGTGGTATTTCTTGGAGAAGATGTGATATATTTGGGAGAAATGTGGCATTTCTGGAACAAACTGTCCTCTTTTGGGGATAAAAGAGGTATTTGTGGGTGAAAAGTTCCTATTTGAAGGGGGAAACGTGGTATTTCTTGGAGAAGATGTGATATATTTGGGAGAAATATGGCATTTCTTGAAGATAGTGTCCTATTTTGGGGATAAAAGAGGTATTTGTGGGTGAAAAGGTCCTATTTGAAGGGGGAATCCTGGTATTTCTTGGAGAAGCTGTGATATATTTGGGAGAAATGTGGCATGTCTGGAAGAAACTGTCCTCTTTTGGGGATAAAACAGGTATTTGTGTTTGAAATGGTCCTATTTGAAGGGGGAAAGCTGGTATTTCTTGGAGAAGATGTGATATGTTTGGGAGAAATGTGGCCTTTCTGGAAGAAACTGTCCTATTTTGGGGATAAAACAGGTATTTGTGGGAGAAAAGGTCCTATTTGAAGGGGGAAACCTGGTATTTCTTGGAGAAGATGTGATATATTTGGGAGAAATGTGGCATGTCTGGAAGAAAGTCTCCTGTTTTGGGGATAAAACAGGTATTTGTGGGAGAAAAGGTCCTATTTGAAGGGAGAAAGCTGGTATTTCTTGAAGGAGATGTGATATATTTGGGAGAAATGTGGCCTTTCTGGAAGAAACTGTCCTATTTTGGGGATAAAAGAGGTATTTGTGGGTGAAAAGGTCCTATTTCCAGGGGAAACCCTGGTATTTCTTGGAGAAGATGTGATATATTAGGGAGAAATGTGGCATGTCTGGAAGAAACTGTCCTATTTGGGGGAGAAGCTTGCTATTAGTGGGTGAAAAGGTCCTATATGAAGGGGGAAAGCTGGTATTTCTTGGAGAAGATGTGATCTATTTGGGAGAAATGTGGCATTTCTGGAAGAAACTGTCCTCTTTTGGGGATAAAAGAGGTATTTGTGGGTGAAAAGTTCCTATTTGAAGGGGGAAACCTGGTATTTCTTGGAGAAGATGTGATATATTTGGGAGAAATGTGGCATTTCTGGAAGAAACTGTCCTATTTGGGGGGAGAAGGCTGGTATTTGTGGGAGAAAAAGTCCTATTTGAAGGGGGAAACCTGGTATTTCTTGGAGAAGAAGTGATATATTTGGGACAAATCAGGCATTTCTGGCAGAAACTGTCCTCTTTTGGGGATAAAACAGGTATTTGTGTTTGAAAAGGTCCTATTTGAAGGGGGAAAGCTGGTATTTCTTGGAGAAGATGTGATATGTTTGGGAGAAATGTGGCCTTTCTGGCAGAAACTGTCCTCTTTTGGGGATAAAAGTGGTATTTGTGTGTGATAAGGTCGTATTTGAAGGGGGAAACCTGGTATTTCTTGGAGAAGATGTGATATATTTGGGGGAAATGTGGCATGTCAGGAAGAAACTGTCCTCTTTTGGGGATTAAAGAGGTATTTGTGGGTGAAAAGGTCCTATTTGAAGGGGGAAACGTGGTATTTCTTGGAGAAGATGTGATATATTTGGGAGAAATGTGGCATTTCTGGAAGAAACTGTCCTCTTTTGGGGATAAAAGAGGTATGTGTGGGTGAAAAGGTCCTATTTGAAGGGGGAAAGCTGGTATTTCTTGGAGAAGATGTGATCTATTTGGGAGAAATCAGGCATTTCTGGAAGAAACTGTCCAATTTGGGGGGGGAAGGCTGGTAGTTTTCGGTGAGAAGGTCCTATTTCAGGAGGAATCCTGGTATTTCTTGGAGAAGATGTGATATATTTGGGAGAAATGTGGCCTTTCTGGAAGAAAATGTCCAATTTGGGGGGAGAAGGCTGGTAGTTTTGGGTGAGAAGGTCCTCTTTCAGGAGGAATCCTGGCATTTCTTGGAGAAGATGTGATCTATTTGGGAGAAATGTGGAATTTCTGGAAGAAACTGTCCTCTTCTGGGGATAAAAGAGGTATTTGTGGGAGAAAAGGTCCTATTTGAAGGGGGAACCCTGGTATTTCTTGGAGAAGATGTGATATATTTGGGAGAAATGTGGCATGTCTGGAAAAAACTGTCCTCTTTTGGGGATAAAAGAGGTATTTGTTTGGGAAAAGGTCCTATTTGAAGGGGGAAACCTGGTATTTCTTGGAGAAGATGAGATCTGTTTGGGAGAAATATGGCATTCCTGGAAGAAACTGTCCTATTTTGGGGTTAAAAGAGGTTTTTTTGGGGAAAAGGTCCTATTTGAAGGGGGAAACGTGGTATTTCTTGGAGAAGATGTGATATATTTGGGAGAAATCTGGCATTTCTGGAAGAAACTGTCCTCTTTTGGGGATAAAAGAGGTATTTGTGGGTGAAAAGGTCCTATTTGAAGGGGGAAAGCTGGTATTTCTTGGAGAAGATGTGATATGTTTGGGAGAAATGTGGCATGTCTGGAAGAAACTGTCCTATTTTGGGGATAAAACAGGTATTTGTGGGAGAAAAGGTCCTATTTGAAGGGGGAAACCTGGTATTTCTTGGAGAAGATGTGATATATTTGGGAGAAATGTGGCATGTCTGGAAGAAAGTCTCCTGTTTTGGGGATAAAACAGGTATTTGTGGGAGAAAAGGTCCTATTTGTAGGGAGAAAGCTGGTATTTCTTGAAGGAGATGTGATATATTTGGGAGAAATGTGGCATGTCTGGAAGAAACTGTCCTCTTTGGGGGATAAAAGAGGTATTTGTGGGTGAAAAGGTCCTATTTCCAGGGGAAACCCTGGTATTTCTTGGAGAAGAAGTGATATATTTGGGAGAAATGTGGCATGTCTGGAAGAAACTGTCCTCTTTGGGGGAGAAGCTTGCTATTAGTGGGTGAAAAGGTCCTATATGAAGGGGGAAAGCTGGTATTTCTTGGAGAAGATGTGATCTATTTGGGAGAAATGTGGCATTTCTGGAAGAAACTGTCCTCTTTTGGGGATAAAAGAGGTATTTGTGGGTGAGAAGTTCCTATTTGAAGGGGGAAAGCTGGTATTTCTTGGAGAAGATGTGATATGTTTGGGAGAAATGTGGCATTTCTGGAAGAAACTGTCCTATTTGGGGGGAGAAGGCTGGTATTTGTGGGAGAAAAAGTCCCATTTGAAGGGGGAAACCTGGTATTTCTTGGAGAAGAAGTGATATATTTGGGACAAATCAGGCATTTCTGGCAGAAACTGTCCTCTTTTGGGGATAAAAGAATTTTTTGTGGGTGAAAAGGTCCTATTTGAAGGGGGAAACCTGGTATTTCTTGGAGAAGATGTGATATATTTGGGAGAAATGTGGCCTTTCTGGCAGAAACTGTCCTATTTTGGGCATAAAAGAGGTATTTGTGGGTGAAAAGGTTCTATTTGAAGGGGGAAACGTGGTATTTCTTGGAGAAGATGTGATATATTTGGGAGAAATGTGGCCTTTCTGGAAGAAACTGTCCTCTTTTGGGGATAAAAGAGGTATTTGTGGGTGAAAAGTTCCTATTTGAAGGGGGAAACCTGGTATTTCTTGGAGAAGATGTGATATATTTGGGAGAAATATGGCATTTCTTGAAGAAAATTTCCTATTTTGGGGATAAAAGAGGTATTTGTGGGTGAAAAGGTCCTATTTGAAGGGGGAATCCTGGTATTTCTTGGAGAAGCTGTGATATATTTGGGAGAAATGTGGCATTTCTGGAAGAAACTGTCCTCTTCTGGGGATAAAAGAGGTATTTGTGGGTGAAAAGGTCTTATTACAAGGGGGAAACCTGGTATTTCTTGGAGAAGATGTGCTATATTCGGGAGAAATGTGGCATTTCTGGAAGAAAATGTCCTATTTGAGGGATAATACAGGTATTTGTGGGAGAAAAGGTCCTATTTGAAGGGTGAAACCTGGTATTTCTTGGAGAAGATGTGATCTATTTGGGAGAAATGTGGCATTTCTGGAAGAAACTGTCCTCTTATGGGGATAGAACAGGTATTTGTGGGAGAAAAGGTCCTATTTGAAGGGGGAACCCTGGTATTTCTTGGAGAAGATGTGATATATTTGGGAGAAATGTGGCCTGTCTGGAAGAAAATGTCCTATTTGGGAGACAATACAGGTATTTGTGGTTGAAAATGTCCTATTTGAAGGGGGAAAGCTGGTATTTCTTGGAGAAGATGTGGTATATTTGGGAGAAATGTGGCATTTCTGGCAGAAACTGTCCTCTTTTGGGGATAAAAGAGGTATTTGTGGGTGTAAAGTTCCTATTTGAAGGGGGAAACCTGGTATTTCTTGGAGAAGATGTGATATATTTGGGAGATAATGTGGCATGTCTGGAAGAAACTGTCCTCTTTTGGGATGAAACAGGTATTTGTGGGTGAAAAGGTCCTATTTGAAGGGGGAAAGCTGGTATTTCTTGGAGAAGATGTGATCTGTTTGGGAGAAATGTGGCATGTCTGGAAGAAACTGTCCTCTTTGGGGGATGAAAGAGGTATTTGTGGGTGAAAAGGTCCTATTTGAAGGGGGAAACGTGGTATTTCTTGGAGAAGATGTGATATATTTGGGAGAAATGTGGCATTTCTGGAAGAAACCGAGCTCTTTTGGGGATAAAAGTGGTATTTGTGGGTGATAAGGTCCTATTTCCAGGGGGAAACCAGGTATTTCTTGGAGAAGATGTGATATATTTGGGAGAAATGTGGCCTTTCTGGAAGAAACTGTCCTATTTTGGGCATAAAAGAGGTATTTGTGGGTGAAAAGGTTCTATTTGAAGGGGGAAACCTGTTATTTCTTGGAGAAGATGTGATATATTTGGGAGAAATGTGGCCTTTCTGGAAGAAACTGTCCTCTTTTGGGGATAAAACAGGTATTTGTGGGTGAAAAGGTCCTATTTGAAGGGGGAAACCTGGTATTTCTTGGAGAAGATGTGATATATTTGGGAGAAATATGGCATTTCTTGAAGATACTGTCCTATTTTGGGGATAAAAGAGGTATTTGTGGGTGAAAAGGTCCTATTTGAAGGGGGAATCCTGGTATTTCTTGGAGAAGCTGTGATATATTTGGGAGAAATGTGGCATTTCTGGAAGAAACTGTCCTCTTCTGGGGATAAAAGAGGTATTTGTGGGTGAAAAGGTCTTATTACAAGGGGGAAACCTGGTATTTCTTGGAGAAGATGTGCAATATTCGGGAGAAATGTGGCATTTCTGGAAGAAAATGTCCAATTTGAGGGATAATACAGGTATTTGTGGGAGAAAAGGTCCTATTTGAAGGGGGAACCCTGGTATTTCTTGGAGAAGATGTGATATATTTGGGAGAAATGTGGCCTGTCTGGAAGAAAATGTCGTATTTGAGAGATAATACAGGTATTTGTGGGAGAAAATGTCCTATTTGAAGGGGGAAAGCTGGTATTTCTTGGAGAAGATGTGGTATATTTGGGAGAAATTTGGCATTTCTGGAAGAAACTGTCCTCTTTTGGGGATGAAACAGGTATTTGTGGGTGTAAAGTTCCTATTTGAAGGGGGAAACCTGGTATTTCTTGGAGAAGATGTGATCTATTTGGGAGAAATGTGGCATGTCTGGAAGAAACTGTCCTATTTTGGGGATAAAAGAGGTATTTGTGGGTGAAAAGGTCCTATTTGAAGGGGGAACTCTGGTATTTCTTGGAGAAGATGTGATATATTTGGGAGAAATGTGGCATTTCTGGAAGAAACTGTCCTCTTTGGGGGATGAAACAGGTATTTATGGGAGAAAAGGTCCTATTTGATGGGGAAAGCTGGTGTTTCTTGGAGAAGATGTGATCTATTTGGGAGAAATGTGGCCTTTCTGGAAGAAAATGTCCAATTTGGGGGGAGAAGGCTGGTAGTTTTCGGTGAGAAGGTCCTATTTCAGGAGGAATCCTGGTATTTCTTGGAGAAGATGTGCTATATTTGGGAGAAATGTGGCCTTTCTGGAAGAAAATGTCCAATTTTGGAGACGGCTGGTAGTTTTGGGTGAGAAGGTCCTATTTCAGGAGAAATCCTGGCATTTCTTGAAGGAGATGTGATATTTTTGGCGAAATGTGGCATTTCTGGAAGTAACTGTCCTCTTTTGGGGATAAAAGAGGTATTTGTGGGTGAAAAGGTCCTATTTGAAGGGGGAACCCTGGTATTTCTTGGAGAAGATGTGATATATTTGGGAGAAATGTGGCATTTCTGGAAGAAAATGTCCTCTTTTAGGGATAAATGAGGTATTTCATGGAGAAAAGGTCGTAATTCAAGGGGGAAACCTGGTATTTCTTGGAGGAGTTGTGATATATTTGGGAGAAATGTGGTATTTCTAGAAGAAAATGTCCAATTTGAGGGATAAAAGAGGTATTTGTGGGTGAAAAGGTCCTATTTGAAGGGGGAAACCTGGTATTTCTTGGAGAAGATGTGATATATTTGGGAGAAATGTGGCATGTCTGGAAGAAACTGTCCTCTTTTGGGGATAAAAGAGGTATTTGTGGGTGAAAAGGTCCTATTTGAAGGGGGAAAGCTGGTATTTCTTGGAGAAGATGTGATATGTTTGGGAGAAATGTGGCATTTCTGGAAGAAACTGTCCTCTTTTGGGGATAAAAGTGGTATTTGTGGGTGATAAGGTCCTATTTCCAGGGGGAAACCAGGTATTTCTTGGAGAAGATGTGATATATTTGGGAGAAATGTGGCCTTTCTGGAAGAAACTGTCCTATTTTGGGCATAAAAGAGGTATTTGTGGGTGAAAAGGTTCTATTTGAAGGGGGAAACGTGGTATTTCTTGGAGAAGATGTGATATATTTGGGAGAAATGTGGCCTTTCTGGAAGAAACTGTCCTCTTTTGGGGATAAAAGAGGTATTTGTGGGTGAAAAGTTCCTATTTGAAGGGGGAAAGCTGGTATTTCTTGGAGAAGATGTGATATATTTGGGAGAAATATGGCATTTCTTGAAGAAAATTTCCTATTTTGGGGATAAAAGAGGTATTTGTGGGTGAAAAGGTCCTATTTGAAGGGGGAATCCTGGTATTTCTTGGAGAAGCTGTGATATATTTGGGAGAAATGTGGCATTTCTGGAAGAAACTGTCCTCTTCTGGGGATAAAAGAGGTATTTGTGGGTGAAAAGGTCTTATTACAAGGGTGAAACCTGGTATTTCTTGGAGAAGATGTGCTATATTCGGGAGAAATGTGGCATTTCTGGAAGAAAATGTCCTATTTGAGGGATAATACAGGTATTTGTGGGAGAAAAGGTCCTATTTGAAGGGTGAAACCTGGTATTTCTTGGAGAAGATGTGATCTATTTGGGAGAAATGTGGCATGTCTGGAAGAAAATGTCCTCTTATGGGAATAGAACAGGTATTTGTGGGAGAAAAGGTCCTATTTGAAGGGGGAACCCTGGTATTTCTTGGAGAAGATGTGATGTATTTGGGAGAAATGTGGCCTGTCTGGTAGAAAATGTCCTATTTGAGAGACAATACAGGTATTTGTGGGAGAAAATGTCCTATTTGAAGGGGGAAAGCTGGTATTTCTTGGAGAAGATGTGGTATATTTGGGAGAAATGTGGCATTTCTGGCAGAAACTGTCCTCTTTTGGGGATAAAAGAGGTATTTGTGGGTGTAAAGTTCCTATTTGAAGGGGGAAACCTGGTATTTCTTGGAGAAGATGTGATATATTTGGGAGATAATGTGGCATGTCTGGAAGAAACTGTCCTCTTTTGGGATGAAACAGGTATTTGTGGGTGAAAAGGTCCTATTTGAAGGGGGAAAGCTGGTATTTCTTGGAGAAGATGTGATATATTTGGGAGAAATGTGGCATTTCTTGAAGAAACTGTCCTCTTTGGGGGATGAAAGAGGTATTTGTGGGTGAAAAGGTCCTATTTGAAGGGGGAAACCTGTTATTTCTTGGAGAAGATGTGATATATTTGGGAGAAATGTGGCATTTCTGGAAGAAACCGAGCTCTTTTGGGGATAAAAGTGGTATTTGTGGGTGATAAGGTCCTATTTCCAGGGGGAAACCAGGTATTTCTTGGAGAAGATGTGATATATTTGGGAGAAATGTGGCCTTTCTGGAAGAAACTGTCCTATTTTGGGCATAAAAGAGGTATTTGTGGGTGAAAAGGTTCTATTTGAAGGGGGAAACGTGGTATTTCTTGGAGAAGATGTGATCTTTTTTGGAGAAATGTGGCATTTCTGGAAGAAACTGTCCTCTTTTGGGGATAAAAGAGGTATTTGTGGGTGAAAAGTTCCTATTTGAAGGGGGAAACGTGGTATTTCTTGGAGAAGATGTGATATATTTGGGAGAAATATGGCATTTCTTGAAGATACTGTCCTATTTTGGGGATAAAAGAGGTATTTGTGGGTGAAAAGGTCCTATTTGAAGGGGGAATCCTGGTATTTCTTGGAGAAGCTGTGATATATTTGGGAGAAATGTGGCATGTCTGGAAGAAACTGTCCTCTTTTGGGGATAAAACAGGTATTTGTGTTTGAAAAGGTCCTATTTGAAGGGGGAAAGCTGGTATTTCTTGGAGAAGATGTGATATGTTTGGGAGAAATGTGGCATGTCTGGAAGAAACTGTCCTATTTTGGGGATAAAACAGGTATTTGTGGGAGAAAAGGTCCTATTTGAAGGGGGAAACCTGGTATTTCTTGGAGAAGATGTGATATATTTGGGAGAAATGTGGCATGTCTGGAAGAAAGTCTCCTGTTTTGGGGATAAAACAGGTATTTGTGGGAGAAAAGGTCCTATTTGAAGGGAGAAAGCTGGTATTTCTTGAAGGAGATGTGATATATTTGGGAGAAATGTGGCATGTCTGGAAGAAACTGTCCTCTTTGGGGGATAAAAGAGGTATTTGTGGGTGAAAAGGTCCTATTTCCAGGGGAAACCCTGGTATTTCTTGGAGAAGATGTGATATATTTGGGAGAAATGTGGCATGTCTGGAAGAAACTGTCCTATTTGGGGGAGAAGCTTGCTATTAGTGGGTGAAAAGGTCCTATATGAAGGGGGAAAGCTGGTATTTCTTGGAGAAGATGTGATCTATTTGGGAGAAATGTGGCATTTCTGGAAGAAACTGTCCTCTTTTGGGGATAAAAGAGGTATTTGTGGGTGAAAAGTTCCTATTTGAAGGGGGAAACCTGGTATTTCTTGGAGAAGATGTGATATGTTTGGGAGAAATGTGGCATTTCTGGAAGAAACTGTCCTATTTGGGGGGAGAAGGCTGGTATTTGTGGGAGAAAAAGTCCTATTTGAAGGGGGAAACCTGGTATTTCTTGGAGAAGAAGTGATATATTTGGGACAAATCAGGCATTTCTGGCAGAAACTGTCCTCTTTTGGGGATAAAAGAATTTTTTGTGGGTGAAAAGGTCCTATTTGAAGGGGGAAACCTGGTATTTCTTGGAGAAGATGTGATTTATTTGGGAGAAATGTGGCATTTCTGGAAGAAACTGTCCTCTTTTGGGGATAAAAGTGGTATTTGGGGGTGAAAAGGTCCTATTTGAAGGGGGAAACCAGGTATTTCTTGGAGAAGATGTGATATATTTGGGAGAAATGTGGCCTTTCTGGCAGAAACTGTCCTATTTTGGGCATAAAAGAGGTATTTGTGGGTGAAAAGGTTCTATTTGAAGGGGGAAACGTGGTATTTCTTGGAGAAGATGTGATATATTTGGGAGAAATGTGGCCTTTCTGGAAGAAACTGTCCTCTTTTGGGGATAAAAGAGGTATTTGTGGGTGAAAAGTTCCTATTTGAAGGGGGAAACCTGGTATTTCTTGGAGAAGATGTGATATATTTGGGAGAAATATGGCATTTCTTGAAGAAAATTTCCTCTTTTGGGGATAAAAGAGGTATTTGTGGGTGAAAAGGTCCTATTTGAAGGGGGAATCCTGGTATTTCTTGGAGAAGCTGTGATATATTTGGGAGAAATGTGGCATTTCTGGAAGAAACTGTCCTCTTCTGGGGATAAAAGAGGTATTTGTGGGTGAAAAGGTCTTATTACAAGGGGGAAACCTGGTATTTCTTGGAGAAGATGTGCTATATTCGGGAGAAATGTGGCATTTCTGGAAGAAAATGTCCTTTTTGAGGGATAATACAGGTATTTGTGGGAGAAAAGGTCCTATTTGAAGGGTGAAACCTGGTATTTCTTGGAGAAGATGTGATCTATTTGGGAGAAATGTGGCATGTCTGGAAGAAAATGTCCTCTTATGGGGATAGAACAGGTATTTGTGGGAGAAAAGGTCCTATTTGAAGGGGGAACCCTGGTATTTCTTGGAGAAGATGTGATATATTTGGGAGAAATGTGGCCTGTCTGGAAGAAAATGTCCTATTTGAGAGACAATACAGGTATTTGTGGGAGAAAATGTCCTATTTGAAGGGGGAAAGCTGGTATTTCTTGGAGAAGATGTGGTATATTTGGGAGAAATGTGGCATTTCTGGAAGAAACTGTCCTCTTTTGGGGATAAAAGAGGTATTTGTGGGTGTAAAGTTCCTATTTGAAGGGGGAAACCTGGTATTTCTTGGAGAAGATGTGATATATTTGGGAGATAATGTGGCATGTCTGGAAGAAACTGTCCTCTTTTGGGATGAAACAGGTATTTGTGGGTGAAAAGGTCCTATTTGAAGGGGGAAACGTGGTATTTCTTGGAGAAGATGTGATATATTTGGGAGAAATGTGGCATTTCTGGGAGAAACTGTCCTCTTTGGGGGATGAAAGAGGTATTTGTGGGTGAAAAGGTCCTATTTGAAGGGGGAAACCTGGTATTTCTTGGAGAAGATGTGATATATTTGGGAGAAATGTGGCATTTCTGGAAGAAACCGAGCTCTTTTGGGGATAAAAGTGGTATTTGTGGGTGATAAGGTCCTATTTCCAGGGGGAAACCAGGTATTTCTTGGAGAAGATGTGATATATTTGGGAGAAATGTGGCCTTTCTGGAAGAAACTGTCCTATTTTGGGCATAAAAGAGGTATTTGTGGGAGAAAAGGTCGTAATTCAAGGGGGAAACCTGGTATTTCTTGGAGGAGTTGTGATATATTTGGGAGAAATGTGGTATTTCTAGAAGAAAATGTCCAATTTGAGGGATAAAAGAGGTATTTGTTAGTGAAAAGTTCCTATTTGAAGGGGGATACGTGGTATTTCTTGGAGAAGATGTGATATATTTGGGAGAAATATGGCATTTCTTGAAGATACTGTCCTCTTTTGGGGATAAAAGAGGTATTTGTGGGTGAAAAGGTCCTATTTGACGGGGGAATGCTGGTATTTCTTGGAGAAGCTGTGATATATTTGGGAGAAATGTGGCATTTCTGGAAGAAACTGTCCTCTTCTGGGGATAAAAGAGGTATTTGTGGGTGAAAAGGTCTTATTACAAGGGGGAAACCTGGTATTTCTTGGAGAAGATGTGCAATATTCGGGAGAAATGTGGCATTTCTGGAAGAAAATGTCCAATTTGAGGGATAATACAGGTATTTGTGGGAGAAAAGGTCCTATTTGAAGGGGGAACCCTGGTATTTCTTGGAGAAGATGTGATATATTTGGGAGAAATGTGGCCTGTCTGGAAGAAAATGTCCTATTTGAGAGATAATACAGGTATTTGTGGGTGAAAAGGTCCTATTTGAAGGGGGAAAGCTGGTATTTCTTGGAGAAGATGTGGTATATTTGGGAGAAATGTGGCATTTCTGGAAGAAACTGTCCTCTTTGGGGGATGAAATAGGTATTTATGGGAGAAAAGGTCCTATTTGATGGGGAAAGCTGGTGTTTCTTGGAGAAGATGTGATCTATTTGGGAGAAATGTGGCCTTTCTGGAAGAAAATGTCCAATTTGGGGGGAGAAGGCTGGTAGTTGTGGGTGAGAAGGTCCTATTTCAGGAGGAATCCTGGTATTTCTTGGAGAAGATGTGCTATATTTGGGAGAAATGTGGCCTTTCTGGAAGAAAATGTCCTATTTTGGGGAGAAGGCTGGTAGTTTTGGGTGAGAAGGTCCTATTTCAGGAGGAATCCTGGCATTTCTTGAAGGAGATGTGATATTTTTGGCGAAATGTGGCATTTCTGGAAGTAACTGTCCTCTTTTGGGGATAAAAGAGGGATTTGTGGGTGAAAAGGTCCTATTTGAAGGGGGAAACCTGGTATTTCTTGGAGAAGATGTGATCTATTTGGGAGAAATGTGGCATTTCTGGAAGAAAATGTCCTCTTTTAGGGATAAAAGAGGTATTTCATGGAGAAAAGGTCGTAATTCAAGGGGGAAACCTGGTATTTCTTGGAGGAGTTGTGATATATTTGGGAGAAATGTGGTATTTCTAGAAGAAAATGTCCAATTTGAGGGATAAAAGAGGTATTTGTGGGTGAAAAGGTCCTATTTGAAGGGGGAAACCTGGTATTTCTTGGAGAAGATGTGATATATTTGGGAGAAATGTGGCATGTCTGGAAGAAACTGTCCTCTTTTGGGGATAAAAGAGGTATTTGTGGGAGAGAAGGTCCTATTTGAAGGGGGAAACCTGGTATTTCTTGGAGAAGATGTGATATGTTTGGGAGAAATGTGGCATTTCTGGAAGAAACTGTCCTATTTGGGGGGAGAAGGCTGGTATTTGTGGGAGAAAAGGTCCTATTTGAAGGGGGAAACCTGGTATTTCTTGGAGAAGATGTGATATATTTGGGAGAAATGTGGCCTTTCTGGAAGAAACTGTCCTCTTTTGGGGATAAAAGAGGTATTTGTGGGTGAAAAGGTCCTATTTGAAGGGGGAAACGTGGTATTTCTTGGAGAAGAAGTGATATATTTGGGACAAATCAGGCATTTCTGGCAGAAACTGTCCTCTTTTGGGGATAAAAGAATTTTTTGTGGGTGAAAAGGTCCTATTTGAAGGGGGAAAGCTGGTATTTCTTGGAGAAGATGTGATATGTTTGGGAGAAATGTGGCATTTCTGGAAGAAACTGTCCTCTTTTGGGGATAAAAGTGGTATTTGTGGGTGATAAGGTCCTATTTCCAGGGGGAAACAAGGTATTTCTTGGAGAAGATGTGATATATTTGGGAGAAATGTGGCATTTCTGGCAGAAACTGTCCTATTTTGGGCATAAAAGAGGTATTTGTGGGTGAAAAGTTTCTATTTGAAGGGGGAAACGTGGTATTTCTTGGAGAAGATGTGATATATTTGGGAGAAATGTGGCCTTTCTGGAAGAAACTGTCCTCTTTTGGGGATAAAAGAGGTATTTGTGGGTGAAAAGTTCCTATTTGAAGGGGGAAACCTGGTATTTCTTGGAGAAGATGTGATATATTTGGGAGAAATATGGCATTTCTTGAAGAAAATTTCCTCTTTTGGGGATAAAAGAGGTATTTGTGGGTGAAAAGGTCCTATTTGAAGGGGGAATCCTGGTATTTCTTGGAGAAGCTGTGATATATTTGGGAGAAATGTGGCATTTCTGGAAGAAACTGTCCTCTTCTGGGGATAAAAGAGGTATTTGTGGGTGAAAAGGTCTTATTACAAGGGGGAAACCTGGTATTTCTTGGAGAAGATGTGCTATATTCGGGAGAAATGTGGCATTTCTGGAAGAAAATGTCATATTTGAGGGATAATACAGGTATTTGTGGGAGAAAAGGTCCTATTTGAAGGGTGAAACCTGGTATTTCTTGGAGAAGATGTGATCTATTTGGGAGAAATGTGGCATGTCTGGAAGAAAATGTCCTCTTATGGGGATAGAACAGGTATTTGTGGGAGAAAAGGTCCTATTTGAAGGGGGAACCCTGGTATTTCTTGGAGAAGATGTGATATATTTGGGAGAAATGTGGCCTCTCTGGGAGAAAATGTCCTATTTGAGAGACAATACAGGTATTTGTGGGAGAAAATGTCCTATTTGAAGGGGGAAACCTGGTATTTCTTGGAGAAGATGTGGTATATTTGGGAGAAATGTGGCATTTCTGGAAGAAACTGTCCTCTTTTGGGGATGAAACAGGTATTTGTGGGTGTAAAGTTCCTATTTGAAGGGGGAAACCTGGTATTTCTTGGAGAAGATGTGATATATTTGGGAGATAATGTGGCATGTCTGGAAGAAACTGTCCTATTATGGGATGAAACAGGTATTTGTGGGTGAAAAGGTCCTATTTGAAGGGGGAAAGCTGGTATTTCTTGGAGAAGATGTGATATATTTGGGAGAAATGTGGCATTTCTGGAAGAAACTGTCCTCTTTGGGGGATGAAAGAGGTATTTGTGGGTGAAAAGGTCCTATTTGAAGGGGGAAACGTGGTATTTCTTGGAGAAGATGTGATATATTTGGGAGAAATGTGGCATTTCTGGAAGAAACCGAGCTCTTTTGGGGATAAAAGTGGTATTTGTGGGTGATAAGGTCCTATTTCCAGGGGGAAACCAGGTATTTCTTGGAGAAGATGTGATATATTTGGGAGAAATGTGGCCTTTCTGGAAGAAACTGTCCTATTTTGGGCATAAAAGAGGTATTTGTGGGTGAAAAGGTTCTATTTGAAGG
Organism: Lophura swinhoii; assembly: GCA_030408155.1. NCBI lineage: Eukaryota > Metazoa > Chordata > Aves > Galliformes > Phasianidae > Lophura > Lophura swinhoii. Next base: position 26,465,497 of record JASCYN010000149.1, on the reverse strand, counting down.
GGGAAACGTGGTATTTCTTGGAGAAGATGTGATCTATTTGGGAGAAATGTGGCCTTTCTGGAAGAAAATGTCCAATTTTGGGGAGAAGGCTGGTAGTTTTGGGTGAGAAGGTCCTATTTCAGGAGGAATCCTGGCATTTCTTGAAGGAGATGTGATATTTTTGGCGAAATGTGGCATTTCTGGAAGTAACTGTCCTCTTTTGGGGATAAAAGAGGGATTTGTGGGTGAAAAGGTCCTATTTGAAGGGGGAAACCTGGTATTTCTTGGAGAAGATGTGATATATTTGGGAGAAATGTGGCATTTCTGGAAGAAAATGTCCTCTTTTAGGGATAAAAGAGGTATTTCATGGAGAAAAGGTCGTAATTCAAGGGGGAAACCTGGTATTTCTTGGAGGAGTTGTGATATATTTGGGAGAAATGTGGTATTTCTAGAAGAAAATGTCCAATTTGAGGGATAAAAGAGGTATTTGTGGGTGAAAAGGTCCTATTTGAAGGGGGAAACCTGGTATTTCTTGGAGAAGATGTGATATATTTGGGAGAAATGTGGCATGTCTGGAAGAAACTGTCCTCTTTTGGGGATAAAAGAGGTATTTGTGGGAGAAAAGGTCCTATTTGAAGGGGGAAACCTGGTATTTCTTGGAGAAGATGTGATATGTTTGGGAGAAATGTGGCATTTCTGGAAGAAACTGTCCTATTTGGGGGGAGAAGGCTGGTATTTGTGGGAGAAAAGGTCCTATTTGAAGGGGGAAACCTGGTATTTCTTGGAGAAGATGTGATATATTTGGGAGAAATGTGGCCTTTCTGGAAGAAACTGTCCTCTTTTGGGGATAAAAGAGGTATTTGTGGGTGAAAAGGTCCTATTTGAAGGGGGAATCCTGGTATTTCTTGGAGAAGAAGTGATATATTTGGGACAAATCAGGCATTTCTGGCAGAAACTGTCCTCTTTTGGGGATAAAAGAATTTTTTGTGGGTGAAAAGGTCCTATTTGAAGGGGGAAACCTGGTATTTCTTGGAGAAGATGTGATATGTTTGGGAGAAATGTGGCATTTCTGGAAGAAACTGTCCTCTTTTGGGGATAAAAGTGGTATTTGTGGGTGATAAGGTCCTATTTCCAGGGGGAAACAAGGTATTTCTTGGAGAAGATGTGATATATTTGGGAGAAATGTGGCATTTCTGGCAGAAACTGTCCTATTTTGGGCATAAAAGAGGTATTTGTGGGTGAAAAGTTTCTATTTGAAGGGGGAAACGTGGTATTTCTTGGAGAAGATGTGATATATTTGGGAGAAATGTGGCCTTTCTGGAAGAAACTGTCCTCTTTTGGGGATAAAAGAGGTATTTGTGGGTGAAAAGTTCCTATTTGAAGGGGGAAACGTGGTATTTCTTGGAGAAGATGTGATATATTTGGGAGAAATATGGCATTTCTTGAAGAAAATTTCCTCTTTTGGGGATAAAAGAGGTATTTGTGGGTGAAAAGGTCCTATTTGAAGGGGGAATCCTGGTATTTCTTGGAGAAGCTGTGATATATTTGGGAGAAATGTGGCATTTCTGGAAGAAACTGTCCTCTTCTGGGGATAAAAGAGGTATTTGTGGGTGAAAAGGTCTTATTACAAGGGGGGAAACCTGGTATTTCTTGGAGAAGATGTGCTATATTCGGGAGAAATGTGGCATTTCTGGAAGAAAATGTCCTATTTGAGGGATAATACGGGTATTTGTGGGAGAAAAGGTCCTATTTGAAGGGTGAAACCTGGTATTTCTTGGAGAAGATGTGATCTATTTGGGAGAAATGTGGCATGTCTGGAAGAAAATGTCCTCTTATGGGGATAGAACAGGTATTTGTGGGAGAAAAGGTCCTATTTGAAGGGGGAACCCTGGTATTTCTTGGAGAAGATGTGATATATTTGGGAGAAATGTGGCCTCTCTGGGAGAAAATGTCCTATTTGAGAGACAATACAGGTATTTGTGGGAGAAAATGTCCTATTTGAAGGGGGAAAGCTGGTATTTCTTGGAGAAGATGTGGTATATTTGGGAGAAATGTGGCATTTCTGGAAGAAACTGTCCTCTTTTGGGGATGAAACAGGTATTTGTGGGTGTAAAGTTCCTATTTGAAGGGGGAAACCTGGTATTTCTTGGAGAAGATGTGATATATTTGGGAGATAATGTGGCATGTCTGGAAGAAACTGTCCTATTTTGGGATGAAACAGGTATTTGTGGGTGAAAAGGTCCTATTAGAAGGGGGAAAGCTGGTATTTCTTGGAGAAGATGTGATATATTCGGGAGAAATGTGGCATTTCTGGAAGAAACTGTCCTCTTTGGGGGATGAAAGAGGTATTTGTGGGTGAAAAGGTCCTATTTGAAGGGGGGAAACGTGGTATTTCTTGGAGAAGATGTGATATATTTGGGAGAAATGTGGCATTTCTGGAAGAAACCGAGCTCTTTTGGGGATAAAAGTGGTATTTGTGGGTGATAAGGTCCTATTTCCAGGGGGAAACCAGGTATTTCTTGGAGAAGATGTGATATATTTGGGAGAAATGTGTCCTTTCTGGAAGAAACTGTCCTATTTTGGGCATAAAAGAGGTATTTGTGGGTGAAAAGGTTCTATTTGAAGGGGGAAACGTGGTATTTCTTGGAGAAGATGTGATATATTTGGGAGAAATGTGGCCTTTCTGGAAGAAACTGTCCTCTTTTGGGGATAAAAGAGGTATTTGTGGGTGAAAAGTTCCTATTTGAAGGGGGAAACGTGGTATTTCTTGGAGAAGATGTGATATATTTGGGAGAAATATGTCATTTCTTGAAGATACTGTCCTATTTTGGGGATAAAAGAGGTATTTGTGGGTGAAAAGGTCCTATTTGAAGGGGGAATCCTGGCATTTCTTGGAGAAGCTGTGATATATTTGGGAGAAATGTGGCATTTCTGGAAGAAACTGTCCTCTTCTGGGGATAAAAGAGGTATTTGTGGGTGAAAAGGTCTTATTACAAGGGGGCAACCTGGTATTTCTTGGAGAAGATGTGCAATATTCGGGAGAAATGTGGCATTTCTGGAAGAAAATGTCCAATTTGAGGGATAATACAGGTATTTGTGGGAGAAAAGGTCCTATTTGAAGGGGGAACCCTGGTATTTCTTGGAGAAGATGTGACATATTTGGGAGAAATGTGGCCTGTCTGGAAGAAAATGTCCTATTTGAGAGATAATACAGGTATTTGTGGGAGAAAATGTCCTATTTGAAGGGGGAAAGCTGGTATTTCTTGGAGAAGATGTGGTATATTTGGGAGAAATGTGGCATTTCTGGAAGAAACTGTACTCTTTTGGGGATGAAACAGGTATTTGTGGGTGTAAAGTTCCTATTTGAAGGGGGAAACCTGGTATTTCTTGGAGAAGATGTGATATATTTGGGAGAAATGTGGCATGTCTGGAAGAAACTGTCCTATTTTGGGGATAAAAGAGGTATTTGTGGGTGAAAAGGTCCTATTTGAAGGGGGAAAGCTGGTATTTCTTGGAGAAGATGTGATATATTTGGGAGAAATGTGGCATATCTGGAAGAAACTTTCCTCTTTGGGGGATGAAACAGGTATTTATGGGAGAAAAGGTCCTATTTGATGGGGAAAGCTGGTGTTTCTTGGAGAAGATGTGATCTATTTGGGAGAAATGTGGCCTTTCTGGAAGAAAATGTCCAATTTGGGGGGAGAAGGCTGGTAGTTGTGGGTGAGAAGGTCCTATTTCAGGAGGAATCCTGGTATTTCTTGGAGAAGATGTGCTATATTTGGGAGAAATGTGGCCTTTCTGGAAGAAAATGTCCAATTTTGGGGAGAAGGCTGGTAGTTTTGGGTGAGAAGGTCCTATTTCAGGAGGAATCCTGGCATTTCTTGAAGGAGATGTGATATTTTTGGCGAAATGTGGCATTTCTGGAAGTAACTGTCCTCTTTTGGGGATAAAAGAGGGATTTGTGGGTGAAAAGGTCCTATTTGAAGGGGGAAACCTGGTATTTCTTGGAGAAGATGTGATATATTTGGGAGAAATGTGGCATTTCTGGAAGAAAATGTCCTCTTTTAGGGATAAAAGAGGTATTTCATGGAGAAAAGGTCGTAATTCAAGGGGGAAACCTGGTATTTCTTGGAGGAGTTGTGATATATTTGGGAGAAATGTGGCATTTCTGGAAGAAAATGTCCAATTTGAGGGATAAAAGAGGTATTTGTGGGTGAAAAGTTCCTATTTCCAGGGGTAAACCAGTTATTTCTTAGAGAAGATGTGATATGTTTGGGAGAAATGTGGCATTTCTGGAAGAAACTGTCCTGTTTTGTGGATAAAAGAGGTATTTGTGGGTGAAAAGGTCCTATTTGAAGGGGGGAAAGCTGGTATTTCTTGGAGAAGATGATATATATTTGGGAGAAATCTGGCCTTTCTGGAAGAAAGTGTCCTCTTTTGGGGATAAAACAGGTATTTGTGGGTGAGAAGGTCCTATTTGAAGGGGGAAAGCTGGTATTTCTTGGAGAAGATGTGATCTATTTGAGTGAAATGTGGCATTCCTGGCAGAAACTTTCCTATTTTGGGGATAAAAGAGGTATTTGTGGGTGAAAAGGTACTATTTGAAGGGGGAAACGTGGTATTTCTTGGAGAAGATGTGATATATTTGGGAGAATTGTGGCATGTCTGGAAGAAACTGTCTTATTTTGGGGATAAAAGAGGTATTTGTGGGTGAAAAGGTCCTATTTGAAGGGGGAAACCTGGTATTTCTTGGAGAAGATGTGATATATTTGGGAGAAATGTGGCATTTCTGGCAGAAACTGTCGTCTTTTGGGGATAAAAGTGGTATTTGTGGGTGAGAAGGTCCTATTTGAAGGGGGAAAGCTGGTATTTCTTGGAGAAGATGTGATATATATGGGAGAAATGTGGCATTTCTGGAAGAAACTGTCCTCTTTTGGGGATAAAAGAGGTATTTGTGGGTGAAAAGGTCCTATTTACAGGGGGAAACCTGGTATTTCTTGGAGAAGATGTGATATATTTGGGAGAAATGTTGCATGTCTGGAAGAAACCGAGCTCTTTTGGGGTAAAAGAGGTGTTTGAGGGTGAAAAGGTCCTATTGGAAGGGGGAAACGTGGTACTTCTTGGAGAAGATGTGATCTATTTGGGAGAAATGTGGCATTTCTGGAAGAAACTGTCCTCTTTTGGGGATAAAAGAGGTATTTGTGGGTGAAAAGGTCCTATTTGAAGGGGGAAAGCTGGTATTTCTTGGAGAAGATGTGATATATTTGGGAGAAATGTGGCCATTCTGGCAGAAACTGTCCTCTTTTGGGGATAAAAGACGTATTTGTGGGTGAAAAGTTCCTATTTCCAGGGGTAAACCTGGTATTTCTTGGAGAAGTTGTGATATATTTGGGAGAAATGTGGCATGTCTGGAAGAATCTGTCCTGTTTTGGGGATAAAAGAGGTATTTGTGGGTGAAAAGGTCCTATTTGAAGGGGGAAAGCTGGTATTGCTTTGAGAAGATGTGATATATTTGGGAGAAATCTGGCATGTCTGGAAGAAACTGTCCTCTTTTGGGGATAAAACAGGTATCTGTGGGAGAAAAGGTCCTATTTGAAGGGGGAACCCTGGTATTTCTTGGAGAAGATGTGATCTATTAGGGTGAAATGTGGCATTTCTGGAAGAAACTTTCCTATTTTGGGGATAAAAGAGGTATTTGTGGGTGAAAAGTTCCTATTTGAAGTTGGAAACGTGGTATTTCTTGGAGAAGATGTGATATATTTGGGAGAAATGTGGCATTTCTGGAAGAAACTGTCCTCTTTTGGGGATAAAAGAGGTATTTGTGGGTGAAAATGTTCTATTTGAAGTGGAAAGCTGGTATTTCTTGGAGAAGATGTGATATATTTGGGAGAAATGTGGCATGTCTGGAAGAAACTGTCCTCTTTTGGGGATAAAAGAGGTATTTATTGGTGAAAAGGTCCTATTTCAGGTGGAATCCTGGTATTTCTTGGAGAAGATGTGATATATTTGGGAGAAATGTGGCATTTCTGGAAGAAACTGTCCTCTTTTGGGGATTAAAGAGGTATTTGTGGGTGAAAAGGTCCTATTTGAAGGAGGAAAGCTGGTATTTCTTGGAGAAGATGTGATATATTTGGGAGAAATGTGGCCTTTCTGGAAGAAACTGTCCTCTTTTTGGGATAAAAGAGCTATTTGTGGATGAAAAGTTCCTATTTCCAGGGGTAAACCAGTTATTTCTTGGAGAAGATGTGATATATTTGGGAGAAATCTGGCATGTCTGTAAGAATCTGTCCTCTTTTGGGGATAAAAGAGGTATTTGTGGGTGAAAAGTTACTATTTGAAAGGGGAAAGCTGGTATTGCTTTGAGAGGATGTGATATATTTGGGAGAAATCTGGCCTTTCTGGAAGAAACTGTCCTCTTTTGGGGATAAAAAGAGGTATTTGTGGGTGAAAAGGTCCTATTTGAAGGGGGAAACCTGGTATTTCTTAGAGAAGATGTGATATATTTGGGAGAAATGTGGCATTTCTGGAAGAAACCGAGCTCTTTTGGGGTAAAAGAGGTATTAGTGGGTGAAAAGGTCCTATTTGAAGGGGGAAACCTGGTATTTCTTGGAGAAGATGTGATATGTTTGGGAGAAATGTGGCATGTCTGGAAGAAACTGTCCTCTTTTGGGGATAAAAGAGGTATTTGTGGGTGAAAAGGTCCTATTTGAAGGGGGAAACCTGGTATTTCTTGGAGAAGATGTGATATATTTGGGAGAAATGTGGCCTTTCTGGAAGAAACTGTCCTCTTTTGGGGATAAAAGAGGTATTTGTGGGTGAAAAAGTCCTATTTGAAGGGGATAAGCTGGTATTTCTTGGAGAAGATGTGATCTATTAGGGTGAAATGTGGCATTTCTGGAAGAAACTTTCCTATTTTGGGGATAAAAGAGGTATCTGTGGGTGAAAAGGTCCTATTTGAAGGGGGAAACCTGGTATTTCTTGGAGAAGATGTGGTATATTTGGGAGAAATGTGGCATGTCTGGAAGAATCTGTCCTCTTTTGGGGATAAAAGAGGTATTTGTGGGTGAAAAGTTCCTATTTGAAGGGGGAAAGCTGGTATTGCCTTGAGAAGATGTGATATATTTGGGAGAAATCTGGCATTTCTGGAAGAAACTGTCCTCTTTTGGGGATAAAAGAGGTTTTTTTGGGGAAAAGGTCCTATTTGAAGGGGGGTAGCTGGTATTTCTTGGAGAAGATGTGATTTATTTGGGAGAAATGTGGCATTTCTGGAAGGAACTGTCCTCTTTTGGGGATAAAAGAGGTATTTGTGGGTGAAAAGGTCCTATTTGAAGGGGGAAACCTGGTATTTCTTGGAGAAGATGTGATCTATTTGGGAGAAATGTGGCATGTCTGGAAGAAACTGTCCTCTTTTGGGGATAAAACAGGTATTTGTGGGAGAAATGGTCCTATTTGAAGGGGGAAAGCTGGATGTTCTTGCAGGAGATGTGATATATTTGGGAGAAATGTGGCCTTTCTGGAAGAAACTGTCCTCTTTTGGGGATAAAAGAGGTATTTGTGGTTGAAAAGGTCCTATTTCAAGGGGGAAACCTGGCATTTCTTGGAGAAGATGTGGTATATTTGGGAGAAATGTGGCATTTCTGGAAGAAACTGTCCTATTTTGGGGATAAAATAGGTATTTGTGGGTGAAAAGGTCCTATTTGAAGGGGGAAACGTGGTATTTCTTGGAGAAGATGTGATCTATTTGGGAGAAATGTGGCCATTCTGGCAGAAACTGTCCTCTTTTGGGGATAAATGAGGTATATGTGGGTGAAAAGGTCCTATTTGAAGGGGGAAACATGGTATTTCTTGGAGAAGATGTGATACATTTGGGAGAAATCTGGCCTTTCTGGCAGAAACTGTCCTATTTTGGGGATAAAAGAGGTATTTCTGGGAGAAAAGATCCTATTTCAAGGGGGAAAGCTGGTATTTCTGTGGCCTTTCTGTAAGAAACTGTCCTCTTTTGGGGATAAAACAGGTAATTGTGGGTGAAAATGTCCTATTTGAAGGGGGAAAGCTGGTAATTCTATGAGAAGATGTGATATGTTTGGGAGAAATGTGGCATTTCTGGAAGAAACTGTCCTCTTTTGGGGATAAAAGCGGTATTTGTGGGTGAAAAGGTCCTATTTCCAGGGGAAAACCTGGTATTTCTTGGAGAAGATGTGATATATTTGGGAGAAATGTGGCATGTCTGGAAGAAAATGTTCTATTTGGGGCGAGAAGGCTGGTATTTGTGGGGGAAAAGTTCCTATTGGAAGGGGGAAACCTGGTATTTCTTGGAGAAGATGTGATCTATTTGGGAGAAATGTGGCATTTCTGGAAGAAACTGTCCTGTTTTGGGGATAAAAGAGGTATTTGTGGGTGAAAAGGTCCTATTTGAAGGGGGAAAGCTGGTATTTCTTGGAGAAGATGTGATCTATTTGGGAGAAATGTGGCATTTCTGGAAGAAACTGTCCTATTTTGGGGATAAAAGAGGTATTTGTGGGTGAAAAGGTCCTATTTGAAGGGGGAAACCTGGTATTTCTTGGAGAAGATGTGATATGTTTCGGAGAAATGTGGCATGTCTGGAAGAAAATTTCCAATTTTGGGGATAAAAGAGGTATTTGTGGGTGAAAAGGTCCTATTTGAAGGGGGAAAGCTGGTATTTCTTGGAGAAGATGTGATCTATTTGGGAGAAATCTGGCCTTTCTGGAAGAAACTGTCCTATTTTGGGGATAAAAGAGGTATTTGTGGGTGAAAAGGTCCTATTTCTAGGGGGAAATCTGGTATTTCTTGGAGAAGCTGTGATATATTTAGAGAAACCTGGCATTTATTGAAGAAACAGTCCTCTTTTGGGGATACAACAGGTATTTGTAGGTTAAAAGGTCCTATTTCAGGAGGAATCCTTGCATTTTTTGGAGAAGATGTGATATTTTTGGGAGAAATGTGGCATTTCTGGAAGAAACTGTCCTATTTTGGGGTTAAACCAGGAATTTGTGGGTGAAAAGGTCCTATTTGAAGGGGAAAACCTGGTATTTCTTGGAGAAGATGTGATATATTTGGGAGAAATGTGGCATTTCTGGAAGAAACTGTCCTATTTTGGGGATAAAAGAGGTATTAGTGGGTGAAAAGGTCCTATTTGAAGGGGGAAACGTGGTATTTCTTGGAGAAGATGTGATATATTTGGGAGAAATGTGGCATGTCTGGAAGAAACTGTCCTATTTTGTGGATAAAAGAGGTATTTGTGGGTGAAAAGGTCCTATTTGAAGGGGGAAACCTGGTATTTCTTGGAGAAGATGTGATCTATTTGGGAGAAATCAGCATTTATGGAAGAAACTGTCCTCTTTTGGGGATAAAACAGGTATTTGTGGGTGAAAAGGTCCTATCTGAAGGGGGAAACCTGGTATTTCTTGGAGAAGATGTGATATATTTGGGAGAAATCTGGCATTGCTGGAAGAAACTGTTCTATTTTGGGGATAAAACAGGTATTTGTGGGTGAAAAGTTCCTATTTGAAGGGGGAAAGCTGGTATTTCTTGGAGAAGATGTGATATATTTGGGAGAAATGTGGCATTTCTGGAAGAAACTGTCCTCTTCTGGGGATAAAAGAGGTATTTGTGGGTGAAAAGGTCCTATTTGAAGGTGGAAACCTGGTATTTCTTGGAGAAGATGTGATATGTTTGGGAGAAATGTGGCATTTCTGGAAGAAACTGTCCTCTTTTTGGGGAAAAGGCTGGTTTTTGTGGGAGAAAAGGTACTATTTCAGGAGGAATCCTGGTATTTCTTGGAGGAGATGTCATATGTTTGGGAGAAATGTGGCATTTCTGGAAGAAACTGTCCTCTTTTGGGGATAAAAGAGTAATTTTTGGGTGAAAAGGTCCTATTTGAAGGGGGAAAGCTGGTAGTTTTACCTCTATTAATCCCCAAAATAGAACAGTTTCTTCCAAATATTTCTCCCAAATATATCACTTCTTCTCCAAGAAATACCAGCTTTCCCTCTTCAATTAGGACCTTTTCTCCATGAAATACCTCTTTTATCCCCAAAAGAGGACAGTTTCTTCCAGAAAGGCCACATTTCTCCCAAATATATATCATCTTCTCCAAGAAATACCAGGTTTCCCCCTTCAAATAGGACCTTTTCACCCACAAATACCTCTTTTATCCCTCAAATACGACAGTTTCTTCCAGACATGCCACATTTCTCCCAAACATATCACATCTTCTCCAAGAAATACCAGCTTTCCCCCTTCAAATAGGACCTTTTCACCCACAAATACCTGTTTTATACCCCAAAAGAGGACAGTTTCTTCCAGACATGCCACATTTCTCCCAAATAGATCACATCTTCTCCAAGAAATACCACGTTTCCCCCTTCAAATAGGACCTTTTCACCCTCAAATACCTCTTTTATCCCCAAAACAGGACAGTTTCTTCCAGAAATGCCACATTTCTCCCAAATACATTACATCTTCTCCAAGAAATACCATCTTTCCCCCTTCAAATAGGACCTTTTCACCCACTAATAGCAGGCTTCTTCCCCCAAATAGGACAGTTTCTTCCAGAAATGCCACATTTCTCCCAAATACATCACATCTTCTCCAAGAAATACCAGGTTTCCCCCTTCAATTAGGACCTTTTCACCCACAAATACCTCTTTTATCCCCAAAAGAGGACAGTTTCTTCCAGACATGCCACATTTCTCCCAAATATATCACATCTCCTCCAAGAAATACCACTTTTCCACTACAAATAGGACCTTTTCTCCCACAAATACCTGTTTTATCTACAAAACAGGACACTTTCTTCCGGAAAAGCCACATTTCTCCCAAATATATCACATCTTCTCCAAGAAATACCAGGTTTCCCCCTTCAAATAGGAACTTTTCACCCACAAATACCTCTTTTATCCCCAAAAGAGGACAGTTTCTTCCAGATATGCCACATTTCTCCCAAATAGATCACATCTTCTCCAAGAAATACCAGGGTTCCCCCTTCAAATAGGACCTTTTCTCCCACAAATACCTCTTTTATCCCCAAAAGAGGACAGTTTCTTCCAGACATGCCACATTTCTCCCAAATATATCACAACTCCTCCAAGAAATACCAGCTTTCCCTCTTCAATTAGGACCTTATCTCCATGAAATACCTCTTTTATCCCCAAAAGAGGACAGTTTCTTCCAGAAAGGCCACATTTCTCCCAAATATATATCATCTTCTCCAAGAAATACCAGGTTTCCCCCTTCAAATAGGACCTTTTCACCCACAAATACCTCTTTTATCCCCAAAAGAGGACAGTTTCTTCCAGAAAGGCCACATTTCTCCCAAATATATCACATCTTCTCCAAGAAATACCAGGTTTCCCCCTTCAGATACAACGTTTTCACCCACAAATACCTCTTTTATCCCCAAAAGAGGACAGTTTCTTCCAGAAATGCCACATTTCTCCCAAATATACCACATCTTCTCCAAGAAATACCAGCTTTCCCCCTTCAAATAGGACCTTTTCACCCACAAATACCTGTTTTATCCCCAAAACAGGACAGTTTCTTCAAGAAATGCCACATTTCTCCCAAATATATCACATCTTCTCCAAGAAATACCAGCTTTCCCCCTTCAAATAGGACCTTTTCACCCACAAATACCTGTTTTATACCCCAAAAGAGGACAGTTTCTTCCAGACATGCCACATTTCTCCCAAATAGATCACATCTTCTCCAAGAAATGCCACGTTTCCCCCTTCAAATAGGACATTTTCACCCACAAATACCTGTTCTATCCCCATAAGAGGACAGTTTCTTCCAGAAATGCCACATTTCTCCCAAATATATCACATCTTCTCATAGAATTACCAGCTTTCCCCCTTCAAATAGGACCTTTTCACCCACAAATACCTCTTTTATCCCCAAAATAGGACAGTTTCTCCCAGAAATGCCACATTTCTCCCAAACATATCACATCTTCTCATAGAATTACCAGGGTTCCCCCTTCAAATAGGACCTTTTCAACCACTAATACCTCTTTTATCCCCAAAAGATGACAGTTTCTTCCAGAAATGCCACATTTCTCCCAAATAGATCACATCTTCTCCAAGAAATACCAGGTTTCCCCCTTCAAATACGACCTTTTCACCCACAAATACCACTTTTATCCCTCAAATAGGACAGTTTCTTCCAGACATGCCACATTTCTCCCAAATATATCACATCTTCTCCAAGAAATACCAGGATTCCTCCTGAAAGAGGACCTTTTCTTCCTCAAATACCAGCCCTTTCCCACCAAATAGGACAGTTTCTTCCTGCATGCAACATTTCTCCCAAATATATCACATCTTCTCCAAGAAATACCAGGTTTCCCCCTTCAAATAGGACCTTTTCACCCACTAATACCTCTTTTATCCCCAAAAGAGGACAGTTTCTTCCAGAAATGCCACATTTCTCCAAAATAGATCACATCTTCTCCAAGAAATAACAGGTTTCCCCCTTGAAATACAACCTTTTCACCCACAAATACCTCTTTTATCCCCAAAAGAGGACAGTTTCTTCCAGAAATGCCACATTTCTCCCAAATATATCACATCTTCTCCAAGAAATACCTGGTTTCCCTCTTCAAACAGGACCTTTTCACCCACAAATACCTGTTTTATCCCCAAAATAGGACAGTTTCTTCCAGACATGTCACATTTCTCCCAAATAGATCACCTCTTCTCCAAGAAATACCAGCTTTCCCCCTTCAAATAGGACCTTTTCACCCACAAATACCTCTTTTATCCCAAAAAGAGGACAGTTTCTTCCAGAAATGCCACATTTCTCCCAAATAGATCACATCTTCTCCAAGAAATACCAGGTTTCCCCCTTCAAATAGGACCTTTTCACCCACAAATACCTGTTTTATCCCCAAAAGAGGACAGTTTCTTCCAGACATGCCACATTTCTCCCAAACATATCACATCTCCTCCAAGAAATACCAGGATTCCTCCAGAAATAGGAGCTTTTCTCCCACAAATACCACCCTTCTCCCCCCAAATAGGACATATTCTTCCAGACATGCCACATTTCTCCCAAATATATCACATCTTCTCCAAGAAATACCACGTTTCCCCCTTCAAATAGGACCTTTTCACCCACAAATACCTGTTCTATCTCCAAAAGAGGACAGTTTCTTCCAGAAATGCCACATTTCTCCCAAATATATCACATCTTCTCCAAGAAATACCACGTTTCCCCCTTCAAATAGGACCTTTTCCCCAAAAAAACCTCTTTTATCCCCAAAAGAGGACAGTTTCTTCCAGGAATGCCAGATTTCTCCCAAATATATCACATCTTCTCCAAGAAATACCACGTTTCCCCCTTCAAATAGGACCTTCTCCCCCACAAATACCTGTTTTATCCCCAAAAGAGGACAGTTTTTTCCAGACATGCCACATTTCTCCCAAATATATCACATCTTCTCCAAGAAATACGAGGGTTCCCCCTTCAAATAGGAACTTTTCACCCACAAATACCTCTTTTATCCCCAAAATAGGACATTTTCTTCCAGAAAGGCCACATTTCTCCCAAATATATCACATCTTCTCCAAGAAATACCAGGTTTCCCCCTTCAAATAGGACCTTTTCACCCACAAATACCTCTTTTATCCCCAAAACAGGACAGTTTCTTCCAGAAATGCCACATTTCTCCAAATAGATCACATCTTCTCCAAGAAATACCAGGTTTCCCCCTTCAAATACGACCTTTTCACCCACAAATACCTGTTTTATCCCCCAAATAGGACAGTTTCTTCCAGACATGCCACATTTCTCCCAAATAGATCACATCTTCTCCAAGAAATACCAGCTTTCCCCCTTCAAATAGGACCTTTTCACCCACAGATACCTGTTTCATCCCAAAAGAGGACGGTTTCTTCCAGAAATGCCACATTTCTCCCAAATATACCACATCTTCTCCAAGAAATACCAGGTTTCCCCCTTCAAATAGGACCTTTTCACCCACAAATACCTCTTTTATCCCCAAAACAGGACAGTTTCTTCAAGAAATGCCACATTTCTCCCAAATATATCACATCTTCTCCAAGAAATACCAGGTTTCCCCCTTCAAATAGGACCTATTCACCCACAAATACCTGTTTTATACCCCAAAAGAGGACAGTTTCTTCCAGACATGCCACATTTCTCCCAAATATATCACATCTTCTCCAAGAAATGCCACGTTTCCCCCTTCAAATAGTACATTTTCACCCACAAATACCTGTTCTATCCCCATAAGAGGACAGTTTCTTCCAGAAATGCCACATTTCTCCCAAATAGATCACATCTTCTCATAGAATTACCAGCTTTCTCCCTTCAAATAGGACCTTTTCACCCACAAATACCTCTTTATCCCCAAAATAGGACAGTTTCTCCCAAAAATGCCACATTTCTCCCAAACATATCACATCATTTCATAGAATTACCAGCTTTCCCCCTACAAATAGGACCTTTTCACCCACAAAAAATTCTTTTATCCCCAAAATAGGACAGTTTCTTCCAGAAATGCCACATTTCTCCCAAATATATCACATCTTCTCCAAGAAATACCAGGTTTCCCCCTTCAAATACGACCTTTTCACCCACAAATACCACTTTTATGCCTCAAATTGGACAGTTTCTTCCAGACATGCCACATTTCTCCCAAATATATCACATCTTCTCCAAGGAATACCAGGATTCCTCCTGAAAGAGGACCTTTTCTCCCTCAAATACCAGCCCTTTCCCCCCAAATAGGACAGTATCTTCCTGCATGCCACATTTCTCCCAAATATATCACATCTTCTCCAAGAAATACCAGGTTTCCCCCTTCAAATAGGACCTTTTCACCCACAAATACCTCTTCTATCCCCAAAAGAGGACAGTTTCTTCCAGAAATGTCACATTTCTCCAAAATATATCACATCTTCTCCAAGAAATAACAGGTTTCCCCCTTGAAATACAACCTTTTCACCCACAAATACCTCTTTGATCCCCAAAAGAGGACAGTTTCTTCCAGAAATGCCACATTTCTCCCAAATATATCACATCTTCTCCAAGAAATACCACGTTTCCCCCTTCAAATAGGACCTTCTCACCCACAAATACCTCTTTTATCCCCAAAAGAGGACAGTTTCTTCCAGACATGCCACATTTCTCCCAAATATATCACATCTTCTCCAAGAAATACGAGGGTTCCCCCTTCAAATAGGAACTTTTCACCCACAAATACCTCTTTTATCCCCAAAATAGGACATTTTCTTCCAGAAAGGCCACATTTCTCCCAAATATATCACATCTTCTCCAAGAAATACCAGGTTTCCCCCTTCAAATAGGACCTTTTCACCCACAAATACCTCTTTTATCCCCAAAACAGGACAGTTTCTTCCAGAAATGCCACATTTCTCCAAATAGATCACATCTTCTCCAAGAAATACCAGGTTTCCCCCTTCAAATACGACCTTTTCACCCACAAATACCTGTTTTATCCCCCAAATAGGACAGTTTCTTCCAGACATGCCACATTTCTCCCAAATAGATCACATCTTCTCCAAGAAATACCAGCTTTCCCCCTTCAAATAGGACCTTTTCACCCACAGATACCTGTTTCATCCCAAAAGAGGACGGTTTCTTCCAGAAATGCCACATTTCTCCCAAATATACCACATCTTCTCCAAGAAATACCAGGTTTCCCCCTTCAAATAGGACCTTTTCACCCACAAATACCTCTTTTATCCCCAAAACAGGACAGTTTCTTCAAGAAATGCCACATTTCTCCCAAATATATCACATCTTCTCCAAGAAATACCAGGTTTCCCCCTTCAAATAGGACCTATTCACCCACAAATACCTGTTTTATACCCCAAAAGAGGACAGTTTCTTCCAGACATGCCACATTTCTCCCAAATATATCACATCTTCTCCAAGAAATGCCACGTTTCCCCCTTCAAATAGGACATTTTCACCCACAAATACCTGTTCTATCCCCATAAGAGGACAGTTTCTTCCAGAAATGCCACATTTCTCCCAAATAGATCACATCTTCTCATAGAATTACCAGCTTTCTCCCTTCAAATAGGAACTTTTCACCCACAAATACCTCTTTTATCCCCAAAATAGGACATTTTCTTCCAGAAAGGCCACATTTCTCCCAAATATATCACATCTTCTCCAAGAAATACCAGGTTTCCCCCTTCAAATAGGACCTTTTCACCCACAAATACCTCTTTTATCCCCAAAACAGGACAGTTTCTTCCAGAAATGCCACATTTCTCCAAATAGATCACATCTTCTCCAAGAAATACCAGGTTTCCCCCTTCAAATACGACCTTTTCACCCACAAATACCTGTTTTATCCCCCAAATAGGACAGTTTCTTCCAGACATGCCACATTTCTCCCAAATAGATCACATCTTCTCCAAGAAATACCAGCTTTCCCCCTTCAAATAGGACCTTTTCACCCACAGATACCTGTTTCATCCCAAAAGAGGACGGTTTCTTCCAGAAATGCCACATTTCTCCCAAATATACCACATCTTCTCCAAGAAATACCAGGTTTCCCCCTTCAAATAGGACCTTTTCACCCACAAATACCTCTTTTATCCCCAAAACAGGACAGTTTCTTCAAGAAATGCCACATTTCTCCCAAATATATCACATCTTCTCCAAGAAATACCAGGTTTCCCCCTTCAAATAGGACCTATTCACCCACAAATACCTGTTTTATACCCCAAAAGAGGACAGTTTCTTCCAGACATGCCACATTTCTCCCAAATATATCACATCTTCTCCAAGAAATGCCACGTTTCCCCCTTCAAATAGGACATTTTCACCCACAAATACCTGTTCTATCCCCATAAGAGGACAGTTTCTTCCAGAAATGCCACATTTCTCCCAAATAGATCACATCTTCTCATAGAATTACCAGCTTTCTCCCTTCAAATAGGACCTTTTCACCCACAAATACCTCTTTATCCCCAAAATAGGACAGTTTCTCCCAAAAATGCCACATTTCTCCCAAACATATCACATCATCTCATAGAATTACCAGCTTTCCCCCTACAAATAGGACCTTTTCACCCACAAAAAATTCTTTTATCCCCAAAATAGGACAGTTTCTTCCAGAAATGCCACATTTCTCCCAAATATATCACATCTTCTCCAAGAAATACCAGGTTTCCCCCTTCAAATACGACCTTTTCACCCACAAATACCACTTTTATGCCTCAAATTGGACAGTTTCTTCCAGACATGCCACATTTCTCCCAAATATATCACATCTTCTCCAAGGAATACCAGGATTCCTCCTGAAAGAGGACCTTTTCTCCCTCAAATACCAGCCCTTTCCCCCCAAATAGGACAGTATCTTCCTGCATGCCACATTTCTCCCAAATATATCACATCTTCTCCAAGAAATACCAGGTTTCCCCCTTCAAATAGGACCTTTTCACCCACAAATACCTCTTCTATCCCCAAAAGAGGACAGTTTCTTCCAGAAATGTCACATTTCTCCAAAATATATCACATCTTCTCCAAGAAATAACAGGTTTCCCCCTTGAAATACAACCTTTTCACCCACAAATACCTCTTTGATCCCCAAAAGAGGACAGTTTCTTCCAGAAATGCCACATTTCTCCCAAATATATCACATCTTCTCCAAGAAATACCAGGTTTCCGCCTTCAAACAGGACCTATTCACCCACAAATACCTGTTTTATCCCCAAAATAGGACAGTTTCTTCCAGACATGTCACATTTCTCCCAAATAGATCACCTCTTCTCCAAGAAATACCAGCTTTCCCCCTTCAATTAGGACCTTTTCACCCACAAATACCTCTTTTATCCCCAAAAGAGGACAGTTTCTTCCAGAAATGCCACATTTCTCCCAAATATATCACATCTTCTCCAAGAAATACCAGCTTTCCCCATTCAAATAGGACCTTTTCACCCACAAATACCTCTTTTATCCCCAAAAGAGGACAGTTTCTTCCAGACATGCCACATTTCTCCCAAACATATCACATCTCCTCCAAGAAATACCAGGATTCCTCCAGAAATAGGAGCTTTTCTCCCACAAATACCACCCTTCTCCCCCCAAATAGGACATTTTCTTCCAGACATGCCACATTTCTCCCAAATATATCACATCTTCTCCAAGAAATAACAGCTTTCCCCCTTCAAATAGGACCTTTTCCTCAAAAAAACCTCTTTTATCCCCAAGAGGACAGTTTCTTCCAGACATGCCACATTTCTCCGAAATATACCACATCTTCTCCAAGAAATACCAGCTTTCCCAATTCAAATAGGACCTTTTCACCCACAAATACCTCTTTTATCCCCAAAATGGAACAGTTTCTTCCAGAAATGCCACATTTCTCCCAAATATATCACATCTTCTCCAAGAAATACCACGTTTCCCACTTCAAATAGGACCTTTTCACCCACAAATACCTCTTTTATCCCAAAACAGGACACTTTCTTCCAGAAATGCCACATTTCTCCCAAATAGATCACATCTTCTCCAAGAAATGCCACGTTTCCCCCTTCAAATAGGACATTTTCACCCACAAATACCTGTTCTATCCCCATAAGAGGACAGTTTCTTCCAGAAATGCCACATTTCTCCCAAATATATCACATCTTCTCATAGAATTACCAGCTTTCCCCCTTCAAATAGGACATTTTCACCCACAAATACCTCTTTTATCCCCAAAAGAGGACAGTTTCTCCCAGAAATGCCACATTTCTCCCAAATAAATCACATCTTCTCCAAGAAATACCAGGTTTCCCCCTTCAAATACGGCCTTTTCACCCACAAATACATCTTTTATCCCTCAAATAGGACAGTTTCTTCCAGACATGCCACATTTCTCCCAAATATATCACATCTTCTCCAAGAAATACCAGGATTCCTCCTGAAAGAGGACCTTTTCTCCCTCAAATACCAGCTTTCCCCCCAAATAGGTCAGTTTCTTCCTGCATGCCACATTTCTCCCAAATATATCACATCTTCTCCAAGAAATACCAGGTTTTCCCCTGGAAATAGGACCTTTTCACCCACAAATACCACTTTTATCCCCAAAATAGGACAGTTTCTGCCAGAAAGGCCACATTTCTCCCAAACATATCACATCTTCTCCAAGAAATACCAGCTTTCCCCCTTGAATTAGGAACTTTTCACCCACAAAATTTATTTTATCCCCCAAATAGGACAGTTTCTTCCAGAAATGCCACATTTCTCCCAAATATATCACATCTCCTCCAAGAAATACCAGGTTTCCGCCTTCAAATAGGACCTTTTCACCCACAAATACCTTTTTTATCCCCAAAATAGGACATTTTCTTCCAGACATGTCACATTTCTCCCAAATATATCACCTCTTCTCCAAGAAATACCAGGTTTCACCCTTCAAATAGGACCTTTTCACCCACAAATACCTGTTTTATCCACAAAAGAGGACAGTTTCTTCCAGAAATGCCACATTTCTCCCAAATATATCACATCTTCTCCAAGAAATGCCAGGTTTCCACCTTCAAATAGGACCTTTTCACCCACAAATACCTCTTTTATCCCCAAAAGAGGACAGTTTCTTCCAGACATGCCACATTTCTCCCAAACATATCACATCTCCTCCAAGAAATACCAGGATTCCTCCAGAAATAGGAACTTTTCTCCCACAAATACCACCCTTCTCCCCCCAAATAGGACATTTTCTTCCAGACATGCCACATTTCTCCCAAATATATCACATCTTCTCCAAGAAATACCAGGTTTCCCCCTTCAAATAGGACCTTTTCACCCACAAATACCTGTTCTATCCCCATAAGAGGACATTTTCTCCCAGAAATGCCACATTTCTCCTAAATATATCACATCTTCTCCAAGAAATACCACGTTTCCCCCTTCAAATAGGACCTTTTCACCCACAAATACCTGTTCTATCCCCATAAGAGGACAGTTTCTTCCAGAAATGCCACATTTCTCCCAAATATATCACATCTTCTCCAAGAAATACCACGTTTCCCCCTTCAAATAGGAACTTTTCCCCAAAAAAACCTCTTTTATCCCCAAATAGGACAGTTTCTTCCAGGAATGCCAGATTTCTCCCAAATATATCACATCTTCTCCAAGAAATACCACGTTTCCCCCTTCAAATAGGACCTTCTCACCCACAAATACCTCTTTTATCCCCAAAATAGGACAGTTTTTTCCAGACATGCCACATTTCTCCCAAATATATCACATCTTCTCCAAGAAATACCAGGTTTCCCCCTTCAAATAGGAACTTTTCACCCACAAATACCTCTTTTATCCCCAAAAGAGGACAGTTTCTTCCAGAAAGGCCACATTTCTCCCAAATATATCACATCTTCTCCAAGAAATACCACGTTTCCCCCTTCAAATAGGACCTTTTCACCCACAAATACCTCTTTTATCCCCAGAAGAGGACAGTTTCTTCCAGAAATGCCATATTTCTCCCAAATAGATCACATCTTCTCCAAGAAATACCAGGTTTCCCCCTTCAAATAGGACCTTTTCACCCACAAATACCTGTTTTATCCCCCAAATAGGAGAGTTTCTTCCAGACATGCCACATTTCTCCCAAATAGATCACATCTTCTCCAAGAAATACCAGCTTTCCCCCTTCAAATAGGACCTTTTCACCCACAAATACCTCTTTTATCCCTCAAATAGGACAGTTTCTTCCAGACATGCCACATTTCTCCCAAATAGATCACATCTTCTCCAAGAAATACCAGGATTCCTACTGAAAGAGGACCTTTTCTACCACAAATGCCAGCCTTCTCCCCCCAAATAGGACAGTTTCTTCCAGAAATGCCACATTTCTCCCAAATATATCACATCTTCTCCAAGAAATGCCACGTTTCCCCCTTCAAATAGGACCTTTTCACCCACAAATACCTCTTTTATCCCCAAAAGAGGACAGTTTCTTCCAGAAATGCCACATTTCTCCCAAATACATCACATCTTCTCCAAGAAATAACAGCTTTCCCCCTTCAAATAGGACCTTTTCACCCACAAATAGCTCTTATATCCCCAAAATAGGACAGTTTCTTCCAGAAATGCCACATTTCTCCCAAATAGATCACATCTTCTGCAAGAAATACCAGGTTTCCCCCTTCAAATAGGACCTTTTCACCCACAAATACCTCTTTTATCCCCAAAAGAGGACAGTATCTTCCAGAAATGCCACATTTCTCCCAAATATATCACATCTTCTCCAAGAAATACCAGGATTCCTCCTGAAATAGGAACTTTTCTCCCACAAATACCACCCTTCTCCCCCCAAATAGGACATTTTCTTCCAGACATGCCACATTTCTCCAAAATATATCACATCTTCTCCAAGAAATAACAGCTTTCCCCCTTCAAATAGGACCTTTTCCCCAAAAAAACCGCTTTTATCCCCAAAAGAGGACAGTTTCTTCCAGACATGCCGCATTTCTCCGAAATATACCACATCTTCTCCAAAAAATACCAGCTTTCCCCCTTCAAATAGGACCTTTTCACCCACAAATACCTCTTTTATCCCCAAAATAGAACAGTTTCTTCCAGAAATGCCACATTTCTCCCAAATATATCACATCTTCTCCAAGAAATACCAGCTTTCCCCCTTCAAATAGGACCTTTTCACCCACAAATACCTCTTTTATCTCCAAAATAGGACAGTTTCTTGCAGAAATGCCACATTTCTCCCAAATAGATCACATCTTCTCCAAGAAATACCAGGTTTCCCACTTCAAATAGGATCTTTTCACCCACAAATACCTCTTTTATCCCCAAAACAGGAAACTTTCTTCCAGAAAGGCCACATTTCTCCCAAATATATCTCATCTTCTCCAAGAAATACCAGGTTTCCCCCTTCAAATAGGACCTTTTCACCCACAAATACCTCTTTTATCCCCAAAAGAGGACAGTTTCTTCCAGACATGCCACATACCTCCCAAATATATCACATCTTCTCCAAGAAATACCAGGTTTCCCACTTCAAATAGGACCTTTTCACCCACAAATACCTCTTTTATCCCCAAAAGAGGACAGTTTCTTCCAGAAAGGCCATATTTCTCCCAAATAGATCACATCTTCTGCAAGAAATACCAGGTTTCCCCCTTCAAATAGGACCTTTTCACCCACAAATACCTCTTTTATCCCCAAAAGAGGACAGTTTCTTCCAGAAAGGCCACATTTCTCCCAAATATATCACATCTTCTCCAAGAAATACCTGCTTTCCCCCTTCAAATAGGACATTTTCTCCCACAAATACCAGCCTTCTCCCCCCAAATACGACAGTTTCTTCCAGAAATGCCACATTTCTCCCAAACATATCACATCTTCTCCAAGAAATACCAGGTTTCCCCCTTCAAATAGGACCTTTTCACCCACAAATGCCTCTTTTATCCCCAAAATAGGACAGTTTCTTCCAGAAAGGCCACATTTCTCCCAAATATATCACATCTTCTCCAAGAAATACCAGGTTTCCCCCTTCAAATAGGACCTTTTCACCCACAAATACCTCTTTTATCCCTAAAATAGGACAGTTTCTTCCAGAAATGCCACATTTCTCCCAAATATATCACATCTTCTCCAAGAAATACCAGCTTTCCCCCTTTAAATAGGACCTTTTCTCCCACAAATACCTGTTTTATCTCCAAAATAGGACACTTTCTTCCAGAAATGCCACATTTCTCCCAAATATATCACATCTTTTCCAAGAAATAACAGCTTTCCCCCTTCAAATAGGACCTTTTCACCCACAAATACCTCTTTTATCCCTCAAATAGGACAGTTTCTTCCAGACATGCCACATTTCTCCCAAATAGATCACATCTTCTCCAAGAAATACCAGGTTTCCCCCTTCAAATAGGACCTTTTCACCCACAAATACCTGTTTTATCCCCAAAATAGGACAGTTTCTTCCAGACATGCCACATTTCTCCCAAACATATCACATCTTCTCCAAGAAATACCAGGTTTCCCCCTTCAAATAGGACCTTTTCACCCACTAATACCTCTTTTATCCTCAAAAGAGGACAGTTTCTTCCAGAAATGGCACATTTCTCCCAAACATATCACATCTCCTCCAAGAAATACCAGGATTCCTCCTGAAATAGGACCTTTTCACCCACAAATACCTGTTTTATCCCCAAAAGAGGACAGTTTCTTCCAGAAAGGCCACATTTCTCCCAAATAGATCACATCTCCTCCTAGAAATACCAGCTTTCCCCCTTCAAATAGGACCTTCTCACCCACAAATACCTCTTTTATCCCCAAAAGAGGACAGTTTCTTCCAGAAATGCCACATTTCTCCCAAATATATCACATCTTCTCCAAGAAATACCACGTTTCCCCCTTCAAATAGGACCTTTTCACCCACAAATACCTCTTTTATCCCCAAAAGAGGACAGTTTCTTCCAGACATGCCACATTTCTCCCAAATAGATCACATCTTCTCCAAGAAATACCAGCTTTCCCCCTTCAAATAGGAACTTCTCACCCACAAATACCTCTTTTATCCCCAAAAGAGGACAGTTTCTTCCAGAAATGCCACATTTCTCCCAAATATATCACATCATCTCCAAGAAATGCCAGGTTTCCCCCTTCAAATAGGACCTTTTCACCCACAAATACCTCTTTTATCCCCAAAAGAGGACAGTTTCTTCCAGACATGCCACATTTCTCCCAAACATATCACATCTTCTCCAAGAAATACCAGGATTCCTCCAGAAATAGGAACTTTTCTCCCACAAATACCACCCTTCTCCCCCCAAATAGGACATTTTCTTCCAGACATGCCACATTTCTCCCAAATATATCACATCTTCTCCAAGAAATACCAGGTTTCCCCCTTCAAATAGGACCTTTTCAACCACAAATACCTGTTCTATCCCCATAAGAGGACATTTTCTCCCAGAAATGCCACATTTCTCCCAAATAGATCACATCTTCTCCAAGAAATACCACGTTTCCCCCTTCAAATAGGACCTTTTCACCCACAAATACCTGTTCTATCCCCATAAGAGGACAGTTTCTTCCAGAAATGCCACATTTCTCCCAAATATATCACATCTTCTCCAAGAAATACCAGCTTTCCCCCTTCAAATAGGACCTTTTCCCCAAAAAAACCTCTTTTATCCCCAAATAGGACAGTTTCTTCCAGGAATGCCAGATTTCTCCCAAATATATCACATCTTCTCCAAGAAATACCACGTTTCCCCCTTCAAATAGGACCTTCTCACCCACAAATACCTCTTTTATCCCCAAAAGAGGACAGTTTCTTCCAGACATGCCACATTTCTCCCAAATATATCACATCTTCTCCAAGAAATACCAGGTTTCCCCCTTCAAATAGGAACTTTTCACCCACAAATACCTCTTTTATCCCCAAAAGAGGACAGTTTCTTCCAGAAAGGCCACATTTCTCCCAAATATATCTCATCTTCTCCAAGAAATACCACGTTTCCCTCTTCAAATAGGACCTTTTCACACACAAATACCTGTTTTATCCCCAGAAGAGGACAGTTTCTTCCAGAAATGCCACATTTCTCCCAAATAGATCACATCTTCTCCAAGAAATACCAGGTTTCCCCCTTCAAATAGGACCTTTTCACCCACAAATACCTGTTTTATCCCCCAAATAGGACAGTTTCTTCCAGACATGCCACATTTCTCCCAAATAGATCACATCATCTCCAAGAAATACCAGCTTTCCCCCTTCAAATAGGACCTTTTCACCCACAAATACCTCTTTTATCCCCAAAAGAGGACAGTTTCTTCCAGAAATGCCACATTTCTCCCAAATAGATCACATCTTCTCCAAGAAATACCAGGATTCCTCCTGAAAGAGGACCTTTTCTACCACAAATGCCACATTTCTCCCCCCAAATAGGACAGTTTCTTCCAGAAATGCCACATTTCTCCCAAATATATCACATCTTCTCCAAGAAATGCCACGTTTCCCCCTTCAAATAGGACCTTTTCACCCACAAATACCTCTTTTCTCCCCAAAATAGGACAGTTTCTGCCAGAAATGCCACATTTCTCCCAAATACATCATATCTTCTCCAAGAAATACCACGTTTCCCCCTTCAAATAGGACCTTTTCACCCACAAATACCTCTTTTATCCCCAAAATAGGACAGTTTCTTGCAGAAATGCCACATTTCTCCCAAATAGATCACATCTTCTCCAAGAAATACCAGGTTTCCCCCTTCAAATAGGACCTTTTCACCCACAAATACCTCTTTTATCCCCAAAAGAGGACAGTATCTTCCAGAAATGCCACATTTCTCCCAAATATATCACATCTTCTCCAAGAAATACCAGGATTCCTCCTGAAATAGGAACTTTTCTCCCACAAATACCACCCTTCTCCCCCCAAATAGGACATTTTCTTCCAGACATGCCACATTTCTCCCAAATAGATCACATCTTCTCCAAGAAATACCAGCTTTCCCTCTTCAAATAGGACCTTTTCACCCACTAATACCTCTTTTATCCTCAAAAGAGGACAGTTTCTTCCAGAAATGGCACATTTCTCCCAAACATATCACATCTCCTCCAAGAAATACCAGGATTCCTCCTGAAATAGGACCTTTTCACCCACAAATACCTCTTTTATCCCCAAAAGAGGACAGTTTCTTCCAGAAAGGCCACATTTCTCCCAAATAGATCACATCTCCTCCTAGAAATACCAGCTTTCCCCCTTCAAATAGGACCTTCTCACCCACAAATACCTCTTTTATCCCCAAAAGAGGACAGTTTCTTCCAGAAATGCCACATTTCTCCCAAATATATCACATCTTCTCCAAGAAATACCACGTTTCCCCCTTCAAATAGGACCTTTTCACCCACAAATACCTCTTTTATCCCCAAAAGAGGACAGTTTCTTCCAGACATGCCACATTTCTCCCAAATAGATCACATCTTCTCCAAGAAATACCAGCTTTCCCCCTTCAAATAGGAACTTCTCACCCACAAATACCTCTTTTATCCCCAAAAGAGGACAGTTTCTTCCAGAAATGCCACATTTCTCCCAAATATATCACATCATCTCCAAGAAATGCCAGGTTTCCCCCTTCAAATAGGACCTTTTCACCCACAAATACCTCTTTTATCCCCAAAAGAGGACAGTTTCTTCCAGACATGCCACATTTCTCCCAAACATATCACATCTTCTCCAAGAAATACCAGGATTCCTCCAGAAATAGGAACTTTTCTCCCACAAATACCTCCCTTCTCCCCCCAAATAGGACATTTTCTTCCAGACATGCCACATTTCTCCCAAATATATCACATCTTCTCCAAGAAATACCAGGTTTCCCCCTTCAAATAGGACCTTTTCAACCACAAATACCTGTTCTATCCCCAAAAGAGGACATTTTCTCCCAGAAATGCCACATTTCTCCCAAATAGATCACATCTTCTCCAAGAAATACCACGTTTCCCCCTTCAAATAGGACCTTTTCACCCACAAATACCTGTTCTATCCCCATAAGAGGACAGTTTCTTCCAGAAATGCCACATTTCTCCCAAATATATCACATCTTCTCCAAGAAATACCAGCTTTCCCCCTTCAAATAGGACCTTTTCCCCAAAAAAACCTCTTTTATCCCCAAATAGGACAGTTTCTTCCAGGAATGCCAGATTTCTCCCAAATATATCACATCTTCTCCAAGAAATACCACGTTTCCCCCTTCAAATAGGACCTTCTCACCCACAAATACCTCTTTTATCCCCAAAAGAGGACAGTTTCTTCCAGACATGCCACATTTCTCCCAAATATATCACATCTTCTCCAAGAAATACCAGGTTTCCCCCTTCAAATAGGAACTTTTCACCCACAAATACCTCTTTTATCCCCAAAAGAGGACAGTTTCTTCCAGAAAGGCCACATTTCTCCCAAATATATCTCATCTTCTCCAAGAAATACCACGTTTCCCTCTTCAAATAGGACCTTTTCACCCACAAATACCTGTTTTATCCCCAGAAGAGGACAGTTTCTTCCAGAAATGCCACATTTCTCCCAAATATATCACATCTTCTCCAAGAAATACCAGGTTTCCCCCTTCAAATAGGACCTTTTCACCCACAAATACCTCTTTTATCCCCAAAATAGGACAGTTTCTTCCAGACATGCCACATTTCTCCCAAAGAGATCACATCTTCTCCAAGAAATACCAGCTTTCCCCCTTCAAATAGGACCTTTTCACCCACAAATACCTCTTTTATCCCCAAAAGAGGACAGTTTCTTCCAGAAATGCCACATTTCTCCCAAATAGATCACATCTTCTCCAAGAAATACCAGGATTCCTCCTGAAAGAGGACCTTTTCTACCACAAATGCCACATTTCTCCCCCCAAATAGGACAGTTTCTTCCAGAAATGCCACATTTCTCCCAAATATATCACATCTTCTCCAAGAAATGCCACGTTTCCCCCTTCAAATAGGACCTTTTCACCCACAAATACCTCTTTTCTCCCCAAAATAGGACAGTTTCTGCCAGAAATGCCACATTTCTCCCAAATACATCATATCTTCTCCAAGAAATACCACGTTTCCCCCTTCAAATAGGACCTTTTCACCCACAAATACCTCTTTTATCCCCAAAATAGGACAGTTTCTTGCAGAAATGCCACATTTCTCCCAAATAGATCACATCTTCTCCAAGAAATACCAGGTTTCCCCCTTCAAATAGGACCTTTTCACCCACAAATACCTCTTTTATCCCCAAAAGAGGACAGTATCTTCCAGAAATGCCACATTTCTCCCAAATATATCACATCTTCTCCAAGAAATACCAGGATTCCTCCTGAAATAGGAACTTTTCTCCCACAAATACCACCCTTCTCCCCCCAAATAGGACATTTTCTTCCAGACATGCCACATTTCTCCAAAATATATCACATCTTCTCCAAGAAATAACAGCTTTCCCCCTTCAAATAGGACCTTTTCCCCAAAAAAATCGCTTTTATCCCCAAAAGAGGACAGTTTCTTCCAGACATGCCACATTTCTCCGAAATATACCACATCTTCTCCAAAAAATACCAGCTTTCCCCCTTCAAATAGGACCTTTTCACCCACAAATACCTCTTTTATCCCCAAAATAGAACAGTTTCATCCAGACATGCCACATACCTCCCAAATATATCACATCTTCTCCAAGAAATACCAGGTTTCCCACTTCAAATAGGACCTTTTCACCCACAAATACCTCTTTTATCCCCAAAAGAGGACAGTTTCTTCCAGAAAGGCCATATTTCTCCCAAATAGATCACATCTTCTACAAGAAATACCAGCTTTCCCCCTTCAAATAGGACCTTTTCACCCACAAATACCTCTTTTATCCCCAAAAGAGGACAGTTTCTTCCAGAAAGGCCACATTTCTCCCAAGTATATCGCATCTTCTCCAAGAAATACCTGCTTTCCCCCTTCAAATAGGACATTTTCTCCCACAAATACCAGCCTTCTCCCCCCAAATAGGACAGTTTCTTCCAGAAATGCCACATTTCTCCCAAACATATCACATCTTCTCCAAGAAATACCAGGTTTCCCCCTTCAAATAGGACCTTTTCACCCACAAATACCACTTTTATCCCCAAAATAGGACAGTTTCTTCCAGAAAGGCCACATTTCTCCCAAATATATCACATCTTCTCCAAGAAATACCACGTTTCCCCCTTCAAATAGGACCTTTTCACCCACAAATACCTCTTTTATCCCTAAAATAGGACAGTTTCTTCCAGAAATGCCACATTTCTCCCAAATATATCACATCTTCTCCAAGAAATACCAGCTTTCCCCCTTTAAATAGGACCTTTTCTCCCACAAATACCTGTTTTATCCCCAAAATAGGACACTTTCTTCCAGAAATGCCACATTTCTCCCAAATATATCACATCTTTTCCAAGAAATAACAGCTTTCCCCCTTCAAATAGGACCTTTTCACCCACAAATACCTCTTTTATCCCTCAAATAGGACAGTTTCTTCCAGACATGCCACATTTCTCCCAAATAGATCACATCTTCTCCAAGAAATACCAGGTTTCCCCCTTCAAATAGGACCTTTTCACCCACAAATACCTGTTTTATCCCCAAAATAGGACAGTTTCTTCCAGACATGCCACATTTCTCCCAAATAGATCACATCTTCTCCAAGAAATACCAGCTTTCCCCCTTCAAATAGGAACTTTTCACCCACTAATACCTCTTTTATCCTCAAAAGAGGACAGTTTCTTCCAGAAATGGCACATTTCTCCCAAACATATCACATCTCCTCCAAGAAATACCAGGATTCCTCCTGAAATAGGACCTTTTCACCAACAAATACCTCTTTTATCCCCAAAAGAGGACAGTTTCTTCCAGAAAGGCCACATTTCTCCCAAATATATCACATCTCCTCCTAGAAATACCAGCTTTCCCCCTTCAAATAGGACCTTTTCACCCACAAATACCTCTTTTATCCCCAAAATAGAACAGTTTCTTCCAGAAATGCCACATTTCTCCCAAATATATCACATCTTCTCCAAGAAATTCCAGGATTCCTCCTGAAATAGGACCTTCTCACCCAAAACTACCAGCCTTCTCCCCCCAAATTGGACATTTTCTTCCAGAAAGGCCAGATTTCTCCCAAATATATCACATCTTCTCCAAGAAATGCCAGGATTCCTCCTGAAATAGGACCTTCTCACCCAAAACTACCAGCCTTCTCCCCCCATATTGGACATTTTCTTCCAGACATGCCACATTTCTCCCAAATATATCACCTCTTCCCCGGGAAATACCAGGTTTCCCCCTTCAAATAGGACCTTTTCGCCCACAAATACCTCTTTTATTCCCAAAAGAGGACAGTTTCTTCCAGAAATGCCACATTTCTCCCAAATATACCACATCTTCTCCAAGAAATACCACGTTTCCCCCTTCAAATAGGACCTTTTCACCCACAAGTACCTCTTTTATCCCCAAAAGAGGACAGTTTCTTCCAGAAAGGCCAGATTTCTCCCAAATATATCACATCTTCTCCAAGAAATGCCAGGATTCCTCCTGAAATAGGATCTTCTCACCCAAAACTACCAGCCTTCTCCCCCCAAATTGGACATTTTCTTCCAGAAATGCCACATTTCTCCCAAATAGATCACATCTTCTCCAAGAAATACCAGGATTCCTCCTGAAATAGGACCTTTTCTCCCACAAATACCTCTTTTATCCCCAAAAGAGGACAGTTTCTTCCAGAAATGCCACATTTCTCCCAAATAGATCACATCTTCTCCAAGAAATACCAGGGTTCCCCCTTCAAATAGGACCTTTTCACCCACAAATACCTCTTTATCCCCAAAAGAGGACAGTTTCTTCCAGAAAGGCCACATTTCTCCCAAATAGATCACATCTTCTCCAAGAAATACCAGCTTTCCCCCTTCAAATAGGACCTTTTCACCCACAAATACCTCTTTTATCCCCAAAAGAGGACATTTTCTTCCAGACATGCCACATTTCTCCCAAATATATCACATCTTCTCCAAGAAATACCAGGTTTCCCTCTTCAAATAGGACCTTTTCACCCACACATACCTCTTTTATCCCCAAAAGAGGACATTTTCTTCCAGAAATGCCTCATTTCTCCCAAATATATCACATCTTCTCCAAGAAATACCAGGTTTCCCCCTTCGAATAGGACCTTCTCACCCACAAATACCACTTTTATCCCCAAAATAGGACACTTTCTTCCAGAAATGCCACATTTCTCCCAAATATATCACATCTTCTCCAAGAAATACCAGGGTTCCCCCTTCAAATAGGACCTTTTCACCCACAAATACCTCTTTTATCCCCAAAAGAGGACAGTTTCTTCCAGACATGCCACATTTCTCCCAAATACATCACAACTCCTCCAAGAAATACCACGTTTCCCCCATCATATAGGACCTTTTCTCCATGAAATACCTCTTTTATCCCCAAAAGAGGACAGTTTCTTCCAGAAATGCCAGATTTCTCCCAAATATATCACATCTTCTCCAAGAAATACCAGGTTTCCCCCTTCAAATAGGACCTTTTCAACAACTAATACCTCTTTTATCCCCAAAAGAGGACAGTTTCTTCCGGAAAGGCCACATTTCTCCCAAATATATCACATCTTCTCCAAGAAATGACAGGATTCCTCCTGAAATAGGACCTTCTCACCCAAAACTACCAGCCTTCTACCCCCAAATTGGACATTTTCTTCCAGAAATGCCACATTTCTCCCAAATATATCACATCTTCTCCAAGAAATACCAGGATTCCTCCTGATATAGGACCTTCTCACCCACAACTACCAGCCTTCTCCCCCCAAATTGGACATTTTCTTCCAGACATGCCACATTTCTCCCAAATATATAACATCTTCTCCAAGAAATACCAGGATTCCTCCTGGAATAGGATCTTCTCACCGAAAACTACCAGCCTTCTCCCCCCAAATTGGACAGTTTCTTCCAGAAAGGCCACATTTCTCCCAAATAGATCACATCTTCTCCAAGAAATACCAGGGTTCCCCCTTCAAATAGGACCTTTTCACCCACAAATACCTCTTTATCCCCAAAAGAGGACAGTTTCTTCCAGAAATGCCACATTTCTCCCAAATATATCACATCTTCTCCAAGAAATACCAGCTTTCCTATTTCAAATAGGCCCTTTTAACCCACAAATACCTCTTTTATCCCCAAAAGAGGACATTTTCTTCCAGACATGCCACATTTCTCCCAAATATATCACATCTTCTCCAAGAAATACCAGGTTTTCCCCTTCAAATAGGACCTTTTCACCCACAAATACCTCTTTTATGCCCAAAATACGACAGTTTCTTCCAGACATGCCACATTTCTCCCAAATATATCACATCTTCTCCAAGAAATACCAGGTTTCCCCCTTCAAATAGGACCTTTTCAACAACTAATACCTCTTTTATCCCCAAAAGAGGACAGTTTCTTCCGGAAAGGCCACATTTCTCCCAAATATATCACATCTTCTCCAAGAAATGACAGGATTCCTCCTGAAATAGGACCTTCTCACCCAAAACTACCAGCCTTCTACCCCCAAATTGGACATTTTCTTCCAGAAATGCCACATTTCTCCCAAATATATCACATCTTCTCCAAGAAATACCAGGATTCCTCCTGATATAGGACCTTCTCACCCACAACTACCAGCCTTCTCCCCCCAAATTGGACATTTTCTTCCAGAAAGGCCACATTTCTCCCAAATATATAACATCTTCTCCAAGAAATACCAGGATTCCTCCTGGAATAGGACCTTCTCACCGAAAACTACCAGCCTTCTCCCCCCAAATTGGACAGTTTCTTCCAGAAAGGCCACATTTCTCCCAAATAGATCACATCTTCTCCAAGAAATACCAGGGTTCCCCCTTCAAATAGGACCTTTTCACCCACAAATACCTCTTTTATCCCCAAAATAGGACAGTTTCTTCCAGAAATGCCACATTTCTCCCAAATAGATCACATCTTCTCCAAGAAATACCAGGGTTCCCCCTTCAAATAGGACCTTTTCACCCACAAATACCTCTTTATCCCCAAAAGAGGACAGTTTCTTCCAGAAATGCCACATTTCTCCCAAATATATCACATCTTCTCCAAGAAATACCAGCTTTCCTATTTCAAATAGGACCTTTTCACCCACAAATACCTCTTTTATCCCCAAAAGAGGACATTTTCTTCCAGACATGCCACATTTCTCCCAAATATATCACATCTTCTCCAAGAAATACCAGGTTTCCCTCTTCAAATAGGACCTTTTCACCCACACATACCTCTTTTATCCCCAAAAGAGGACATTTTCTTCCAGAAATGCCTCATTTCTCCCAAATATATCACATCTTCTCCAAGAAATACCAGGTTTCCCCCTTCGAATAGGACCTTCTCACCCACAAATACCACTTTTATCCCCAAAATAGGACACTTTCTTCCAGAAATGCCTGGTTTCTCCCAAATAGATCACATCTTCTCCAAGAAATACCAGCTTTCCCCCTTCAAATAGGACCTTTTCACCCACAAATACCTCTTTTATCCCCAAAAGAGGACAGTTTCTTCCAGACATGCCACATTTCTCCCAAATACATCACAACTCCTCCAAGAAATACCACGTTTCCCCCATCATATAGGACCTTTTCTCCATGAAATACCTCTTTTATCCCCAAAAGAGGACAGTTTCTTCCAGAAATGCCAGATTTCTCCCAAGTATATCACATCTTCTCCAAGAAATACCAGGTTTCCCTCTTCAAATAGGACCTTTTCTCCCACAAATACCTGTTTTATCCCCAAAAGAGGACTGTTTCTTCCAGAAATGCCACATTTCTCCCAAATATATCACATCTTCTCCAAGAAATACCAGGTTTCCCCCTTCAAATAGGACCCTGTCACCCACAAATACCTGTTTTATCCTTTTGTTCCGAGCGACTTTTCGTTTTGGAGTGTTTTTCCGATGCTACACTTCAGCATTCTGTGACGAATAAAATAGAAGAGAAAAGCCCCACTAATAAGGCAGCTAGAAGCTCCAGAAGCCACACACGTTGTGCTTTCGGGGAGGACATTCCAGAAAGTCGAGAGTTGTGGCTTCTTTCCTGCGGAGAAAAAAACCCCTGTTTTCAGGCAATGTTGTTCGCTGAATTCGCTCCTTCTCGGCATTTCAGTACCACTCCTTCGCTCTCGTGGCTCGAAAGCGGCACTCGCGCTGAACCGCTCCGGAGAGTCTGCAGTTGCTGGCCGGTCCATCGCGGTTCTGCCCGAGTGCCGCTTGCAGCCTTCAGCAGCGGTCTCGTTTCTCTCGGATGCCGGGAAAGAGCGACTTCAGCCGGATGCTTTGCCCCGACGAGTGAGCGGCTTCTTCTGCGCACATCGCAATGGAGCGCTTTTGACTTCTCCATGTGTCCATGCAGAATGCACTACGCTTCTCTCTCATTCTTATCCCTTCCTTCCGAGCGACATTTCGTTTTGGAGTGTTTATCCCATGCTACACTTCAGCATTCTGTGACGAATAGAGTAGAAGAGAAAAGCCCCACTAATAAGGCAGCTAGAAGCTCCAGAAGCCACACACGTTGTGCTTTCGGGGAGGACGTTCCAGAAAGTCGAGAGTTGTGGCTTGTTTCCTGCGGAGAAAAAACCCCCTGTTTTCAGGCAATGCAGTAGGCTGAATTCGCATCTTCTCGGCATAGGAATACCGCTCCTTCGCTCTCGTGGCTCGAAAGCGGCACTCGCGCTGAACCGCTCCGGAGAGTCTGCAGTTGCTGTCCGGTCCATCGCGGTTCTGCCCGAGTGCCGCTTGCAGCCTTCAGCAGCGCTCTCGTTTCTCTCGGATGCCGGGAAAGAGCGACTTCAGCCGGATGCTTTTCTCCGACGAGTGAGCGGCTTCTACTGCGCACATCGCAATGGAGAGCTTCTGACTTCTCCATGTGTCCATGCAGAATGCGCTACGCTTCTCTCTCATTCTTATCCCTTCCTTCCGAGCGACTTTTCGTTTTGGAGTGTTTATCCGATGCTACACTTCAGCATTCTGTGACGAATAGAGTAGAAGAGAAAAGACCCACTAATAAGGCAGCTAGAAGTTCGAGGAGCGACACACGTAGTGCTTTCAGGGAGGACGTTCCAGAGAGTCGAGAGTTGTGGCTTCTTTCCTGCGGAGAAAAAACCCCCTGTTTTCAGGCTATTCAGTAGTCTGCAACTGCAGACTGTCCGGAGCGGTTCAGAGCGAGTGCCGCTTTCGAGCCACGAGAGCGAAGGAGCGGTATTCCTATGCCGAGAAGATGCGAATTCAGCGTCCTGCATTGCCTGAAAACAGGGGTTTTTTTCTCCGCAGGAAAGAAGCCACAACTCTCGACTTTCTGGAACGTCCTCCCTGAAAGCACAACGTGTGTGGCTTCTGGAGCTTCTAGCTGCCTTATTAGTGGGGCTTTTCTCTTCTACTCTATTCGTCACAGAATGCTGAAGTGTAGCATCCGATAAACACTCCAAAACGAAATGTCGCTCGGAAGGAAGGGATAAGAATGAGAGAGAAGCGTAGTGCATTCTGCATGGACACATGGAGAAGTCAGAAGCTCTCCATTGCGATGTGCGCAGAAGAAGCCGCTCACTCGTCGGAGAAAAGCATCCGGCTGAAGTCGCTCTTTCCCGGCATCCGAGAGAAACGAGAGCGCTGCTGAAGGCTGCAAGCGGCACTCGGGCAGAACCGCGATGGACCGGACAGCAACTGCAGACTCTCCGGAGCGGTTCAGCGCGAGTGCCGCTTTCGAGCCACGAGAGCGAAGGAGCGGTATTCCTATGCCGAGAAGACGCGAATTCAGCGTCCTGCAATGCCTGAAAACAGGGGGTTTTTTCTCCGCAGGAAAGAAGCCACAACTCTCGACTTTCTGGAACGTCCTCCCTGAAAGCACAACGTGTGTCGCTCCTCGAACTTCTAGCTGCCTTATTAGTGGGGCTTTTCTCTTCTACTCTATTCGACACAGAATGCTGAAGTGTAGCATGGGATAAACACTCCAAAACGAAATGTCGCTCGGAAGGAAGTGATAAGAATGAGAGAGAAGCGTAGTGCATTCTGCATGGACAAATGGAGAAGTCAAAAGCGCTCCATTGCGATGTGCGCTGAAGAAGCCGCTCACTCGTCGGAGAAAAGCATCCGGCTGAAGTCGCTCTTTCCCGGCATCCGAGAGAAACGAGAGCGCTGCTGAAGGCTGCAAGCGGCACTCGGGCAGAACCGCGATGGACCGGACAGCAACTGCAGACTCTCCGGAGCGGTTCAGAGCGAGTGCCGCTTTCGAGACACGAGAGCGAAGGAGCGGTATTGAAATGCCGAGAAGGAGCGAATTCAGCGTCCTGCATTGCCTGAAAACAGGGGTTTTTGTCTCCGCAGGAAAGAAGTCACAACTCTCGACTTTCTGGAACGTCCTCCCTGAAAGCACAAAGTGTGTGGCTTCTGGAGCTTCTAGCTGCCTTATTAGTGGGGCTTTTCTCTTCTACTCTATTCGTCACAGAATGCTGAAGTGTAGCATCGGATAAACACTCCAAAACGAAAAGTCGCTCGGAACAAAAGGATAAAACAGGTATTTGTGGGTGACAGGGTCCTATT
Source organism: Lophura swinhoii (assembly GCA_030408155.1). Classification (NCBI taxonomy): domain Eukaryota; kingdom Metazoa; phylum Chordata; class Aves; order Galliformes; family Phasianidae; genus Lophura; species Lophura swinhoii. The sequence continues at coordinate 26,429,380 of JASCYN010000149.1, read as the reverse complement.
TCAGGAGGAAACCTGGTATTTCTTGGAGATGTGATATATTTGGGAGAAATGTGGCATTTCTGGAAGAAACTGTCCTCTTTTGGGGATAAAAGAGGTATTAGTGGTAGAAAAGGTCCTATTTGAAGGGGGAAAGCTGGTATTTCTTGGAGAAGATGAGATATATTTGGGAGAAATGTGGCCTTTCTGGAAGAAACTGTCCTCTTTTGGGGATAAAAGAGGTATTTGTGGGTGAAAAGGTCCTATTTGAAGGGGGAAACCTGGTATTTCTTGGAGAAGATGATATATATTTGGGAGAAATGTGGCCTTCCTGGATGAAACTGTCCACTTTTGGGGATAAAAGAGGTATTTCATGGAGAAAAGGTCCTAATTGAAGAGGGAAAGCTGGTATTTCTTGGAGGAGTTGTGATATATTTGGGAGAAATGTGGCATGTCTGGAAGAAACTGTCCTCTTTTGGGGATAAAAGAGGTATTTGTGGGAGAAAAGGTCCTATTTGAAGGGGGAAACCTGGTATTTCTTGGAGAAGATGTGATATATTTGGGAGAAATCTGGCATTTCTGGAAGAAAATGTCCAATTTGAGGGATAAAAGAGGTATTTGTGGGTGAAAAGTTCCTATTTGAAGGGGTAAACCAGTTATTTCTTAGAGAAGATGTGATATATTTGGGAGAAATCTGGCATTTCTGGAAGAAACTGTCCTCTTTTGGGGATAAAAGAGGTATTTGTGGGTGAAAAGGTCCTATTTGAAGGGGGAAAGCTGGTATTTCTTGGAGAAGATGTGATATATTTGGGAGAAATCTGGCCTTTCTGGAAGAAACTGTCCTCTTTTGGGGATAAAACAGGTATTTGTGGGAGAAAAAGTCCTATTTGAAGGGGGAAAGCTGGTATTTCTTGGAGAAGATGTGATCTATTTGAGTGAAATGTGGCATTTCTGGCAGAAACTTTCCTATTTTGGGGATAAAAGAGGTATTTGTGGGTGAAAAGGTCCTATTTGAAGGGGGAAAACCTGGTATTTCTTGGAGAAGATGTGATACATTTGGGAGAATTGTGGCATTTCTGGAAGAAACTGTCCGCTTTTAGGGATAAAACAGGTATTTGTGGGAGAAAAGGTCCTATTTGAAGGGGGAAAGCTGGTATTTCTAGGAGGAGATGTGATATATTTGGGAGAAATGTGGCATTTCTGGAAGAAACTGTCCTCTTTTGGGGATAAAGGAGGTATTTGTGGGTGAAAAGTTCCCATTTGAAGGGGGAAAGCTGGTATTTCTTGGAGAAGATGTGATATATTTTGGAGAAATGTGGCATGTCTGGAAGAAACTGTCCTCATTTGGGGATAAAAGAGGTATTTGTGGGTGAAAAGGTCCTATTTGAAGGGGGAAACCTGGTATTTCTTGGAGAAGATGTGATATATTTGGGAGAAATGTGGCATTTCTGGCAGAAACTGTCGTCTTTTGGGGATAAAAGTGGTATTTGTGGGTGAGAAGGTCCTATTTCTAGGGGGAAAGCTGGTATTTCTTGGAGAAGATGTGATATATTTGGGGGAAATGTGGCATGTCAGGAAGAAACTGTCCTATTTTGGGGATAAAAGAGGTATTTGTGGGTGAAAAGGTCCTATTTCCAGGGGGAACCCTGGTATTTCTTGGAGAAGATGTGATATATTTGGGAGAAATGTGGCATGTCTGGAAGATACCGAGCTCTTTTGGGGTAAAAGAGGTATTTGAGGGTGAAAAGGTCCTATTGGAAGGGGGAAACCTGGTATTTCTTGGAGAAGATGTGATCTATTTGGGAGAAATGTGGCATTTCTGGAAGAAACTGTCCTCTTTTGGGGATAAAAGAGGTATTTGTGGGTGAAAAGGTCCTATTTGAAGGGGGAAACCTGGTATTTCTTGGAGAAGATGTGATCTATTTGGGAGAAATGTGGCATTTCTGGAAGAAACTGTCCAATTTGAGGGATAACAGAGGTATTTGTGGGTGAAAATTTCCTATTTCCAGGGGTAAACCTGGTATTTCTTGGAGAAGATGTGATCTATTTGGGAGAAATGTGGCATGTCTGGAAGAATCTGTCCTCTTTTGGGGATAAAAGAGGTATTTGTGGGTGAAAAGGTCCTATTTGAAGGAGGAAAGCTGGTATTTCTTGGAGAAGATGTGATATATTTGGGAGAAATCTGGCCTTTCTGGAAGAAACTGTCCTCTTTTGGGGATAAAACAGGTATCTGTGGGAGAAAAAGTCCTATTTGAAGGGGGAAAGCTGGTATTTCTTGGAGAAGATGTGATCTATTAGGGTGAAATGTGTCATTTCTGGAAGAAACTTTCCTATTTTGGGGATAAAAGAGGTATTTGTGGGTGAAAAGGTCCTATTTGAAGATGGAAACGTGGTATTTCTTGGAGAAGATGTGATATATTTGGGAGAAATGTGGCATTTCTGGAAGAAACTGTCCTATTTTGGGGATAAAAGAGGTATTTGTGGGTGAAAAGGTCCTATTTGAAGTGGAAAGCTGGTATTTCTAGGAGGAGATGTGATATATTTGGAGAAATGTGGCATTTCTGGAAGAAACTGTCCTATTTTGGGGATAAAACAGGTATTTATTGGTGAAAAGGTCCTATTTCAGGTGGAATCCTGGTATTTCTTGGAGAAGATGTGATATATTTGGGAGAAATGTGGCATTTCTGGAAGAAACTGTCCTATTTTGGGGATGAAACAGGTATTTGTGGGTGAGAAGGTCCTATTTGAAGGAGGAAAGCTGCTATTTCTTGGAGAAGATGTGATATATTTGGGAGAAATGAGGCCTTTCTGGAAGAAACTGTCCTATTTTGGGGATAAAAGAGGTATTTGTGGGTGATAAGGTCCTATTTCCAGGGGGAAACCTGGTATTTCTTGGAGAAGATGTGATCTATTTGGGAGAAATGTGGCATTTCTGGAAGAAACTGTCCTATTTTGGGGATGAAACAGGTATTTGTTGGTGAAAAGGTCCTATTTGAAGGGGGAAAGCCGGTAGTTCTTGCAAGAGATGTGATATATTTGGGAGAAATGTGGCATTTCTGGAAGAAACTGTCCTCTTTTGGGGATAAAAGAGGTATTTGTGGGTGAAAAGGTCCTATTTGAAGGGGGAAAGCTGGTATTTCTTGGAGAAGATGTGATATATTTGGGAGAAATGTGGCATGTCTGGAAGAAACTGTCCTCTTTTGGGGATAAAAGAGGTATTAGTGGTTGAAAAGGTCCTATTTGAAGGGGGAACCCTGGTATTTCTAGGAGAAGATGTGATATATTTGGGAGAAATGTGGCATTTCTGGAAGAAAATGTCCTCTTTTGGGGATAAAGAGGTATTTCATGGAGAAAAGGTCCTAATTCAAGGGGGAAAGCTGGTATTTCTTGGAGGAGTTGTGATATATTTGGGACAAATGTGGTATTTCTGGAAGAAAATGTCCAATTTGAGGGATAAAAGAGGTATTTGTGGGTGAAAAGGTCCTATTTGAAGGGGGAACCCTGGTATTTCTAGGAGAAGATGTGATATATTTGGGAGAAATGTGGCATTTCTGGAAGGAACTGTCCTCTTTTGGGGATAAAAGAGGTATTTGTGGGTGAAAAGGTCCTATTTGAAGGGGGAACCAGGTATTTCTTGGAGAAGATGTGATATATTTTGGAGAAATCTGGCATATCTGGAACAAACTGTCCTCTTTTGGGGATAAAAGAGGTATTTCATGGAGAAAAGGTCCTATTTGAAGGGGGAAACCTGTTATTTCTTGGAGAAGATGAGATATATTTGGGAGAAATGTGGCCTTTCTGGAAGAAACTGTCCTCTTTTGGGGATAAAAGAGGTATTAGTGGGTGAAAAGGTCCTATTTGAAGGGGGAAACCTGGTATTTCTTGGAGAAGATGTGATATATTTGGGAGAAATGTGGCATGTCTGGAAGAAACCGAGCTCTTTTGGGGTAAAAGAGGTATTTGTGTGTGAAAAGGTCCTATTTGAAGGGGGAAACCTGGTATTTCTTGGAGAAGATGTGGTATGTTTGGGAGAAATGTGGCATGTCTGGAAGAAACTGTCCTCTTTTGGGGATAAAAGAGGTATTTGTGGGTGAAAAGGTCCTATTTGAAGGGGGAAACCTGGTATTTCTTGGAGAAGATGTGATATATTTGGGAGAATTCTGGCATTTCTGGAAGAAAATGTCCAATTTGAGGGATAAAATTGCTATTTGTGGATGAAAAGTTCCTATTTCCAGAGGTAAACCAGTTATTTCTTAGAGAAGATGTGATATATTTGGGAGAAATCTGGCATGTCTGTACGAATCTGTCCTCTTTTGGGGATAAAAGAGGTATTTGTGGGTGAAAAGTTCATATTTGAAGGGGGAAAGCAGGTATTGCTTTGAGAAGATGTGATATATTTGGGAGAAATCTGGCCTTTCTGGAAGAAACTGTCCTCTTTTGGGGATAAAATAGGTATCTGTGGGAGAAAAAGTCCTATTTGAAGGGGGAAAGCTGGTATTTCTTGGAGAAGATGTGATCTATTAGGGTGAAATGTGGCATTTCTGGAAGAAACTTTCCTATTTTGGGGATAAAAGAGGTATTTGTGGGTGTAAAGTTCCTATTTGAAGGGGGAAAGCTGGTATTTCTTGGAGAAGATGTGATATGTTTGGGAGAAATGTGGCATTTCTGGCAGAAACTGTCCTCTTTTGGGGATAAAAGAGGTATTTGTGGGTGAGAAGGTCCTATTTGAAGGGGGAAACCTGGTATTTCTTGGAGAAGATGTGATATATTTGGGGGAAATGTGGCATGTCAGGAAGACACTGTCCTATTTTGGGGATTAAAGAGGTATTTGTGGGTGAAAAGGTCCTATTTGAAGGGGGAAACGTGGTATTTCTTGGAGAAGATGTGATCTATTTGGGAGAAATGTGGCCTTTCTGGAAGAAAATGTCCTCTTTTGGGGATAAAAGAGGTATTTGTGGGTGAAAAGTTCCTATTTGAAGGGGGAAATATGGTATTTCTTGGAGAAGATGTGATATATTTGGGAGAAATCAGGCATTTCTAGAAGAAACTGACCAATTTGGGGGGAGAAGGCTGGTAGTTTTCGGTGAGAAGGTCCTATTTCAGGAGGAATCCTGGTATTTCTTGGAGAAGATGTGATATATTTGGGAGAAATGTGGCCTTTCTGGAAGAAAATGTCCAATTTGGGGGGAGAAGGCTGGTAGTTTTGGGTGAGAAGGTCCTATTTCAGGAGGAATCCTGGCATTTCTTGGAGAAGATGTCATCTATTTGGGAGAAATGTGGCATTTCTGGAAGAAACTGTCCTCTTTTGGGGATAAAAGAGGTATTTGTGGGAGAAAAGTTCCTATTTGAAGGGGGAACCCTGGTATTTCTTGGAGAAGATGTGATATATTTGGGAGAAATGTGGCATGTCTGGAAAAAACTGTCCTCTTTTGGGGATAAAAGAGGTATTTGTTTGTGAAAAGGTCCTATTTGAAGGGGGAAACCTGGTATTTCTTGGAGAAGATGTGATCTGTTTGGGAGAAATATGGCATTCCTGGAAGAAACTGTCCTATTTTGGGGATAAAAGAGGTTTTTTTTGGGGAAAAGGTCGTATTTGAAGGGGGAAACGTGGTATTTCTTGGAGAAGATGTGATATATTTTGGAGAAATGTGGCATTTCTGGAAGAAACTGACCTCTTATGGGGATAGAACAGGTATTTGTGGGTGAAAAGGTCCTATTTCCAGGGGAAAACCTGGTATTTCTTGGAGAAGATGTGATATATTTGGGAGAAATGTGGCATGTCTTGAAGAAAATGTCCTATTTGTGGGGAGAAGGGTGGTATTTGTGGGAGAAAAGTTCCTATTTCAGGAGGAATCCTGGTATTTCTTGGAGAAGATGTGATATATTTGGGAGAAATGTGGCATGTCTGGAAGAAACTGTCCTCTTTTGGGGATAAAACAGGTATTTGTGTGTGAAAAGGTCCTATTTGAAGGGGGAAAGCTGGTATTTCTTGGAGAAGATGTGATATATTTGGGAGAAATGTGGCATGTCTGGAAGAAACTGTCCTATTTTGGGGATAAAACAGGTATTTGTGGGAGAAAAGGTCCTATTTGAAGGGGGAAACCTGGTATTTCTTGGAGAAGATGTGATATATTTGGGAGAAATGTGGCATTTCTGGAAGAAACTGTCCTTTTTTGGGGATAAAACAGGTATTTGTGGGTGAAAAGGTCCTATATGAAGGGGGAAAGCTGGTATTTCTTGGAGAAGATGTGATATATTTGGGAGAAATGTGGCATTTCTGGAAGAAACTGTCCTCTTTTGGGGATAAAAGAGGTATTTGTGGGTGAAAAGGTCCTATTTGAAGGGGGAAACCTGGTATTTCTTGGAGAAGATGTGATATGTTTGGGAGAAATGTGGCATTTCTGGAAGAATCTGTCCTATTTGGGGGGAGAAGGCTGGTATTTGTGGGAGAAAAGGTCCTATTTGAAGGGGGAAACCTGGTATTTCTTGGAGAAGATGTGATCTATTTGGGAGAAATGAGGCATTTCTGGAAGAAACTGTCCTCTTTTGGGGTTAAAACAGGTATTTGTGGGAGAAAAGGCCCTATTTGAAGGGGGAAAGCTGGTATTTCTTGGAGAAGATGTGATCTATTTGGGAGAAATGTGGGATGTCTGGAAGAAACTGTCCTCTTTTGGGGATAAAACAGGTACTTGTGGGTGAAAAGGTCCTATTTGAAGGGGGAAACCTGGTATTTCTTGGAGAAGATGTGATCTATTTGGGAGAAATGTGGCATTTCTGGAAGAAACTGTCCTCTTTTGGGGATAAAAGAGGTATTTGTGGGTGAAAACTTTGTATTTGAAGGGGGAAACCTGCTATTTCTTGGAGAGGATGTGATCTATTAGGGTGAAATGTGGCATTTCTGGAAGAAACTTTCCTATTTTGGGGATAAAAGAGGTATTTGTGGGTGAAAAGGTCCTATTTGAAGGGGGAAAGTTGGTATTTCTTGGAGAAGATGTGATCTATTTGGGAGAAATGTGGCCTTTCTGGAAGAAAATGTCCAATTTGGGGGAGAAGGCTGGTAGTTGTGGGTGAGAAGGTCCTATATCAGGAGGAATCCTGGTATTTCTTGGAGAAGATGTGATATATTTGGGAGAAATGTGGCCTTTCTGGAAGAAAATGTCCAATTTGGGGGGAGAAGGCTGGTAGTTGTGGGTGAGAAGGTCCTATTTCAGGAGGTATCCTGGTATTTCTTGGAGAAGATGAGATATATTTGTGAGAATTGTGGCATTTCTGGAAGAAACTGTCCTCTTATGGGGATAAAAGAGGTATTGGTGGTTGAAAAGGTCCTATTTGAAGGGGGAAACCTGGTATTTCTTGGAGAAGATGATATATATTTTGGAGAAATGTGTCATGTCTGGAAGAAAATGTCCACTTTTGGGGATAAAAGAGGTATTTCATGGAGAAAAGTTCCTATTTGAAGGGGGAAACCTGGTATTTCTTGGAGGAGTAGTGATATATTTTGGAGAAATGTGGCATTTCTGGAAGAAACTGTCCTCTTTTGGGGATAAAAGAGGTATTTGTGGGTGAAAAGGTCCTATTTGAAGGGGGAAATGTGGTATTTCTTGGAGAAGATGTGATATATTTGGGAGAAATGTGGTATGTCTGGAAGAAACTGTCCAATTTAGGTGATAAAAGAGGTATTTGTGGGTGAAAAGGTCCTATTTGAAGTGGGAAAGCTGGTATTTCTTGGAGAAGATGTGATATATTTGGAGAAATGTGGCATTTCTGGAAGAAAGTGTCCTGTTTTGGGGATAAAACAGGTATTTGTGGGAGAAAAGGTCCTATTTGAAGGGGGAAAGCTGGTATTTCTTGAAGGAGATGTGATATATTTGGGCGAAATGTGGCATGTCTGGAAGAAACTGTCCTATTTTGGGGATAAAAGAGGTATTTGTGGGTGAAACGGTCCTATTTGAAGGGGGAAAGCTGGTATTTCTTGGAGAAGATGTGATATATTTGGGAGAAATGTGGCCTTTCTAGAAGAAACTGTCCTATTTGGGGGAGAAGCCTGCTATTAGTGGGTGAAAAGGTCCTATTTCCTGGGGAAAGCTTGTATTTCTTGGAGAAGATGTGATATATTTGGGAGAAATGTGGCATTTCTGGAAGAAACTGTCCTATTTTGGGGATAAATTTAGGGTATTTGTGGTTGAAAAGTTCCTATTTGAAGGGGAAACCCTGGTATTTCTTGGAGAAGATGTGATATGTTTGGGAGAAATGTGGCATTTCTGGAAGAAACTGTCCTATTTGGGGGGAGAAGGCTGGTATTTGTGGGAGAAAAGGTCCTATTTGAAGGGGAAACCCTGGTATTTCTTGGAGAAGATGTGATATATTTGGGAGAAATGTGGCATGTCCGGAAGAAACTGTCCTATTTGAGGGATAAAGAGGTATTTGTGGGTGAAAAGGTCCTATTTGAAGGGGGAAACGTGGTATTTCTTGGAGAAGATGTGATATGTTTGGGAGAAATGTGGCCTTTCTGGCAGAAACTGTCCTCTTTTGGGGATAAAAGAGGTATTTGTGGGTGATAAGGTCGTATTTGAAGGGGGAAACGTGGTATTTCTTGGAGAAGATGTGATATATTTGGGGGAAATGTGGCATGTCAGGAAGACACTGTCCTATTTTGGGGATTAAAGAGGTATTTGTGGGTGAAAAGGTCCTATTTGAAGGGGAACGTGGTATTTCATGGAGAAGATGTGATCTATTTCGGAGAAATGTGGCATTTCTGGAAGAAACTGTCCTCTTATGGGGATAGAACAGGTATTTGTGGGTGAAAAGGTCCTATTTCCAGGGGAAAACCTGGTATTTCTTGGAGAAGATGTGATATATTTGGGAGAAATGTGGCCTTTCTGGAAGAAAATGTCCTATTTGTGGGGTGAAGGGTGGTATTTGTGGGAGAAAAGTTCCTATTTCAGGAGGAATCCTGGTATTTCTTGGAGAAGATGTGATATATTTGGGAGAAATGTGGCATGTCTGGAAGAAACTGTCCTCTTTTGGGGATAAAAGAGGTATTTGTGGGTGAAAAGGTCCTATTTGAAGGGGAAAGCTGGTATTTCTTGGAGAAGATGTGATATATTTGGGAGAAATGTGGCATGTCTGGAAGAAACTGTCCTATTTTGGGGATAAAACAGGTATTTGTGGGAGAAAAGGTCCTATTTGAAGGGGGAAACCTGGTATTTCTTGGAGAAGATGTGATATATTTGGGAGAAATGTGGCATGTCTGGAAGAAACTGTAAAGGTCCTATTTGAAGGGGGAAAACGTGGTATTTCTTGGAGAAGATGTGATATATTTGGGAGAAATGTGGCATTTCTGGAAGAAACTGTCCTCTTTTGGGGATAAAAGAGGTATTTGTGGGTGAAAAGGTCCTATTTGAAGGGGGAAACCTGGTATTTCTTGGAGAAGATGTGATATGTTTGGGAGAAATGTGGCATTTCTGGAAGAAAACTGTCCTATTTGGGGGGAGAAGGCTGGTATTTGTGGGAGAAAAGGTCCTATTTGAAGGGGGAAACCTGGTATTTCTTGGAGAAGATGTGATATATTTGGGAGAAAATGTGGCATTTCTGGAAGAAACTGTCCTCTTTTGGGGATAAAAGAGGTATTTGTGGGTGAAAAGGTCCTATTTGCAGGGGGGAACATGGTATTTCTTGGAGAAGATGTGATCTATTTGGGAGAAATGTGGCATGTCTGGAAGAAACTGTCCTCTTTTGGGGTTAAAACAGGTATTTGTGGGAGAAAAGGCCGTATTTGAAGGGGGAAAGCTGGTATTTCTTGGAGAAGATGTGATCTATTTGGGAGAAATGTGGGATGTCTGGAAGAAAATGTCCTCTTTTGGGGATTAAAAGTGGTACTTGTGGGTGGAAAAGGTCCTATTTGAAGGGGGAAACCTGGTATTTCTTGGAGAAGATGTGATCTATTTGGGAGAAATGTGGCATTTCTGGAAGAAACTGTCCTCTTTTGGGGATAAAAGAGGTATTTGTGGGTGAAAAGGTCCTATTTGAAGGGGGAAAGCTGGTATTTCTTGGAGAAGATGTGATATGTTTGGGAGAAATGTGGCCTTTCTGGCAGAAACTGTCCTCTTTTGGGGATAAAAGAGGTATTTGTGGGTGAAAAGGTCCTATTTGAAGGGGGAAAGCTGGTATTTCTTGGAGAAGATGTGATATATTTGGGAGAAATGTGGCATGTCTGGAAGAAACTGTCCTCTTTTGGGGATAAAAGAGGTATTAGTGGTTGAAAAGGTCCTATTTGAAGGGGGAACCCTGGTATTTCTAGGAGAAGATGTGATATATTTGGGAGAAATGTGGCATTTCTGGAAGAAAATGTCCTCTTTTGGGGATAAAGAGGTATTTCATGGAGAAAAGGTCCTAATTCAAGGGGGAAAGCTGGTATTTCTTGGAGGAGTTGTGATATATTTGGGACAAATGTGGTATTTCTGGAAGAAAATGTCCAATTTGAGGGATAAAAGAGGTATTTGTGGGTGAAAAGGTCCTATTTGAAGGGGGAACCCTGGTATTTCTTGGAGAAGATGTGATATATTTGGAGAAATGTGGCATGTCTGGAAGAAACTGTCCCTCTTTTGGGGATAAAAACAGGTATCTGTGGGTGAAAATGTCCTATTTGAAGGGGGAAAGCTGGTATTTCTCGGAGAAGATGTGATATATTTGGGAGAAATGTGGCATTTCTTGAAGAAACAGTCCTCTTTTGGGGATAAAACAGGTACTTGTGGGTGAAAAGGTCCTATTTCCACGGGAAAACCTGGTATTTCTTGGAGAAGATGTGATATATTTGGGAGAAATGTGGCCTTTCTGGTAGAAAACTGTCCCTCTTTTGGGATAAAAGAGGTATTTGTGGGTGAAAAGGTCCTATTTGAAGGGGGAAACCTGGTATTTCTTGGAGATGAGGTGATATATATGGGAGAAATCAGGCATTTCTGGCAGAAACTGTCCTCTTTTGGGGATAAAAGAATTTTTTGTGGGAGAAAAGTTCCTATTTGAAGGGGGAAGCGTGGTATTTCTTGGAGAAGTTGTGATATATTTGGGGGAAATGTGGCATGTCAGGAAGAAACTGTCCCTCTTTTGGGGATAAAAGAGGTATTTGTGGGAGAAAAGGTCCTATTTGAAGGGAGAAACGTTGTATTTCTTGGAGAAGATGTGGTATATTAGGGAGCAATGTGGCATTTCTGGAAGAAACTTTCCTATTTTGGGGATAAAAGAGGTATCTGTGGGTGAAAAGGTCCTATTTCTAGGGGGAAACGTGGTATTTCTTGGAGAAGATGTGGTATATTTGGGAGAAATGTGGCATGTCTGGAAGAATCTGTCCTCTTTTGGGGATAAAAGAGGTATTTGTGGGTGAAAAGGTCCTATTTGAAGGGGGAAACCTGTTATTTCTTGGAGAAGATGAGATATATTTGGGAGAAATGTGGCCTTTCTGGAAGAAACTGTCCTCTTTTGGGGATAAAAGAGGTATTTGTGGGTGAAAAGGTCCTATTTGAAGGGGGAAACCTGGTATTTCTTGGAGAAGATGTGATATATTTGGGGAGAAATGTGGCATGTCTGGAAGAAAACCGAGCTCTTTTGGGGTAAAAGAGGTATTTGTGTGTGAAAAGGTCCTATTTGAAGGGGGAAACCTGGTATTTCTTGGAGAAGATGTGGTATGTTTGGGAGAAATGTGGCATGTCTGGAAGAAACTGTCCTCTTTTGGGGATAAAAGAGGTATTTGTGGGTGAAAAGGTCCTATTTGAGGGGGAAACGTGGTATTTCTTGGAGAAGATGTGATATATTTGGGAGAATTCTGGCATTTCTGGAAGAAAATGTCCAATTTTGAGGGATAAAATTGCTATTTGTGGATGAAAAGTTTCCTATTTCCAGAGGTAAACCAGTTATTTCTTAGAGAAGATGTGATATATTTGGGAGAAATCTGGCATGTCTGTACGAATCTGTCCTCTTTTGGGGATAAAAGAGGTATTTGTGGGTGAAAAGTTCCTATTTGAAGGGGGGAAAAGCAGGTATTGCTTTGAGAAGATGTGATATATTTGGGAGAAATCTGGCCTTTCTGGAAGAAACTGTCCTCTTTTGGGATAAAATAGGTATCTGTGGGAGAAAAAAGTCCTATTTGAAGGGGGAAAGCTGGTATTTCTTGGAGAAGATGTGATCTATTAGGGTGAAATGTGGCATTTCTGGAAGAAAACTTTTCCTATTTTGGGGATAAAAGAGGTATGTGAGGGTGTAAAGTTCCTATTTGAAGGGGGAAAGCTGGTATTTCTTGGAGAAGATGTGATATGTTTGGGAGAAATGTGGCATTTCTGGAAGAAACTGTCCTCTTTTTGGGGATAAAAGAGGTATTTGTGGGTGAGAAGGTCCTATTTGAAGGGGGAAACCTGGTATTTCTTGGAGAAGATGTGATATATTTGGGGGAAATGTGGCATGTCAGGAAGACACTGTCCTATTTTGGGGATTAAAGAGGTATTTGTGGGTGAAAAGGTCCTATTTGAAGGGGGAAAACGTGGTATTTCTTGGAGAAGATGTGATCTATTTGGGAGAAATGTGGCCTTTCTGGAAGAAAATGTCCTCTTTTGGGGATAAAAGAGGTATTTGTGGGTGAAAAGTTCCTATTTGAAGGGGGAAAGCTATTATTTCTTGGAGAAGATGTGATATATTTGGGAGAAATCAGGCATTTCTAGAAGAAACTGACCAATTTGGGGGGAGAAGGCTGGTAGTTTTCGGTGAGAAGGTCCTATTTCAGGAGGAATCCTGGTATTTCTTGGAGAAGATGTGATATATTTGGGAGAAATCTGGCCTTTCTGGAAGAAAATGTCCAATTTGGGGGGAGAAGGCTGGTAGTTTTGGGTGAGAAGGTCCTATTTCAGGAGGAATCCTGGCATTTCTTGGAGAAGATGTGATATATTTGGGAGAAATGTGGCATTTCTGGAAGAAAACTGTCCTCTTTTGGGGATAAAAGAGGTATTTCATGGAGAAAAGGTCCTATTTGAAGGGGGAACCCTGGTATTTCTTGGAGAAGAATGTGATATATTTGGGAGAAATGTGGCATGTCTGGAAAAAAACTGTCCTATTTTGGGGATAAATGGGATAAATGAGGTATTTGTTTGTGAAAAGGTCCTATTTGAAGGGGGAAACCTGGTATTTCTTGGAGAAGATGTGATCTGTTTGGGAGAAATATGGCATTCCTGGAAGAAACTGTCCTATTTTGGGGATAAAAGAGGTTTTTTTTGGGGAAAAGGTCGTATTTGAAGGGGGAAACGTGGTATTTCTTGGAGAAGATGTGACATATTTTGGAGAAATGTGGCACTTCTGGAAGAAACTGACCTCTTATGGGGATAGAACAGGTATTTGTGGGTGAAAAGGTCCTATTTGAAGGGGGAAAACCTGGTATTTCTTGGAGAAGATGTGATATATTTGGGAGAAATGTGGCATGTCCTTGAAGAAAATGTCCTATTTGTGGGGAGAAGGGTGGTATTTGTGGGAGAAAAGTTCCTATTTCAGGAGGAATCCTGGTATTTCTTGGAGAAGATGTGATATATTTGGGAGAAATGTGGCATGTCTGGAAGAAACTGTCCTCTTTTGGGGATAAAACAGGTATTTGTGGGTGAAAAGGTCCTATTTGAAGGGGGAAAGCTGGTATTTCTTGGAGAAGATGTGATATATTTGGGAGAAATGTGGCATGTCTGGAAGAAACTGTCCTATTTTGGGGATAAAACAGGTATTTGTGGGAGAAAAGGTCCTATTTGAAGGGGGAAACCTGGTATTTCTTGGAGAAGATGTGATATATTTGGGAGAAATGTGGCATGTCTGGAAGAAACTGTCCTGTTTTGGGGATAAAAGAGGAATTTGTGGGTGAAAAGGTCCTATATGAAGGGGGAAAGCTGGTATTTCTTGGAGAAGATGTGATATATTTGGGAGAAATGTGGCATTTCTGGAAGAAACTGTCCTCTTTTGGGGATAAAAGAGGTATTTGTGGGTGAAAAGGTCCTATTTGAAGGGGGAAACCTGGTATTTCTTGGAGAAGATGTGATATGTTTGGGAGAAATGTGGCATTTCTGGAAGAAACTGTCCTATTTGGGGGGAGAAGGCTGGTATTTGTGGGAGAAAAGGTCCTATTTGAAGGGGGAAACCTGGTATTTCTTGGAGAAGATGTGATCTATTTGGGAGAAATGTGGCATTTCTGGAAGAAACTGTCCTCTTTTGGGGTTAAAACAGGTATTTGTGGGAGAAAAGGCCCTATTTGAAGGGGGAAAGCTGGTATTTCTTGGAGAAGATGTGATCTATTTGGGAGAAATGTGGGATGTCTGGAAGAAACTGTCCTCTTTTGGGGATAAAACAGGTACTTGTGGGTGAAAAGGTCCTATTTGAAGGGGGAAACCTGGTATTTCTTGGAGAAGATGTGATCTATTTGGGAGAAATGTGGCATTTCTGGAAGAAACTGTCCTCTTTTGGGGATAAAAGAGGTATTTGTGGGTGAAAACTTTGTATTTGAAGGGGGAAACCTGCTATTTCTTGGAGAGGATGTGATCTATTAGGGTGAAATGTGGCCTTTCTGGAAGAAACTTTCCTATTTTGGGGATAAAAGAGGTATTTGTGGGTGAAAAGGTCCTATTTGAAGGGGGAAAGCTGGTATTTCTTGGAGAAGATGTGATCTATTTGGGAGAAATGTGGCCTTTCTGGAAGAAAATGTCCAATTTGGGGGGAGAAGGCTGGTAGTTGTGGGTGAGAAGGTCCTATATCAGGAGGAATCCTGGTATTTCTTGGAGAAGTTGTGATATATTTGGGAGAAATGTGGCCTTTCTGGAAGAAAATGTCCAATTTGGGGGGAGAAGGCTGGTAGTTGTGGGTGAGAAGGTCCTATTTCAGGAGGTATCCTGGTATTTCTTGGAGAAGATGAGATATATTTGTGAGAATTGTGGCATTTCTGGAAGAAACTGTCCTCTTATGGGGATAAAAGAGGTATTGGTGGTTGAAAAGGTCCTATTTGAAGGGGGAAACCTGGTATTTCTTGGAGAAGATGATATATATTTTGGAGAAATGTGTCATGTCTGGAAGAAAATGTCCACTTTTGGGGATAAAAGAGGTATTTCATGGAGAAAAGTTCCTATTTGAAGGGGGAAACCTGGTATTTCTTGGAGGAGTAGTGATATATTTTGGAGAAATGTGGCATTTCTGGAAGAAACTGTCCTCTTTTGGGGATAAAAGAGGTATTTGTGGGTGAAAAGGTTCTATTTGAAGGGGGAAATGTGGTATTTCTTGGAGAAGATGTGATATATTTGGGAGAAATGTGGTATGTCTGGAAGAAACTGTCCAATTTAGGTGATAAAAGAGGTATTTGTGGGTGAAAAGGTCCTATTTGAAGTGGGAAAGCTGGTATTTCTTGGAGAAGATGTGATATATTTGGAGAAATGTGGCATTTCTGGAAGAAAGTGTCCTGTTTTGGGGATAAAACAGGTATTTGTGGGAGAAAAGGTCCTATTTGAAGGGGGAAAGCTGGTATTTCTTGAAGGAGATGTGATATATTTGGGCGAAATGTGGCATGTCTGGAAGAAACTGTCCTATTTCGGGGATAAAAGAGGTATTTGTGGGTGAAACGGTCCTATTTGAAGGGGGAAAGCTGGTATTTCTTGGAGAAGATGTGATATATTTGGGAGAAATGTGGCCTTTCTAGAAGAAACTGTCCTATTTGGGGGAGAAGCCTGCTATTAGTGGGTGAAAATGTCCTATTTCCTGGGGAAAGCTTGTATTTCTTGGAGAAGATGTGATATATTTGGGAGAAATGTGGCATTTCTGGAAGAAACTGTCCTATTTTGGGGATAAATTTAGGGTATTTGTGGTTGAAAAGGTCCTATTTGAAGGGGAAACCCTGGTATTTCTTGGAGAAGATGTGATGTGTTTGGGAGAAATGTGGCATTTCTGGAAGAAACTGTCCTATTTGGGGGGAGAAGGCTGGTATTTGTGGGAGAAAAGGTCCTATTTGAAGGGGAAACCCTGGTATTTCTTGGAGAAGATGTGATATATTTGGGAGAAATGTGGCATGTCCGGAAGAAACTGTCCTATTTGAGGGATAAAGAGGTATTTGTGGGTGAAAAGGTCCTATTTGAAGGGGGAAACCTGGTATTTCTTGGAGAAGATGTGATATGTTTGGGAGAAATGTGGCCTTTCTGGCAGAAACTGTCCTCTTTTGGGGATAAAAGAGGTATTTGTGGGTGATAAGGTCGTATTTGAAGGGGGAAACGTGGTATTTCTTGGAGAAGATGTGATATATTTGGGGGAAATGTGGCATGTCAGGAAGACACTGTCCTATTTTGGGGATTAAAGAGGTATTTGTGGGTGAAAAGGTCCTATTTGAAGGGGGAAACGTGGTATTTCTTGGAGAAGATGTGATATATTTGGGAGAAATGTGGCATTTCTGGAAGAAACTGTCCTCTTTTGGGGATAAAAGAGGTATTTGTGGGTGAAAAGGTCCTATTTGAAGGGGGAACGTGGTATTTCATGGAGAAGATGTGATCTATTTGGGAGAAATGTGGCATTTCTGGAAGAAACTGTCCTCTTATGGGGATAGAACAGGTATTTGTGGGTGAAAAGGTCCTATTTCCAGGGGAAAACCTGGTATTTCTTGGAGAAGATGTGATATATTTGGGAGAAATGTGGCCTTTCTGGAAGAAAATGTCCTATTTGTGGGGAGAAGGGTGGTATTTGTGGGAGAAAAGTTCCTATTTCAGGAGGAATCCTGGTATTTCTTGGAGAAGATGTGATATATTTGGGAGAAATGTGGCATGTCTGGAAGAAACTGTCCTCTTTTGGGGATAAAACAGGTATTTGTGGGTGAAAAGGTCCTATTTAAAGGGGGAAAGCTGGTATTTCTTGGAGAAGATGTGATATATTTGGGAGAAATATGGCATGTCTGGAAGAAACTGTCCTATTTTGGGGATAAAACAGGTATTTGTGGGAGAAAAGGTCCTATTTGAAGGGGGAAACCTGGTATTTCTTGGAGAAGATGTGATATATTTGGGAGAAATGTGGCATGTCTGGAAGAAACTGTCCTGTTTTGGGGATAAAAGAGGTATTTGTGGGTGAAAAGGTCCTATTTGAAGGGGGAAAGCTGGTATTTCTTGGAGAATATGTGATATATTTGGGAGAAATGTGGCATTTCTGGAAGAAACTGTCCTCTTTTGGGGATAAAAGAGGTATTTGTGGGTGAAAAGGTCCTATTTGAAGGGGGAAACCTGGTATTTCTTGGAGAAGATGTGATATGTTTGGGAGAAATGTGGCATTTCTGGAAGAAACTGTCCTATTTGGGGGGAGAAGGCTGGTATTTGTGGGAGAAAAGGTCCTATTTGAAGGGGGAAACCTGGTATTTCTTGGAGAAGATGTGATATATTTGGGAGAAATGTGGCATTTCTGGAAGAAACTGTCCTCTTTTGGGGATAAAAGAGGTATTTGTGGGTGAAAAGGTCCTATTTGCAGGGGGGAACATGGTATTTCTTGGAGAAGATGTGATCTATTTGGGAGAAATGTGGCATGTCTGGAAGAAACTGTCCTCTTTTGGGGTTAAAACAGGTATTTGTGGGAGAAAAGGCCGTATTTGAAGGGGGAAAGCTGGTATTTCTTGGAGAAGATGTGATCTATTTGGGAGAAATGTGGGATGTCTGGAAGAAACTGTCCTCTTTTGGGGATAAAAGTGGTACTTGTGGGTGAAAAGGTCCTATTTGAAGGGGGAAACCTGGTATTTCTTGGAGAAGATGTGATCTATTTGGGAGAAATGTGGCATTTCTGGAAGAAACTGTCCTCTTTTGGGGATAAAAGAGGTATTTGTGGGTGAAAACTTTGTATTTGAAGGGGGAAACCTGCTATTTCTTGGAGAGGATGTGATCTATTTGGGTGAAATGTGACATTTCTGGAAGAAACTTTCCTATTTTGGGGATAAAAGAGGTATTTGTGGGTGAAAAGGTCCTATTTGAAGGGGGAAAGCTGGTATTTTCTTGGAGAAGATGTGATCTATTTGGGAGAAATGTGGCCTTTCTGGAAGAAAATGTCCAATTTGGGGGGAGAAGGCTTATAGTGAGGGTGAGAAGGTCCTATATCAGGAGGAATCCTGGTATTTCTTGGAGAAGATGTGATATATTTGGGAGAAATGTGGCCTTTCTGGAAGAAAATGTCCAATTTGGGGGGAGAAGGCTGGTAGTTGTGGGTGAGAAGGTCCTATTTCAGGGGATATCCTGGTATTTCTTGGAGAAGATGAGATATATTTGTGAGAATTGTGGCATTTCTGGAAGAAACTGTCCTCTTATGGGGATAAAAGAGGTATTGGTGGTTGAAAAGGTCCTATTTGAAGGGGGAAACCTGGTATTTCTTGGAGAAGATGATATATATTTTGGAGAAATGTGTCATGTCTGGAAGAAAATGTCCACTTTTGGGGATAAAAGAGGTATTTCATGGAGAAAAGTTCCTATTTGAAGGGGGAAACCTGGTATTTCTTGGAGGAGTAGTGATATATTTTGGAGAAATGTGGCATTTCTGGAAGAAACTGTCCTCTTTTGGGGATAAAAGAGGTATTTGTGGGTGAAAAGGTCCTATTTGAAGGGGGAAACGTGGTATTTCTTGGAGAAGATGTGATATATTTGGGAGAAATGTGGTATGTCTGGAAGAAACTGTCCAATTTAGGTGATAGAAGAGGTATTTGTGGGTGAAAAGGTCCTATTTGAAGGGGGAAACCTGGTATTTCTTGGAGAAGATGTGATATATTTGGAGAAATGTGGCATTTCTGGAAGAAAGTGTCCTGTTTTGGGGATAAAACAGGTATTTGTGGGAGAAAAGGTCCTATTTGAAGGGGGAAAGCTGGTATTTCTTGAAGGAGATGTGATATATTTGGGCGAAATGTGGCATGTCTGGAAGAAACTGTCCTATTTTGGGGATAAAAGAGGTATTTGTGGGTGAAGCGGTCCTATTTGAAGGGGGAAAGCTGGTATTTCTTGGAGAAGATGTGATATATTTGGGAGAAATGTGGCCTTTCTAGAAGAAACTGTCCTATTTGGGGGAGAAGCCTGCTATTAGTGGGTGAAAAGGTCCTATTTCCTGGGGAAAGCTTGTATTTCTTGGAGAAGATGTGATCTATTTGGGAGAAATGTGGCATTTCTGGAAGAAACTGTCCTATTTTGGGGATAAATTTAGGGTATTTGTGGTTGAAAAGGTCCTATTTGAAGGGGAAACCCTGGTATTTCTTGGAGAAGATGTGATATGTTTGGGAGAAATGTGGCATTTCTGGAAGAAACTGTCCTCTTTTGGGGATAAAGGAGGTATTTGTTTGTGAAAAGGTCCTATTTGAATGGGGAAAGCTGGTATTTCTTGGAGAAGATGTGATATATTTTGGAGAAATGTGGCATGTCTGGAAGAAACTGTCCTCTTTTGGGGATAAAAGAGGTATTTGTGGGTGAAAAGGTCCTATTTGAAGGGGGAAACCTGGTATTTCTTGGAGAAGATGTGATATATTTGGGAGAAATGTGGCATTTCTGGCAGAAACTGTCCTCTTTTGGGGATAAAAGTGGTATTTGTGGGTGAGAAGGTCCTATTTGAAGGGGGAAAGCTGGTATTTCTTGGAGAAGATGTGATCTATTTGGGAGAAATGTGGCATGTCAGGAAGAAACTGTCCTATTTTGGGGATAAAAGAGGTATTTGTGGGTGAAAAGGTCCTATTTGAAGGGGGAAACGTGGTATTTCTTGGAGAAGATGTGATATATTTGGGAGAAATGTGGCATGTCTGGAAGAAACCGAGCTCTTTTGGGGTAAAAGAGGTATGTGAGAGTGAAAAGGTCCTATTTGAAGGGGGAAACCTGGTATTTCTTGGAGAAGATGTGATATATTTTGGAGAAATGTGGCATTTCTGGAAGAAACTGTCCTCTTTTGGGGATAAAAGAGGTATTTGTGGGTGAAAAGGTCCTATTTGAAGGGGGAAACCTGGTATTTCTTGGAGAAGATGTGATATATTTGGGAGAAATGTGGCATTTCTGGAAGAAACTGTCCAATTTGAGGGATAAAAGAGGTATTTGTGGGTGAAAAGTTCCTATTTCCAGGGGTAAACCTGGTATTTCTTGGAGAAGATGTGATATATTTGGGAGAAATGTGGCATGTCTGGAAGAATCTGTCCTCTTTTGGGGATAAAAGAGGTATTTGTGGGTGAAAAGGTCCTATTTGAAGGAGGAAAGCTGGTATTGCTTTGAGAAGATGTGATATATTTGGGAGAAATCTGGCCTTTCTGGAAGAAACTGTCCTCTTTTGGGGATAAAACAGGTATCTGTGGGAGAAAAAGTCCTATTTGAAGGGGGAAAGCTGGTATTTCTTGGAGAAGATGTGATCTATTAGGGTGAAATGTGGCATTTCTGGAAGAAACTTTCCTATTTTGGGGATAAAAGAGGTATTTGTGGGTGAAAAGTTCCTATTTGAAGTTGGAAACGTGGTATTTCTTGGATAAGATGTGATATATTTGGGAGAAATGTGGCATTTCTGGAAGAAACTGTCCTATTTGGGGGATAAAAGAGGTATTTGTGGGTGAAAAGTTCCTATTTGAAGTGGAAAGCTGGTATTTCTAGGAGGAGATGTGATATATTTGGAGAAATGTGGCATTTCTGGAAGAAACTGTCCTATTTTGGGGATAAAACAGGTATTTAATGGTGTAAAGGTCCTATTTCAGGTGGAATCCTGGTATTTCTTGGAGAAGATGTGATATATTTGGGAGAAATGTGGCATTTCTGGAAGAAACTGTCCTATTTTGGGGATGAAACAGGTATTTGTGGGTGAGAAGGTCCTATTTGAAGGAGGAAAGCTGCTATTTCTTGGAGAAGATGTGATATATTTGGGAGAAATGAGGCCTTTCTGGAAGAAACTGTCCTCTTTTGGGGATAAAAGAGGTATTTGTGGGTGATAAGGTCCTATTTCCAGGGGGAAAGCTGGTATTTCTTGGAGAAGATGTGATCTATTTGGGAGAAATGTGGCATTTCTGGAAGAAACTGTCCTATTTTGGGGATGAAACAGGTATTTGTTGGTGAAAAGGTCCTATTTGAAGGGGGAAAGCCGGTAGTTCTTGCAAGAGATGTGATATATTTGGGAGAAATGTGGCATTTCTGGAAGAAACTGTCCTCTTTTGGGGATAAAAGAGGTATTTGTGGGTGAAAAGGTCCTATTTGAAGGGGGAATCCTGGTATTTCTTGGAGAAGATGTGATATGTTTGGGAGAAATGTGGCATGTCTGGAAGAAACTGTCCTCTTTTGGGGATAAAAGAGGTATTTGTGGGTGAAAAGGTCCTATTTGAAGGGGGAAACCTGGTATTTCTTGGAGAAGATGTGATATATTTGGGAGAATTCTGGCATTTCTGGAAGAAAATGTCCAATTTGAGGGATAAAAGTGCTATTTGTGGATGAAAAGTTCCTATTTCCAGAGGTAAACCAGTTGTTTCTTAGAGAAGATGTGATATATTTGGGAGAAATCTGGCATGTCTGTACGAATCTGTCCTCTTTTGGGGATAAAAGAGGTATTTGTGGGTGAAAAGTTCTTATTTGAAGGGGGAAAGCAGGTATTGCTTTGAGAAGATGTGATATATTTGGGAGAAATCTGGCATTTCTGGAAGAAACTGTCCTCTTTTGGGGATAAAATAGGTATTTGTGGGTGATAAGGTCCTATTTCCAGGGGGAAACCTGGTATTTCTTGGAGAAGATGTGATTTATTTGGGAGAAATGTGGCATTTCTGGAAGGAACTGTCCTCTTTTGGGGATAAAAGAGGTATTTGTGGGTGAGAAGGTCCTATTTGAAGGGGGAAACCTGGTATTTCTTGGAGAAGATGTGATATATTTTGGAGAAATGTGGCCTTTCTGGAAGAAACTGTCCTCTTTTGGGGATAAAACAGGTATTTGTGGGAGAAATGGTCCTATTTGAAGGGGGAAAGCTGGATGTTCTTGCAGGAGATGTGATATATTTGGGAGAAATGTGGCCTTTCTGGAAGAAACTGTCCTCTTTTGGGGATAAAAGAGGTATTTGTGTTTGAAAAGGTCCTATTTCAAGGGGGAAACCTGGCATTTCTTGGAGAAGATGTGATCTATTTGGGAGAAATGTGGCCTTTCTGGAAGAAACTGTCCTATTTTGGGGATAAAATAGGTATTTGTGGGTGAAAAGGTCCTATTTGAAGGGGGAAACGTGGTATTTCTTGGAGAAGATGTGATCTATTTGGGAGAAATGTGGCATTTCTGGAAGAAACTGTCCTCTTTTGGGGATAAATGTGGTATATGTGGGTGAAAAGGTCCTATTTGAAGGGGGAAACATGGTATTTCTTGGCGAAGAAGTGATACATTTGGGAGAAATCTGGCCTTTCTGGCAGAAACTGTCCTATTTTGGGGATAAAAGAGGTATTTCTGGGAGAAAAGATCCTATTTAAAGGGGGAAAGCTGGTATTTCTGTGGCCTTTCTGTAATAAACTGTCCTCTTTTGGGGATAAAACAGGTATTTGTGGGTGAAAAGGTCCTATTTGAAGGGGGAAAGCTGGTAATTCTATGAGAAGATGTGATATGTTTGGGAGAAATGTGGCATTTCTGGAAGAAACTGTCCTCTTTTGGGGATAAAAGAGGTATTTGTGGGTGAAAAGGTCCTATTTCAAGGGGGAAACCTGGTATTTCTTGGGGAAGATGTGATATATTTGGGAGAAATCTGGCATTTCTGGAAGAAAATGTCCTCTTTTGGGGATAAAACAGGTATTTCTGGGTGAAAAGGTCCTATTTGAAGGGGGAAACCTGGTATTTCTTGGAGAAGATGTGATCTATTTGGGAGAAATGTGGCATGTCTGGAAGAAACTGTCCTCTTTTGGGGTTAAAACAGGTACTTGTGGGTGAAAAGGTCCTATTTGAAGGGGGAAACCTGGTATTTCTTGGAGAAGATGTGATATGTTTCGGAGAAATGTGGCATGTCTGGAAGAAACTGTCCTATTTTGGGGATAAAAGAGGTATTTGTGGGTGAAAAGGTCCTATTTGAAGGGGGAAACCTGGTATTTCTTGGAGAAGATGTGATCTATTTGGGAGAAATATGGCCTTTCTGGAAGAAACTGTCCTCTTTTGGGGATACAACAGGTATTTGTAGGTTAAAAGGTCCTATTTCAGGAGGAATCCTTGCATTTCTTGGAGAAGATGTGATATGTTTGGGAGAAATGTGGCATTTCTGGAAGAAACTGTCCTATTTTGGGGTTAAACCAGGAATTTGTGGGTGAAAAGGTCCTATTTGAAGGGGAAAACCTGGTATTTCTTGGAGAAGATGTGATATATTTGGGAGAAATGTGGCATTTCTGGAAGAAACTGTCCTCTTTTGGGGATAAAAGAGGTATTAGTGGGTGAAAAGGTCCTATTTGAAGGGGGAAACGTGGTATTTCTTGGAGAAGATGTGATATATTTGGGAGAAACCTGGCATTTCTGGCAGAAACTGTCCTATTTTGTGGATATAAGAGGTATTTGTGGGTGAAAAGGTCCTATTTGAAGGGGGAAACCTGGCATTTCTTGGAGAAGATGTGATCTATTTGGGAGAAATCAGCATTTATGGAAGAAACTGTCCTCTTTTGGGGATAAAACAGGTATTTGTGGGTGAAAAGGTCCTATCTGAAGGGGGAAACCTGGTATTTCTTGGAGAAGATGTGATATATTTGGGAGAAATGTGGCATTTCTGGAAGAAACTGTTCTATTTTGGGGATAAAACAGGTATTTGTGGGTGAAAAGGTCCTATTTGAAGGGGGAAAGCTGGTATTTCTTAGAGAAGATGTGATATATTTGGGAGAAATGTGGCATTTCTGGAAGAAACTGTCCTATTTTGGGGATAAAAGAGGTATTTGTGGGAGAAAAGGTCCTATGTCAAGGGGTAAAGCTGGATGTTCTTGCAGGAGATGTGATGTATGTGGGAGAAATGTGGCATTTCTGGAAGAAACTGTCCTCTTCTGGGGATAAAAGAGGTACTTGTGGGTGAAAAGGTCCTATTTGAAGGGGGAAACCTGGTATTTCTTGGAGAAGATGTGATATGTTTGGGAGAAATGTGGCATTTCTGGAAGAAACTGTCCTCTTTTGGGGGGAAAAGGCTGGTTTTTGTGGGAGAAAAGGTACTATTTCAGGAGGAATCCTGGTATTTCTTGGAGGAGATATCATATGTTTGGGAGAAATGTGGCATTTCTGGAAGAAACTGTCCTCTTTTGGGGATAAAAGAGGAATTTTTGGGCGAAAAGGTCCTATTTGAAGGGGGAACCCTGGTATTTCATGGAGAAGATGTGATATATTTGGGAGAAATGTGGCCTTTCTGGAAGAAACTGTCCTCTTTTGGGGATAAAAGAGGTATTTGTGGGTGAAAAGTTCCTATTTGAAGGGGGAAAGCTGGTAGTTTTACCTCTTTTAATCCCCAAAATAGAACAGTTTCTTACAAATATTTCTCCCAAATATATCACTTCTTCTCCAAGAAATACCAGCTTTCCCCCTTCAAATAGGACCTTTTCACACACAAATACCTCTTTTATCCCTCAAATAGGTCAGTTTCTTCCAGACATGCCACATTTCTCCCAAATATATCACATCTTCTCCAAGAAATACCAGGATTCCTCCTGAAATAGGACCTTTTCTCCCACAAATACCAGCCTTCTCCCCCCAAACAGGACAGTTTCTTCCAGAAATGCCACATTTCTCCCAAATATATCACATCTTCTCCAAGAAATACCAGCTTTCCCTCTTCAAATAGGACCTTTTCACCCACTAATAGCAGGCTTCTTCCCCCAAATAGGACAGTTTCTTCCAGAAATGCCACATTTCTCCCAAATAGATCACATCTTCTCCAAGAAATAACAGGTTTCCCCCTTCAATTAGGACCTTTTCACACACAAATACCTCTTTTATCCCCAAAATAGGACAGTTTCTTCCAGACATGCCACATTTCTCCCAAATATATCACATCTCCTCCAAGAAATACCACTTTTCCACTTCAAATAGGACCTTTTCTCCCACAAATACCTGTTTTATCTACAAAACAGGACACTTTCTTCCAGAAATGCCACATTTCTCCCAAATATATCACATCTTCTCCAAGAAATACCAGGTTTCCCCCTTTAAATAGGACCTTTTCACCCACAAATACCTCTTCTATCCCCAAAAGAGGACAGTTTCTTCCAGATATGCCACATTTCTCCCAAATAGATCACATCTTCTCCAAGAAATACCAGGGTTCCCCCTTCAAATAGGAACTTTTCTCCCACAAATACCTCTTTTATCCCCAAAAGAGGACAGTTTCTTCCAGACATGCCACATTTCTCCCAAATATATCACAACTCCTCCAAGAAATACCACGTTTCCCCCTTCAATTAGGACCTTTTCTCCATGAAATACCTCTTTTATCCCCAAAAGTGGACAGTTTCTTCCAGAAAGGCCACATTTTCTCCCAAATATATCACATCTTCTCCAAGAAATACCAGGGTTCCCCCTTCAAATAGGACCTTATCAACCACTAATACCACTTTTATCCCCAAAAGAGGACAGTTTCTTCCAGAAATGCCACATTTCTCCCAAATATAGCACATCTTCGCCAAGAAATGCCAGGATTCCTCCTGAAATAGGACCTTCTCACCGATAACTACCAGCCTTCTCCCCCCAAATTGTACATTTTCTTCCAGACATGCCACATTTCTCCCAAATATATCACATCTTCTCCAAGAAATACCAGGTTTCCCCCTTCAAATAGGACCTTTTCACCCACAAATACCTCTTTTATCCCCAAAATAGGACAGTTTCTTCCAGACATGCCACATTTCTCCCAAATAGATCACATCTTCTCCAAGAAATAACAGGTTTCCCCCTTCAAATACAACGTTTTCACCCACAAATACCTGTTTTATCCCCAAAAGAGGACAGTTTCTTCCAGAAATGCCACATTTCTCCCAAATAGATCACATCTTCTCCAAGAAATACCACGTTTCCCCCTTCAAATAGGACCTTTTCACACACAAATACCTGTTTTATCCCCAAAACAAGACAGTTTCTTCAAGAAATGCCACATTTCTCCCAAATATATCACATCTTCTCCAAGAAATACCAGCTTTCCCCCTTCAAATAGGACCTTTTCACCCACAAATACCTGTTTTATACCCCAAAAGAGGACAGTTTCTTCCAGACATGCCACATTTCTCCCAAATAGATCACATCTTCTCCAAGAAATGCCACGTTTCCCCCTTCAAATAGGACATTTTCACCCACAAATACCTGTTCTATCCCCATAAGAGGACAGTTTCTTCCAGAAATGCCACATTTCTCCCAAATATATCACATCTTCTCATAGAATTACCAGCTTTCTCCCTTCAAATAGGACCTTTTCACCCACAAATACCTATTTTATCCCCAAAATAGGACAGTTTCTCCCAGAAATGCCACATTTCTCCCAAACATATCACATCTTCTCATAGAATTACCAGGTTTCCCCCTTCAAATAGGACCTTTTCACCCACAAAAAATTCTTTTATCCCCAAAATAGGTCAGTTTCTTCCAGAAATGCCACATTTCTCCCGAATATATCACATCTTCTCCAAGAAATACCCAGCTTTCCCCCTTCAAATACGACCTTTTCACCCACAAATACCTCTTTTATCCCTCAAATAGGACAGTTTCTTCCAGACATGCCACATTTCTCCCAAATACATCACATCTTCTCCAAGAAATACCAGGATTCCTCCTGAAAGAGGACCTTTTCTCCCTCAAATACCAGCCCTTTCCCCCCAGATAGGACAGTTTCTTCCTGCATGCCACATTTCTCCCAAATATATCACATCTTCTCCAAGAAATACCAGGTTTCCCCCTTCAAATAGGACCTTTTCACCCACAAATACCTCTTTTATCCCCAAAAGAGGACAGTTTCTCCCAGAAATGTCACATTTCTCCAAAATGTATCACATCTTCTCCAAGAAATAACAGGTTTCCCCCTTGAAATACAACCTTTTCACCCACAAATACCTCTTTTATCCCCAAAAGAGGACAGTTTCTTCCAGAAATGCCACATTTCTCCCAAATATATCACATCTTCTCCAAGAAATACCAGGTTTCCCCCTTCAAATAGGACCTTTTCACCCACAAATACCTCTTTTATCCCCAAAAGAGGACAGTTTCTTCCAGAAATGCCACATTTCTCCCAAATATATCACATCTTCTCCAAGAAATACCAGCTTTCCCCCTTCAAATAGGACCTTTTCACCCACAAATACCTGTTCTATCTCCATAAGAGGACAGTTTCTTCCAGAAATGCCACATTTCTCCCAAATATATCACATCTTCTCCAAGAAATACCACGTTTCCCCCTTCAAATAGGACCTTTTCCCCAAAAAAACCTCTTTTATCCCCAAAGAGGACAGTTTCTTCCAGGAATGCCAGATTTCTCCCAAATAGATCACATCTTCTCCAAGAAATACCAGGATTCCTCCTGAAAGAGGACCTTTTCTACCACAAATGCCAGCCTTCTCCCCCCAAATAGGACAGTTTCTTCCAGAAATGCCACATTTCTCCCAAATATATCACATCTTCTCCAAGAAATGCCAGGTTTCCCCCTTCAAATAGGACCTTTTCACCCACAAATACCTCTTTTATCCCCAAAAGAGGACAGTTTCTTCCAGAAATGCCACATTTCTCCCAAATATATCACATCTTCTCCAAGAAATACCACGTTTCCCCCTTCAAATAGGACCTTTTCACCCACAAATACCTCTTTTATCTCCAAAAGAGGACAGTTTCTTCCAGAAATGCCACATTTCTCCCAAATAGATCACATCTTCTCCAAGAAATACCAGGATTCCTCCTGAAATAGGAACTTTTCTCCCACAAATACCACCCTTCTCCCCCCAAATAGGACATTTTCTTCCAGACATGCCACATTTCTCCAAAATATATCACATCTTCTCCAAGAAATAACAGCTTTCCCCCTTCAAATAGGACCTTTTCCCCAAAAAAAACCGCTTTTATCCCTAAAGAGGACAGTTTCTTCCAGACATGCCACATTTCTCCGAAATATACCACATCTTCTCCAAGAAATACCAGCTTTCCCCCTTCAAATAGGACCTTTTCACCCACAAATACCTCTTTTATCCCCAAAATAGAACAGTTTCTTCCAGAAATGCCACATTTCTCCCAAATATATCACATCTTCTCCAAGAAATACCAGCTTTCCCCCTTCAAATAGGACCTTTTCACCCACAAATACCTCTTTTGTCTCCAAAAGAGGACAGTTTCTTCCAGAAATGCCACATTTCTCCCAAATATATCACATCTTCTCCAAGAAATACCAGGTTTCCCACTTCAAATAGGACCTTTTCACCCACAAATACCTCTTTTATCCCCAAAACAGGACACTTTCTTCCAGAAAGGCCTCATTTCTCCCAAATATATCTCATCTTCTCCAAGAAATACCAGGTTTCCCCCTTCAAATAGGACCTTTTCACCCACAAATACCTCTTTTATCCCCAAAAGAGGACAGTTTCTTCCAGACATGCCACATACCTCCCAAATAGATCACATCTTCTCCAAGAAATACCAGGTTTCCCACTTCAAATAGGACCTTTTCACCCACAAATACCTCTTTTATCCCTAAAAGAGGACAGTATCTTCCAGAAAGGCCATATTTCTCCAAATAGATCACATCTTCTCCAAGAAATACCAGCTTTCCCCTTCAAATAGGACCTTTTCACCCACAAATACCTCTTTTATCCCCAAAAGAGGACAGTTTCTTCCAGAAAGGCCACATTTCTCCCAAATATATCGCATCTTCTCCAAGAAATACCAGCTTTCCCCCTTCAAATAGGACCTTTTCTCCCACAAATACCTCTTTTATCCCCAAAATAGGACAGTTTCTTCCAGAAATGCCACATTTCTCCCAAATATATCACATCTTCTCCAAGAAATACCACCTTTCCCCCTTCAAATAGGACCTTTTCACCCACTAATAGCAGGCTTCTCCCCCAAATAGGACAGTTTCTTCCAGAAATGCCACATTTCTCCCAAATATATCACATCTTCTCCAAGAAATACCATTTTTCCCCCTTTAAATAGGACCTTTTCTCCCACAAATACCTGTTTTATCCCCAAAATAGGACACTTTCTTCCAGAAATGCCACATTTCTCCCAAATATATCACATCTTTTCCAAGAAATAACAGCTTTCCCCCTTCAAATAGGACCTTTTCACCCACAAATACCTCTTTTATCCCTCAAATAGGACAGTTTCTTCCAGACATGCCACATTTCTCCCAAATAGATCACATCTTCTCCAAGAAATACCAGGTTTCCCCCTTCAAATAGGACCTTTTCACCCACAAATACCTGTTTTATCCCCAAAATAGGACAGTTTCTTCCTGACATGCCACATTTCTCCCAAATATATCACATCTTCTCCAAGAAATGCCACGTTTCCCCATTCAAATATGACCTTTTCACCCACAAATACCTCTTTTATCCCCAAAAGAGGACAGTTTCTTCCAGAAATGCCACATTTCTCCCAAATATATCACATCTTCTCCAAGAAATGCCACGTTTCCCCCTTCAAATACGACCTTTTCACCCACAAATACCTCTTTTATCCCCAAAAGAGGGCAGTTTCTCCCAGAAATGCCACATTTCTCCCAAATATATCACATCTTCTCCAAGAAATACCAGCTACCCCCCTTCAAATAGGACCTTTTCCCCAAAAAAACCTCATTTATCCCCAAAAGAGGACAGTTTCTTCCAGAAATGCCACATTTCTCCCAAATATAGCACATCTTCTCCAACAAATGCCAGGATTCATCCTGAAATAGGACCTTCTCACCTAAAACTACCAGCCTTCTCCCCCCAAATTGGACATTTTCTTCCAGAAAGTCCTGATTTCTCCCAAATATATCACATCTTCGCCAAGAAATGCCAGGATTCCTCCTGAAATAGGACCTTCTCACCGATAACTACCAGCCTTCTCCCCCCAAATTGTACATTTTCTTCCAGACATGCCACATTTCTCCCAAATATATCACATCTTCTCCAAGAAATACCAGGTTTCCCCCTTCAAATAGGACCTTTTCACCCACAAATACCTCTTTTATCCCCAAAATAGGACAGTTTCTTCCAGACATGCCACATTTCTCCCAAATATATCACATCTTCTCCAAGAAATAACAGGTTTCCCCCTTCAAATACAACGTTTTCACCCACAAATACCTGTTTTATCCCCAAAAGTGGACAGTTTCTTCCAGAAATGCCACATTTCTCCCAAATATACCACATCTTCTCCAAGAAATACCAGCTTTCCCCCTTCAAATAGGACCTTTTCACACACAAATACCTGTTTTATCCCCAAAACAAGACAGTTTCTTCAAGAAATGCCACATTTCTCCCAAATATATCACATCTTCTCCAAGAAATACCAGCTTTCCCCCTTCAAATAGGACCTTTTCACCCACAAATACCTGTTTTATACCCCAAAAGAGGACAGTTTCTTCCAGACATGCCACATTTCTCCCAAATAGATCACATCTTCTCCAAGAAATGCCACGTTTCCCCCTTCAAATAGGACATTTTCACCCACAAATACCTGTTCTATCCCCATAAGAGGACAGTTTCTTCCAGAAATGCCACATTTCTCCCAAATATATCACATCTTCTCATAGAATTACCAGCTTTCTCCCTTCAAATAGGACCTTTTCACCCACAAATACCTATTTTATCCCCAAAATAGGACAGTTTCTCCCAGAAATGCCACATTTCTCCCAAACATATCACATCTTCTCATAGAATTACCAGGTTTCCCCCAACAAATAGGACCTTTTCACCCACAAAAAATTCTTTTATCCCCAAAATAGGACAGTTTCTTCCAGAAATGCCACATTTCTCCCGAATATATCACATCTTCTCCAAGAAATACCAGCTTTCCCCCTTCAAATACGACCTTTTCACCCACAAATACCTCTTTTATCCCTCAAATAGGACAGTTTCTTCCAGACATGCCACATTTCTCCCAAATACATCACATCTTCTCCAAGAAATACCAGGATTCCTCCTGAAAGAGGACCTTTTCTCCCTCAAATAGCAGCCCTTTCCCCCCAGATAGGACAGTTTCTTCCTGCATGCCACATTTCTCCCAAATATATCACATCTTCTCCAAGAAATACCAGGTTTCCCCTTCAAATAGGACCTTTTCACCCACAAATACCTCTTTTATCCCCAAAAGAGGACAGTTTCTCCCAGAAATGTCACATTTCTCCAAAATGTATCACATCTTCTCCAAGAAATAACAGGTTTCCCCCTTGAAATACAACCTTTTCACCCACAAATACCTCTTTTATCCCCAAAAGAGGACAGTTTCTTCCAGAAATGCCACATTTCTCCCAAATATATCACATCTTCTCCAAGAAATACCAGGTTTCCCCCTTCAAATAGGACCTTTTCACCCACAAATACCTCTTTTATCCCCAAAATAGGACAGTTTCTTCCAGACATGTCACATTTCTCCCAAATAGATCACCTCTTCTCCAAGAAATACCACCTTTCCCCCTTCAAATAGGACCTTTTCACCCACAAATACCTCTTTTATCCCCAAAAGAGGACAGTTTCTTCCATAAATGCTGATTTCTCCCAAATATATCACATCTTCTCCAAGAAATGCCAGGTTTCCCCCTTCAAATAGGACCTTTTCACCCACAAATACCTCTTTTATCCCCAAAAGAGGACATTTTCTTCCGGAAAGGCCACATTTCTCCCAAATATATCACATCTCCTCCAAGAAATACCAGGATTCCTCCTGAAATAGGAACATTTCTCCCACAAATACCACCCTTCTCCCCCCAAATATTGGACATATTCTTCCAGACATGCCACATTTCTCCCAAATATATCACATCTTCTCCAAGAAATACCACGTTTCCCCCTTCAAATAGGACCTTTTCACCCACAAATACCTGTTCTATCTCCATAAGAGGACAGTTTCTTCCAGAAATGCCACATTTCTCCCAAATATATCACATCTTCTCCAAGAAATACCAGCTTTCCCCCTTCAAATAGGACCTTTTCCCCAAAAAAACCTCTTTTATCCCCAAAAGAGGACAGTTTCTTCCAGGAATGCCAGATTTCTCCCAAATAGATCACATCTTCTCCAAGAAATACCAGGATTCCTCCTGAAAGAGGACCTTTTCTACCACAAATGCCAGCCTTCTCCCCCCAAATAGGACAGTTTCTTCCAGAAATGCCACATTTCTCCCAAATATATCACATCTTCTCCAAGAAATGCCAGGTTTCCCCCTTCAAATAGGACCTTTTCACCCACAAATACCTCTTTTATCCCCAAAAGAGGACAGTTTCTTCCTGACATGCCACATTTCTCCCAAATATATCACATCTTCTCCAAGAAATGCCACGTTTCCCCCTTCAAATAGGACCTTTTCACCCACAAATACCTCTTTTATCTCCAAAAGAGGACAGTTTCTTCCAGAAATGCCACATTTCTCCCAAATAGATCACATCTTCTCCAAGAAATACCAGGATTCCTCCTGAAATAGGAACTTTTCTCCCACAAATACCACCCTTCTCCCCCCAAATAGGACATTTTCTTCCAGACATGCCACATTTCTCCAAAATATATCACATCTTCTCCAAGAAATAACAGCTTTCCCCCTTCAAATAGGACCTTTTCCCCAAAAAAAACCGCTTTTATCCCCTAAAGAGGACAGTTTCTTCCAGACATGCCACATTTCTCCGAAATATACCACATCTTCTCCAAGAAATACCAGCTTTCCCCCTTCAAATAGGACCTTTTCACCCACAAATACCTCTTTTATCCCCAAAATAGAACAGTTTCTTCCAGAAATGCCACATTTCTCCCAATATATCACATCTTCTCCAAGAAATACCACCTTTCCCCCTTCAAATAGGACCTTTTCACCCACAAATACCTCTTTTATCTCCAAAATAGGACAGTTTCTTCCAGAAATGCCACATTTCTCCCAAATAGATCACATCTTCTCCAAGAAATACCAGGTTTCCCACTTCAAATAGGACCTTTTCACCCACAAATACCTCTTTTATCCCCAAAACAGGACACTTTCTTCCAGAAAGGCCTCATTTCTCCCAAATATATCTCATCTTCTCCAAGAAATACCAGGTTTCCCCCTTCAAATAGGACCTTTTCACCCACAAATACCTCTTTTATCCCCAAAAGAGGACAGTTTCTTCCAGACATGCCACATACCTCCCAAATAGATCACATCTTCTCCAAGAAATACCAGGTTTCCCACTTCAAATAGGACCTTTTCACCCACAAATACCTCTTTTATCCCTAAAAGAGGACAGTATCTTCCAGAAAGGCCATATTTCTCCCAAATAGATCACATCTTCTCAAGAAATACCAGCTTTCCCCCTTCAAATAGGACCTTTTCACCCACAAATACCTCTTTTATCCCCAAAAGAGGACAGTTTCTTCCAGAAAGGCCACATTTCTCCCAAATATATCGCATCTTCTCCAAGAAATACCAGCTTTCCCCCTTCAAATAGGACCTTTTCTCCCACAAATACCTCTTTTATCCCCAAAATAGGACAGTTTCATCCAGAAATGCCACATTTCTCCCAAATATATCACATCTTCTCCAAGAAATACCACCTTTCCCCCTTCAAATAGGACCTTTTCACCCACTAATAGCAGGCTTCTCCCCCAAATAGGACAGTTTCTTCCAGAAATGCCACATTTCTCCCAAATATATCACATCTTCTCCAAGAAATACCAGCTTTCCCCCTTTAAATAGGACCTTTTCTCCCACAAATACCTGTTTTATCCCCAAAATAGGACACTTTCTTCCAGAAATGCCACATTTCTCCCAAATATATCACATCTTTCCAAGAAATAACAGCTTTCCCCCTTCAAATAGGACCTTTTCACCCACAAATACCTCTTTTATCCCTCAAATAGGACAGTTTCTTCCAGACATGCCACATTTCTCCCAAATAGATCACATCTTCTCCAAGAAATACCAGGTTTCCCCCTTCAAATAGGACCTTTTCACCCACAAATACCTGTTTTATCCCCAAAATAGGACAGTTTCTTCCTGACATGCCACATTTCTCCCAAATATATCACATCTTCTCCAAGAAATGCCACGTTTCCCCATTCAAATATGACCTTTTCACCCACAAATACCTCTTTTATCCCCAAAATACGACAGTTTCTTCCAGAAATGCCACATTTCTCCCAAATATATCACATCTTCTCCAAGAAATGCCACGTTTCCCCCTTCAAATACGACCTTTTCACCCACAAATACCTCTTTTATCCCCAAAGAGGGCAGTTTCTTCCAGAAATGCCACATTTCTCCCAAATATATCACATCTTCTCCAAGAAATACCAGCTACCCCCCTTCAAATAGGACCTTTTCCCCAAAAAAACCTCATTTATCCCCAAAAGAGGACAGTTTCTCCCAGAAATGCCACATTTCTCCCAAATATAGCACATCTTCTCCAACAAATGCCAGGATTCATCCTGAAATAGGACCTTCTCACCTAAAACTACCAGCCTTCTCCCCACAAATTGGACATTTTCTTCCAGAAAGTCCAGATTTCTCCCAAATATATCACATCTTCGCCAAGAAATGCCAGGATTCCTCCTGAAATAGGACCTTCTCACCGATAACTACCAGCGTTCTCCCCCCAAATTGGACATTTTCTTCCAGACATGCCACATTTCTCCCAAATATATCACATCTTCTCCAAGAAATACCAGGTTTCCCCCTTCAAATAGGACCTTTTCACCCACAAATACCTCTTTTATCCCCAAAATAGGACAGTTTCTTCCAGAAAGGCCACATTTCTCCCAAATATATCACATCTTCTCCAAGAAATAACAGGTTTCCCCCTTCAAATACAACGTTTTCACCCACAAATACCTGTTTTATCCCCAAAAGAGGACAGTTTCTTCCAGAAATGCCACATTTCTCCCAAATATACCACATCTTCTCCAAGAAATACCAGCTTTCCCCCCTTCAAATAGGACCTTTTCACCCACAAATACCTCTTTTATCCCCAAAACAGGACAGTTTCTTCAAGAAATGCCACATTTCTCCCAAATATATCACATCTTCTCCAAGAAATACCAGCTTTCCCCCTTCAAATAGGACCTTTTCACCCACAAATACCTGTTTTATACCCCAAAAGAGGACAGTTTCTTCCAGACATGCCACATTTCTCCCAAATAGATCACATCTTCTCCAAGAAATGCCACGTTTCCCCCCTTCAAATAGGACATTTTCACCCACAAATACCTGTTCTATCCCCATAAGAGGACAGTTTCTTCCAGACATGCCACATTTCTCCCAAATATATCACATCTTCTCATAGAATTACCAGCTTTCTCCCTTCAAATAGGACCTTTTCACCCACAAATACCTATTTTATCCCCAAAATAGGACAGTTTCTCCCAGAAATGCCACATTTCTCCCAAACATATCACATCTTCTCATAGAATTACCAGGTTTCCCCCAACAAATAGGACCTTTTCACCCACAAAAAATTCTTTTATCCCCAAAATGGGACAGTTTCTTCCAGAAATGCCACATTTCTCCCAAATATATCACATCTTCTCCAAGAAATACCAGCTTTCCCCCTTCAAATACGACCTTTTCACCCACAAATACCTCTTTTATCCCTCAAATAGGACAGTTTCTTCCAGACATGCCACATTTCTCCCAAATACATCACATCTTCTCCAAGAAATACCAGGATTCCTCCTGAAAGAGGACCTTTTCTCCCTCAAATACCAGCCCTTTCCCCCCAGATAGGACAGTTTCTTCCTGCATGCCACATTTCTCCCAAATATATCACATCTTCTCCAAGAAATACCAGCTTTCCCCCTTCAAATAGGACCTTTTCACCCACAAATACCTCTTTTATCCCCAAAAGAGGACAGTTTCTCCCAGAAATGTCACATTTCTCCAAAATGTATCACATCTTCTCCAAGAAATAACAGGTTTCCCCCTTGAAATACAACCTTTTCACCCACAAATACCTCTTTTATCCCCAAAAGAGGACAGTTTCTTCCAGAAATGCCACATTTCTCCCAAATATATCACATCTTCTCCAAGAAATACCAGGTTTCCGCCTTCAAATAGGACCTTTTCAAACACAAATACCTGTTTTATCCCCAAAATAGGACAGTTTCTTCCAGACATGTCACATTTCTCCCAAATAGATCACCTCTTCTCCAAGAAATACCACCTTTCCCCCTTCAAATAGGACCTTTTCACCCACAAATACCTCTTTTATCCCCAAAAGAGGACAGTTTCTTCCAGAAATGCCACATTTCTCCCAAATATATCACATCTTCTCCAAGAAATACCACGTTTCCCCCTTCAAATAGGACCTTTTCACCCACAAATACCTGTTCTATCTCCATAAGAGGACAGTTTCTTCCAGAAATGCCACATTTCTCCCAAATATATCACATCTTCTCCAAGAAATACCACGTTTCCCCCTTCAAATAGGACCTTTTCCCCAAAAAAACCTCTTTTATCCCCAAAAGAGGACAGTTTCTTCCAGGAATGCCAGATTTCTCCCAAATAGATCACATCTTCTCCAAGAAATACCAGGATACCTCCTGAAAGAGGACCTTTTCTACCACAAATGCCAGCCTTCTCCCCCCAAATAGGACAGTTTCTTCCAGAAATGCCACATTTCTCCCAAATATATCACATCTTCTCCAAGAAATGCCAGGTTTCCCCCTTCAAATAGGACCTTTTCAGCCACAAATACCTCTTTTATCCCCAAAAGAGGACAGTTTCTTCCAGAAATGCCACATTTCTCCCAAATACATCACATCTTCTCCAAGAAATACCACGTTTCCCCCTTCAAATAGGACCTTTTCACCCACAAATACCTCTTTAATCTCCAAAAGAGGACAGTTTCTTCCCGAAATGCCACATTTCTCCCAAATAGATCACATCTTCTCCAAGAAATACCAGGATTCCTCCTGAAATAGGAACTTTTCACCCACAAATACCACCCTTCTCCCCCCAAATAGGACATTTTCTTCCAGACATGCCACATTTCTCCAAAATATATCACATCTTCTCCAAGAAATAACAGCTTTCCCCCTTCAAATAGGACCTTTTCCCCAAAAAAAACCGCTTTTATCCCCTAAAGAGGACAGTTTCTTCCAGACATGCCACATTTCTCCGAAATATACCACATCTTCTCCAAGAAATACCAGCTTTCCCCCTTCAAATAGGACCTTTTCACCCACAAATACCTCTTTTATCCCCAAAATAGAACATTTTCTTCCTGACATGCCACATTTCTCCCAAATATATCACATCTTCTCCAAGAAATACCACGTTTCCCCCTTCAAATAGGACCTTTTCACCCACAAATACCTCTTTTATCTCCAAAATAGGACAGTTTCTTGCAGAAATGCCACATTTCTCCCAAATATATCACATCTTCTCCAAGAAATACCAGGTTTCCCACTTCAAATAGGACCTTTTCACCCACAAATACCTCTTTTATCCCCAAAACAGGACACTTTCTTCCAGAAAGGCATCATTTCTCCCAAATATATCACATCTTCTCCAAGAAATACCAGGTTTCCCCCTTCAAATAGGACCTTTTCACCCACAAATACCTCTTTTATCCCCAAAAGAGGACAGTTTCTTCCAGACATGCCACATACCTCCCAAATAGATCACATCTTCTCCAAGAAATACCAGGTTTCCCACTTCAAATAGGACCTTTTCACCCACAAATACCTCTTTTATCCCCAAAAGAGGACAGTTTCTGCAAGAAAGGCCATATTTCTCCCAAATAGATCACATCTTCTACAAGAAATACCAGCTTTCCCCCTTCAAATAGGACCTTTTCACCCACAAATACCTCTTTTATCCCCAAAAGAGGACAGTTTCTTCCAGAAAGGCCACATTTCTCCCAAATATATCGCATCTTCTCCAAGAAATACCAGCTTTCCCCCTTCAAATAGGACCTTTTCTCCCACAAATACCAGCCTTCTCCCCCCAAATAGGACAGTTTCTTCCAGAAATGCCACATTTCTCCCAAATATAGCACATCTTCTCCAAGAAATAACAGGTTTCCCCCTTCAAATAGGACCTTTTCACCCACAAATACCTCTTTTATCCCCAAAATAGGACAGTTTCATCCAGAAATGCCACATTTCTCCCAAATATATCACATCTTCTCCAAGAAATACCACCTTTCCCCTTCAAATAGGACCTTTTCACCCACTAATAGCAGGCTTCTCCCCCAAATAGGACAGTTTCTTCCAGAAATGCCACATTTCTCCCAAATATATCACATCTTCTCCGAGAAATACCAGCTTTCCCCCTTTAAATAGGACCTTTTCTCCCACAAATACCTGTTTTATCCCCAAAATAGGACACTTTCTTCCAGAAATGCCACATTTCTCCCAAATATATCACATCTTTTCCAAGAAATAACAGCTTTCCCCCTTCAAATAGGACCTTTTCACCCACTAATACCTCTTTTATCCTCAAAAGAGGACAGTTTCTTCCAGAAATGGCACATTTCTCCCAAACATATCACATCTCCTCCAAGAAATACCAGGATTCCTCCTGAAATAGGACCTTTTCACCCACAAATACCTCTTTTATCCCCAAAAGAGGGCAGTTTCTTCCAGAAATGCCACATTTCTCCCAAATATATCACATCTTCTCCAAGAAATACCAGCTACCCCCCTTCAAATAGGACCTTTTCACCCACAAATACCTCTTTTTATCCCCAAAAGAGGACAGTTACTTCCAGAAATGCCACATTTCAACCAAATAGATCACAGCTTCTCCAAGAAATACCAGGTTTCCCCCTTCAAATAGGACCTTTTCACCCACAAATAACTGTTTTATCCCCAAAAGAGGACAGTTTCTTCCAGAAATGCCACATTTCTCCCAAACATATCACATCTTCTCCAAGAAATGCCAGGTTTCCCCCTTCAAATAGGACCTTTTCACCCACAAATACCTCTTTTATCCCCAAAAGAGGACAGTTTCTTCCAGAAATGGCACATATCTCCCAAACATACCACATCTCCTCCAAGAAATACCAGGATTCCTCCTGAAATAGGAACTTTTCTCCCACAAATACCACCCTTCTCCCCCAAATAGGACAGTTTCTTCCAGACATGCCACATTTCTCCCAAATAGATCACATCTTCTCCAAGAAATACCACGTTACCCCCTTCCAATAGGACCTTTTCCCCAAAAAAACCTCTTTTATCCCCAAAAGAGGACAGTTTCTTCCTGACATGCCACATTTCTCCCAAATATATCACATCTTCTCCAAGAAATACCAGGTTTCCCCCTTCAAATAGGAACTTTTCACCCACAAATACTTGTTTTATCCCCCAAATAGGACAGTTTCTTCCAGAAATGCCGCATTTCTCCCAAATATATCACATCTTCTCCAAGAAATACCAGGTTTCCCCCTTCAAATAGGACCTTTTCACCCACAAATACCACTTTTATCCCCAAAATAGGACAGTTTCTGCCAGACATGCCACATTTCTCCCAAACATATCACATCTTCTCCAAGAAATACCAGCTTTCCCCCTTGAATTAGGAACTTTTCACCCACAAAAAATTATTTTATCCCCCAAATAGGACAGTTTCTTCCAGAAATGTCACATTTCTCCCAAATAGATCACATCTTCTCCAAGAAATACCAGGTTTCCCCCTTCAAATAGGACCTTTTCACCCACTAATACCTC
The DNA here is from genome assembly GCA_030408155.1 of Lophura swinhoii. Taxonomy (NCBI): domain Eukaryota; kingdom Metazoa; phylum Chordata; class Aves; order Galliformes; family Phasianidae; genus Lophura; species Lophura swinhoii. The sequence goes on along the minus strand of JASCYN010000149.1, from coordinate 26,389,616 downwards.
TTTTATCCCCAAAAGAGGACAGCTTCTTCCAGACATGCCACATTTCTCCCAAACATATCACATCTTCTCCAAGAAATACCAGGATTCCTCCTGAAAGAGGACCTTTTCTACCACAAATACCAGCCTTCTCCCCCCAAATAGGACAGTTTCTTCCAGAAATGCCTCATTTCTCCCAAATAGATCACATCTTCTCCAAGAAATACCAGGTTTCCCCCTTCAATTAGGACCTTTTCTCCATGAAATACCTCTTTTATCCCCAAAAGAGGACAGTTTCTTCCAGAAATGCCACATTTCTCCCAAATATATCACATCTTCTCCAAGAAATGCCAGGATTCCTCCTGATAGAGGACCTTCTCACCCAAAACTACCAGCCGTCTCCCCCAAAATTGGACATTTTCTTCCAGAAAGGCCGGATTTCTCCAAAATATATCACATCTTCTCCAAGAAATACCAGGATTCCTCCTGAAATAGGACCTTCTCACCGAAATCTACCAGCCTTCTCCCCCCAAATTGGACATTTTCTTCCAGAAATGCCACTTTTCTCCCAAATATATCACATCTTCTCATAGAATTACCAGCTTTCCCCCTTCAAATAGGACCTTTTCAAGCACAAATACCTCTTTTATCCCCAGAAGAGGACAGTTTCTTCCAGAAATGCCACATTTCTCCCAAATATATCTCATCTTCTCCAAGAAATACCACGTTACCCCCTTCCAATAGGACCTTTTCACCCACAAATACCTGTTCTATCCCCAAAATAGGAAAGTTTCTTCCAGAAATGCCACATTTCTCCCAAATATATCACATGTTCTCCAAGAAATACCAGCTTTCCCCCTTCAAATAGGACCTTTTCACCCACTAATAGCAGGCTTCTCCCCCAAAAGAGGACAGTTTCTTCCAGAAATGCCAGATTTCTCCCAAATAGATCACATCTTCTCCAAGAAATACCAGGGTTCCCCCTGGAAATAAGACCTTTTCACCCACCAAAACCTCTTTTATCCCCCAAATAGGACAGTTTCTTCCAGAAAGGCCACATTTCTCCCAAATATATCACATCTCCTTCAAGAAATACCAGGTTTCCCCCTTCAAATAGGACCTTTTCAACCACAAATACCTGTTTTATCCCCAAAACAGGACACTTTCTTCCAGAAATGCCACATTTCTCCCAAATATATCACATCTTCTCATAGAATTACCGGGTTCCCCCTTCAAATAGGACCTTTTCACCCACAAATACCTGTTTTATCCCCAAAATAGGACAGTTTCTTCCAGACATGCCACATTTCTCCCAAATAGATCACATCTTCTCCAAGAAATACCACGTTTCCCCCTTCAAATAGGACCTTTTCACCCACAAATACCTGTTTTATCCCTAAAAGAGGACAGTTTCTTCCAGACATGCCACATTTCTCTTAAATAGATCACATCTTCTCCAAGAAATACCAGGTTTCCCCCTTCAAATAGGACCTTTTCACCCACAAATACCTGTTTTATCCCCAAAAGAGGACAGTTTCTTCCAGAAATGCCACATTTCTCCCAAACATATCACATCTCCTCCAAGAAATACCAGGATTCCTCCTGAAATAGGAACTTTTCTCCCAAAAATACCACCCTTCTCCCCCCAAATAGGACATTTTCTTCCAGACATGCCACATTTCTCCAATATATATCACATCTTCTCCAAGAAATACCAGGTTTTCCCCTTCAAATAGGACCTTTTCACCCACAAATACCTGTTCTCTCCCCAAAAGAGGACAGTTTCTTCCAGAAATGCCACATTTCTCCTAAATAGATCACATCTTCTCCAAGAAATACCACCTTTCCCCCTTCAAATAGGACCTTTTCACCCACAAATACCTCTTTTATCCCCAAAAGAGGACAGTTTCTTCCAGAAATGCCACATTTCTCCCAAATATATCACATCTTCTCCAAGAAATACCAGGTTTCCCCCTTCAAATAGGACCTTTTCACCCACAAATAACTGTTTTATCCCCAAAAGAGGACAGTTTCTTCCAGAAATGCCACATTTCTCCCAAACATATCACATCTTCTCCAAGAAATGCCAGGTTTCCCCCTTCAAATAGGACCTTTTCACCCACAAATACCTTTTATCCCCAAAAGAGGACAGTTTCTTCCAGAAATGGCACATTTCTCCCAAACATATCTCATCTCCTCCAAGAAATACCAGGATTCCTCCTGAAATAGGAACTTTTCTCCCACAAATACCACCCTTCTCCCCCAAATAGGACAGTTTCTTCCAGACATGCCACATTTCTCCCAAATATATCACATCTTCTCCAAGAAATACCAGGTTTCCCCGTTCAAATAGGAACTTTTCACCCACAAATACTTGTTTTATCCCCCAAATAGGACAGTTTCTTCCAGAAATGCCACATTTCTCCCAAATATATCACATCTTCTCCAAGAAATACCAGGTTTCCCCCTTCAAATAGGACCTTTTCACCCACAAATACCACTTTTATCCCCAAAATAGGACAGTTTCTGCCAGACATGCCACATTTCTCACAAACATATCACATCTTCTCCAAGAAATACCAGCTTTCCCCCTTGAATTAGGAACTTTTCACCCACAAAAAATTATTTTATCCCCCAAATAGGACAGTTTCTTCCAGAAATGTCACATTTCTCCCAAATATATCACATCTTCTCCAAGAAATACCAGGTTTCCCCCTTCAAATAGGACCTTTTCACCCACAAATACCTCTTTTATCCCCAAAATAGGACACTTTCTTCCAGACATGCCACATTTCTCCCAAATAGATCACATCTTCTCCAAGAAATACCAGGATTTCTCCTGAAAGAGGACCTTTTCTACCACAAATACCAGCCTTCTCCCCCCAAATAGGACAGTTTCTTCCAGAAATGCCACATTTCTCTTAAATAGATCACATCTTCTCCAAGAAATACCAGGTTTCCCCTTCAATTAGGACCTTTTCTCCATGAAATACCTCTTTTATCCCCAAAAGAGGACAGTTTCTTCCAGAAATGCCACATTTCTCCCAAATATATCACATCTTCTCCAAGAAATGCCAGGATTCCTCCTGATAGAGGACCTTCTCACCCAAAACTACCAGCCGTCTCCCCCCAAATTGGACATTTTCTTCCAGAAAGGCCAGATTTCTCCAAAATATATCACATCTTCTCCAAGAAATACCAGGATTCCTCCTGAAATAGGACCTTCTCACCGAAAAGTACCAGCCTTCTCCCCCCAAATTGGACATTTTCTTCCAGAAATGCCACTTTTCTCCCAAATATATCACATCTTCTCATAGAATTACCAGCTTTCCCCCTTCAAATAGGACCTTTTCAAGCACAAATACCTCTTTTATCCCCAGAAGAGGACAGTTTCTTCCAGAAATGCCACATTTCTCCCAAATATATCTCATCTTCTCCAAGAAATACCACGTTACCCCCTTCCAATAGGACCTTTTCACCCACAAATACCTCTTTTATCCCCAAAAGAGGACAGTTTCTTCCGGACATGACACATTCCTCCCAAATATATCACATCTTCTCCAAGAAATACCAGGTTTCCCCCTTCAAATAGGACCTTTTCTCCCACAAATACCAGACTTCTCCCCCCAAATTGGACAGTTTCTTCCAGAAATGGCACATTTCTCCCAAACATATCACATCTTCTCCAAGAAATACCAGGTTTCCCCCTTCAAATAGGACCTTTTCACGCACAAATACCTGTTTTATCCCCAAAATAGGAAAGTTTCTTCCAGAAATGCCACATTTCTCCCAAATATATCACATCTTCTCCAAGAAATACCAGCTTTCCCCCTTCAAATAGGACCTTTTCACCCACTAATAGCAGGCTTCTCCCCCAAAAGAGGACAGTTTCTTCCAGAAATGCCAGATTTCTCCCAAATAGATCACATCTTCTCCAAGAAATACCAGGGTTCCCCCTGGAAATAGGACCTTTTCACCCACCAAAACCTCTTTTATCCCCCAAATAGGACAGTTTCTTCCAGAAAGGCCACATTTCTCCCAAATATATCACATCTCCTTCAAGAAATACCAGGTTTCCCCCTTCAAATAGGACCTTTTCAACCACAAATACCTGTTTTATCCCCAAAACAGGACACTTTCTTCCAGAAATGCCACATTTCTCCCAAATATATCACATCTTCTCATAGAATTACCGGGTTCCCCCTTCAAATAGGACCTTTTCACCCACAAATACCTCTTTTATCCCCAAAATAGGACAGTTTCTTCCAGACATGCCACATTTCTCCCAAATAGATCACATCTTCTCCAAGAAATACCAGGTTTCCCCCTTCAAATAGGACCTTTTCACCCACAAATACCACTTTTATCCCCAAAATAGGACAGTTTCTGCCAGACATGCCACATTTCTCCCAAACATATCACATCTTCTCCAAGAAATACCAGCTTTCCCCCTTGAATTAGGAACTTTTCACCCACAAAAAATTATTTTATCCCCAAAATACGACAGTTTCTTCCAGAAATGTCACATTTCTCCCAAATATATCACATCTTCTCCAAGAAATACCAGGTTTCCCCCTTCAAATAGGACCTTTTCACCCACAAATACCTCTTTTATCCCCAAAAGAGGACACTTTCTTCCAGACATGCCACATTTCTCCCAAATATATCACATCTTCTCCAAGAAATACCAGGATTCCTCCTGAAAGAGGACCTTTTCTACCACAAATACCAGCCTTCTCCCCCCAAATAGGACAGTTTCTTCCAGAAATGCCACATTTCTCTTAAATAGATCACATCTTCTCCAAGAAATACCAGGTTTCCCCTTCAATTAGGACCTTTTCTCCATGAAATACCTCTTTTATCCCCAAAAGAGGACAGTTTCTTCCAGAAATGCCACATTTCTCCCAAATATATCACATCTTCTCCAAGAAATGTCAGGATTCCTCCTGATAGAGGACCTTATCACCCAAAACTACCAGACGTCTCCCCCAAAATTGGACATTTTCTTCCAGAAAGGCCAGATTTCTCCAAAATATATCACATCTTCTCCAAGAAATACCAGGATTCCTCCTGAAATAGGACCTTCTCACCCAAAACTACCAGCCTTCTCCCCCCAAATTGGACATTTTCTTCCAGAAATGCCACTTTTCTCCCAAATATATCACATCTTCTCATAGAATTACCAGCTTTCCCCCTTCAAATAGGACCTTTTCAAGCACAAATACCTCTTTTATCCCCAGAAGAGGACAGTTTCTTCCAGAAATGCCACATTTCTCCCAAATATATCTCATCTTCTCCAAGAAATACCACGTTACCCCCTTCCAATAGGACCTTTTCACCCACAAATACCTCTTTTATCCCCAAAAGAGGACAGTTTCTTCCGGACATGACACATTCCTCCCAAATATATCACATCTTCTCCAAGAAATACCAGGTTTCCCCCTTCAAATAGGACCTTTTCTCCCACAAATACCAGACTTCTCCCCCCAAATAGGACAGTTTCTTCCAGAAATGGCACATTTCTCCCAAACATATCACATCTTCTCCAAGAAATACCAGGTTTCCCCCTTCAAATAGGACCTTTTCACGCACAAATACCTGTTTTATCCCCAAAATAGGAAAGTTTCTTCCAGAAATGCCACATTTCTCCCAAATATATCACATCTTCTCCAAGAAATACCAGCTTTCCCCCTTCAAATAGGACCTTTTCACCCACTAATAGCAGGCTTCTCCCCCAAAAGAGGACAGTTTCTTCCAGAAATGCCAGATTTCTCCCAAATAGATCACATCTTCTCCAAGAAATACCAGGGTTCCCCCTGGAAATAGGACCTTTTCACCCACCAAAACCTCTTTTATCCCCCAAATAGGACAGTTTCTTCCAGAAAGGCCACATTTCTCCCAAATATATCACATCTCCTTCAAGAAATACCAGGTTTCCCCCTTCAAATAGGACCTTTTCAACCACAAATACCTGTTTTATCCCCAAAACAGGACACTTTCTTCCAGAAATGCCACATTTCTCCCAAATATATCACATCTTCTCATAGAATTACCGGGTTCCCCCTTCAAATAGGACCTTTTCACCCACAAATACCTCTTTTATCCCCAAAATAGGACAGTTTCTTCCAGACATGCCACATTTCTCCCAAATAGATCACATCTTCTCCAAGAAATACCACGTTTCCCCCTTCAAATAGGACATTTTCACCCACAAATACCTGTTTTATCCCTAAAAGAGGACAGTTTCTTCCAGACATGCCACATTTCTCTTAAATGGATCACATCTTCTCCAAGAAATACCAGGTTTCCCCCTTCAAATATGACCTTTTCACCCACAAATACCTCTTTTATCCCCAAAAGAGGACAGTTTCTTCCAGAAATGCCACATTTCTCCTAAATAGATCACATCTTCTCCAAGAAATACCAGGTTTCCCCCTTCAAATAGGACCTTTTCAACCACTAATACCTCTTTTATCCCCAAAACAGGACACTTTCTTCCAGGAATGCCAGATTTCTCCCAAATAGATCACATCTTCTCCAAGAAATACCATTTTTCCCCCTTCAAATAGGACCTTCTCACACTCAAATACCTCTTTTATCCCTCAAATAGGACAGTTTCTTCCAGACATGCCACATTTCTCCCAAATATATCACATCTTCTCCAAGAAATACCAGGTTTCCCCCTTCAAATAGGACCTTTTCTCCCACAAATACCTCTTTTATCACCAAAAGAGGACAGTTTCTTCCAGAAATGCCACATTTCTCCCAAATATATCACAACTCCGCCAAGAAATACCAGGTTTCCCCCTTCAATTAGGACATTTTCTCCATGAAATACCTCTTTTATCCCCAGAAGAGGACAGTTTCTCCCAGAAAGGCCACATTTCTCCCAAATATATCACATCTTCTCCAAGAAATACCAGGTTTCCCCCTTCAAATAGGACCCTTTCAACCACTAATACCTCTTTTATCCCCAAAAGAGGACAGTTTCTTCTAGACATGCCACATTTCTCCCAAATATATCACATCTTCTCCAAGAAATACCAGCTTTCCCCCTTCAAATAGGACCTTTTCACCCAGAAATAACTCTTTTATCCCCAAAAGAGGACAGTTTCTTCCAGAAATGCCACATTTCTCCCAAATATATCACATCTTCTCCAAGAAATGCCAGGATTCCTCCTGAAATAGGACCTTCTCACCCAAAACTACCAGCCTTCTCCCCCCGAATTGGACATTTTCTTCCAGAAAGGCCAGATTTCTCCCAAATATATCACATCTTCTCCAAGAAATGCCAGGATTCCTCCTGAAATAGGACCTTCTCACCCAAAACTACCAGCCTTCTCCCCCCATATTGGACATTTTCTTCCAGACATGCCACATTTCTCCCAAATATATCACCTCTTCTCCAAGAAATACCAGGTTTCCCCCTTCAAATAGGAACTTTTCACCCACAAATACCTCTTTTATCCCCAAAAGAGGACAGTTTCTTCCAGAAAGGCCACATTTCTCCCAAATATATCACATCTTCTCCAAGAAATACCAGCTTTCCCCCTTCAAATAGGACCTTATCACCCACAAATACCTCTTTTATCCCCAGAAGAGGACAGTTTCTTCCAGAAATGCCACATTTCTCCCAAATAGATCACATCTTCTCCAAGAAATACCAGGGTTCCCCCTTCAAATATGACCTTTTCACCCACAAATACCTCTTTTATCCCCAAAAGAGGACAGTTTCTTCCAGAAAGGCCACATTTCTCCCAAATAGATCACATCTTCTCCAAGAAATACCAGGTTTCCCCCTTCAAATAGGACCTTTTCACCCACAAATACCTCTTTTATCCCCAAAAGAGGACAGTTTCTTCCAGAAATGCCACATTTCTCCCAAATATACCACATCTTCTCCAAGAAATACCAGCTTTCCCCCTTCAAATAGGACCTTTTCACCCACAAGTACCTGTTTTATCCCCAAAAGAGGACAGTTTCTTCAAGAAATGCCACATTTCTCCCAAATAGATCACATCTTCTCCAAGAAATGCCACGTTTCCCCCTTCAAATATGACCTTTTCACCCACAGATACCTCTTTTATCCCCAAAATACGACAGTTTCTTCCAGAAATGCCACATTTCTCCCAAATATATCACATCTTCTCCAAGAAATGCCACGTTTCCCCCTTCAAATACGACCTTTTCACCCACAAATACCTCTTTTATCCCCAAAATACGACAGTTTCTTCCAGAAATGCCACATTTCTCCCAAATATATCACATCTTCTCCAAGAAATGCCACGTTTCCCCCTTCAAATAGGACCTTTTCACCCACAAATACCTCTTTTATCCCCAAAAGAGGACAGTTTCTTCCTGACATGCCACATTTCTCCCAAATAGATCACATCTTCTCATAGAATTACCAGCTTTCCCCCTTCAAATAGGACCTTTTCACCCACAAATACCTCTTTTATCCCCAAAAGAGGACAGTTTTTTCCAGAAATGCCTGATTTCTCCCAAATATATCACATCTTCTCCAAGAAATACCAGGTTTCCCCCTTCAAATAGGACCTTTTCTCCCACAAATACCTCTTTTATCCCCAGAAGAGGACAGTTTCTTCCAGACATGCCACATTTCTCCCAAATATATCACATCTTCTCGAAGAAATACCAGGATTCCTCCTGATAGAGGACATTTTCTCCCTCAAATACCAGCCTTGTCCCCCCAAATAGAACAGTTTCTTCCTGACATGCCACATTTCTCCCAAATATATCACATCTTCTCCAAGAAATAACAGGGTTCCCCCTTCAAATAGGACCTTTTCACCCACAAATACCACTTTTATCCCCAAAAGAGGACAGTTTCTTCCAGACATGCCACATTTCTCCCAAATATAGCACATCTTCTCCAAGAAATACCAGGTTTCCCCCTTCAAATAGGACCTTTTCACCCACAAATACCTCTTTTATCCCCAAAAGAGGACAGTTTCTTCCAGACATGCCACATTTCTCCCAAATAGATCACAGCTTCTCCAAGAAATACCAGGTTTCCGCCTTCAAATAGGACCTTTTCACCCACAAATACCTGTTATATCCCCAAAAGAGGACAGTTTCTTCCAGAAATGCCACATTTCTCCGAAACATAGCACATCTTCTCCAAGAAATGTTAGGTTTCCCCCTTCAAATAGGACATTTTCACCCACAAATACCTCTTTTATCCCCAAAAGAGGACATTTTCTTCCAGAAAGGCCACATTTCTCCCAAATATATCACATCTCCTCCAAGAAATACCAGGATTCCTCCTGAAATACGAACTTTTCTCCCACAAATACCACCCTTCTCCCCCAAATAGGACAGTTTCTTCCAGACATGCCATATTTCTCCCAAATAGATCACAGCTTCTCCAAGAAATACCACGTTACCCCCTTCCAATAGGACCTTTTCCCCAAAAAAACCTCTTTTATCCCCAAAATAGGACAGTTTCTTCCAGAAATGCCACATTTCTCCCAAATATATCACATCTTCTCCAAGAAATACCACCTTTCCCCCTTCAAATAGGACCTTTTCAACCACAAATACTTTTTTTATCCCCCAAATAGGACAGTTTCTTCCAGACATGCCACATTTCTCCCAAATATATCACATCTTCTCATAGAATTACCAGCTTTCCCCCTTCAAATAGGACCTTTTCACCCACAAATACCACTTTTATCCCCAAAACAGGACAGTTTCTTCCAGAAAGGCCACATTTCTCCAAAACATATCACATCTTCTCCAAGAAATACCAGCTTTCCCCCTTCAAATAGGACCTTTTCACCCACAAATACCTCTTTTATCCCCAAAACAGGACACTTTCTTCCAGAAAGGCCACATTTCTCCCAAATATATCTCATCTTCTCCAAGAAATACCACGTTGCCCCCTTCCAATAGGACCTTTTCACCCACAAATACCTCTTTTATCCCCAAAAGAGGACAGTTTCTTCCAGACATGCCACATTCCTCCCAAATATATCACATCTTCTCCAAGAAATACCAGGTTTCCCCCTTCAAATAGGACCTTTTCTCCCACAAATACCAGACTTCTCCCCCCAAATAGGACAGTTTCTTCCAGAAATGGCACATTTCTCCCAAACATATCACATCTTCTCCAAGAAATACCAGGTTTCCCCCTTCAAATAGGACCTTTTCACCCACAAATACCTCTTTTATCCCCAAAAGAGGACAGTTTCTTCCAGACATGCCACATTTCTCCAAAATATATCACATCTTCTCCAAGAAATACCACGTTTCCCCCTTCAAATAGGACCTTATCACCCACAAATACCTCTTTTATCCCCAAAAGAGGACAGTTTCTTCCAGACATGCCACATTTCTCCCAAATACATCACATCTTCTCCAAGAAATACCAGGTTTCCCCCTTCAAATAGGACCTTTTCACCCACAAATACCTGTTTTATCCCCAAAAGAGGACAGTTTCTTCCAGAAATGCCACATTTCTCCCAAATAGATCACATCTTCTCCAAGAAATACCACGTTTCCCCCTTCAAATAGGACCTTTTCACCCACAAATACCTCTTTTATCCCCAAAATTGGACAGTTTCTTCCAGAAATTGCACATTTCTCACAAACATATCACATCTCCTCCAAGAAATACCAGGATTCCTCCTGAAATAGGAACTTTTCTCCCACACATACCACCCTTCACCCCCAAATAGGACAGTTTCTTCCAGACATGCCACATTTCTCCCAAATATATCACATCTTCTCCAAGAAATACCACGTTACCCCCTTCCAATAGGACCTTTTCCCCAAAAAAACCTCTTTTATCCCCAAAAGAGGACAGTTTCTTCCTGACATGCCACATTTCTCCCAAATATATCACAGCTTCTCCAAGAAATACCAGGGTTCCCCCTTCAAATAGGAACTTTTCACCCACAAATACTTGTTTTATCCCCAAAAGAGGACAGTTTCTTCCAGACATGCCACATTTCTCCCAAATATATCACATCTTCTCCAAGAAATACCAGGTTTCCCCCTTCAAATAGGACCTTTTCACCCACAAATACCACTTTTATCCCCAAAATAGGACAGTTTCTTCCTGACATGCCACATTTCTCCCAAACATATCACATTTTCTCCAAGAAATACCGGGTTTCCCCCTTCAAATAGGACCTTTTCACCCACAAAAAATTCTTTTATCCCCAAAATAGGACAGTTTCTTCCAGAAATGCCTGATTTCTCCCAAATATATATCATCTTCTCCAAGAAATACCAGGTTTCCCCCTTCAAATAGGACCTTTTCACCCACAAATACCTCTTTTATCCCCAAAAGAGGACAGTTTCTTCCAGACATGCCACATTTCTCCCAAATATATCGCATCTTCTCCAAGAAATTTCAGGATTCCTCCTGAAAGAGGACCTTTTCTACCACAAATACCAGCCTTCTCCCCCCAAATAGGACAGTTTCTTCCAGAAATGCCACATTTCTCCCAAATATATCACATCTTCTCCAAGAAATACCAGGTTTCCCCCTTCAATTAGGACCTTTTCTCCATGAAATACCTCTTTTATCCCCAAAAGAGGACAGTTTCTTCCAGAAATGCCACATTTCTCCCAAATATATCACATCTTCTCCAAGAAATGCCAGGATTCCTCCTGAAAGAGGACCTTCTCACCCAAAACTACTCGCCTTCTCCCCCCAAATTGGACATTTTCTTCCTGACATGCCACATTTCTCCCAAATATATCACATCTTCTCCAAGAAATACCAGGTTTCCCACTTCAAATAGGACCTTTTCACCCACAAATACCTCTTTTATCCCCAAAACAGGACACTTTCTTCCAGAAAGGACACATTTCTCCCAAATATATCTCATCTTCTCCAAGAAATACCACGTTGCCCCCTTCCAATAGGACCATTTCACCCACAAATACCTCTTTTATCCCCAAAAGACGACAGTTTCTTCCAGACATGCCACATTTCTCCCAAATATATCACATCTTCTCCAAGAAATACCAGGTTTCCCCCTTCAAATAGGACCTTTTCTCCCACAAATACCAGACTTCTCCCCCCAAATACGACAGTTTCTTCCAGAAATGGCACATTTCTCCCAAACATATCACATCTTCTCCAAGAAATACCAGGTTTCCCCCTTCAAATAGGACCTTTTCACCCACAAATACCTCTTTTATCCCCAAAATAGGAAAGTTTCTTCCAGAAATGCCACATTTCTCCCAAATATATCACATCTTCTCCAAGAAATACCAGCTTTCCCCCTTCAAATAGGACCTTTTCACCCACTAATAGCAGGCTTCTCCCCCAAAAGAGGACAGTTTCTTCCAGAAAGGCCACATTTCTCCCAAATATATCACATCTCCTTCAAGAAATACCAGGTTTCCCCCTTCAAATAGGACCTTTTCAACCACAAATACCTGTTTTATCCCCAAAACAGGACAGTTTCTTCCAGACATGCCACATTTCTCCCAAATATATCACATCTTCTCCAAGAAATACCAGCTTTCCCCCTTCAAATAGGACCTTTTCACCCACAAATACCTGTTTTATCCCTAAAAGAGGACAGTTTCTTCCTGACATGCCACATTTCTCTTAAATAGATCACATCTTCTCCAAGAAATACCAGGTTTCCCCCTTCAAATAGGACCTTTTCACCCACAAATACCTTTTATCCCCAAAAAGGGAAAATTTCTTCCAGAAATGGCACATTTCTCCCAAACATATCACATCTCCTCCAAGAAATACCAGGATTCCTCCTGAAATAGGAACTTTTCTCCCACAAATACCACCCTTCTCCCCCCAAATAGGACATTTTCTTCCAGACATGCCACATTTCTCCAAAATATATCACATCTTCTCCAAGAAATACCAGGTTTTCCCCTTCAAATAGGACCTTTTCACCCACAAATACCTGTTCTATCCCCATAAGAGGACAGTTTCTTCCAGAAATGCCGCATTTCTCCCAAATATATCACATCTTCTCCAAGAAATGCCACGTTTCCCCCTTCAAATAGGACCTTTTCAACCACAAATACCTCTTTTATCCCCAAAAGAGGACAGTTTCTTCCTGACATGCCACATTTCTCCCAAATAGATCACATCTTCTCATAGAATTACCAGCTTTCCCCCTTCAAATAGGACCTTTTCACCCACAAATACCTCTTTTATCCCCAAAAGAGGACAGTTTCTTCCAGAAATGCCACATTTCTCCCAAATATATCACATCTTCTCCAAGAAATACCAGGTTTCCCCCTTCCAATAGGACCTTTTCTCCCACAAATACCTCTTTTATCCCCAGAAGAGGACAGTTTCTTCCAGACATGCCACATTTCTCCCAAATATATCACATCTTCTCGAAGAAATACCAGGATTCCTCCTGATAGAGGACATTTTCTCCCTCAAATACCAGCCTTGTCCCCCCAAATAGAACAGTTTCTTCCTGACATGCCACATTTCTCCCAAATATATCACATCTTCTCCAAGAAATAACAGGGTTCCCCCTTCAAATAGGACCTTTTCACCCACAAATACCACTTTTATCCCCAAAAGAGGACAGTTTCTTCCAGAAATGCCACATTTCTCCCAAATATAGCACATCTTCTCCAAGAAATACCAGGTTTCCCCCTTCAAATAGGACCTTTTCACCCACAAATACCTCTTTTATCCCCAAAAGAGGACAGTTTCTTCCAGACATGCCACATTTCTCCCAAATAGATCACAGCTTCTCCAAGAAATACCAGGTTTCCAACTTCAAATAGGACCTTTTCACCCACAAATACCTGTTATATCCCCAAAAGAGGACAGTTTCTTCCAGAAATGCCACATTTCTCCGAAACATAGCACATCTTCTCCAAGAAATGTTAGGTTTCCCCCTACAAATAGGACATTTTCACCCACAAATACCTCTTTTATCCCCAAAAGAGGACATTTTCTTCCAGAAAGGCCACATTTCTCCCAAATATATCACATCTCCTCCAAGAAATACCAGGATTCCTCCTGAAATAGGAACTTTTCTCCCACAAATACCACCCTTCTCCCCCCAAATAGGACATTTTCTTCCAGACATGCCACATTTCTCCCAAATAGATCACATCTTCTCCAAGAAATACCAGGTTTTCCCCTTCAAATAGGACCTTTTCACCCACAAATACCTGTTCTATCCCCATAAGAGGACAGTTTCTTCCAGAAATGCCACATTTCTCCTAAATAGATCACATCTTCTCCAAGAAATACCACGTTTCCCCCTTCAAATAGGACCTTTTCAACCACTAATACCTCTTTTATCCCCAAAATAGGACAGTTTCTTCCAGGAATGCCAGATTTCTCCCAAATATATCACATCTTCTCCAAGAAATACCACGTTTCCCCCTTCAAATAGGACCTTCTCACCCACAAATACCTCTTTTATCCCCAAAATAGGACAGTTTTTTCCAGACATGCCACATTTCTCCCAAATAGATCACATCTTCTCCAAGAAATACCAGGTTTCCCCCTTCAAATAGGACCTTTTCACCCACAAATACCACTTTTATCCCCAAAAGAGGACAGTTTCTTGCAGAAATGCCACATTTCTCTTAAATATATCACAACTCCGCCAAGAAATACCAGGGTTCCCCCTTCAATTAGGACATTTTCTCCATGAAATACCTCTTTTATCCCCAAAAGTGGACAGTTTCTCCCAGAAAGGCCACATTTCTCCCAAACATATCACATCTCCTCCAAGAAATACCAGCTTTCCCTCTTCAAATAGGACCCTTTCAACCACTAATACCTCTTTTATCCCCAAAAGAGTACAGTTTCTTCCAGAAAGGACACATTTCTACCAAATATATCACATCTTCTCCAAGAAATGCCAGGATTCCTCCTGAAATAGGACCTTTTCACCCAAAACTACCAGCCTTCTCCCCCCAAATTGGCCATTTTCTTCCAGAAAGGACACATTTCTCCCAAATATATCACATCTTCTCCAAGAAATACCAGGATTCCTCCTGAAATAGGACCTTCTCACCCAAAACTACCAGCCTTCTCCCCCCAAATTGGACATTTTATTCCAGAAAGGCCACATTTCTCCCAAACATATCACATCTTCTCCAAGAAGTACCAGGATTCCCCCTTCAAATAGGACCTTATCACCCACAAATACCTCTTTTATCCCCAGAAGAGGACAGTTTCTTCCAGAAATGCCACATATCTCCCAAATATATCACATCTTCTCCAAGAAATACCAGGTTTCCCCCTTCAAATAGGACCTTTTCACACACAAATACCTCTTTTATCCCCAAAAGAGGACAGTTTCTTCCAGAAAGGCCACATTTCTCCCAAATATATCACATCTTCTCCAAGAAATACCAGGTTTCCCCCTTCAAATAGGACCTTTTCACACACAAATACCTCTTTTATCCCCAAAATAGGACAGTTTCTTCCAGAAATGCCACATTTCTCCCAAATATATCACATCTTCTCCAAGAAATACCACGTTTCCCCCTTCAAATAGGACCTTTTCACCCACAAATACCTCTTTTATCCCTAAAATAGGACAGTTTCTTCCAGAAATGCCAGATTTCTCCCAAATATATCACATCTTCTCCAAGAAATACTAGGATTCCTCCTGAAAGAGGATCTTTTCTCCCTCAAATACCAGCCTTCTCCCCCCAAATAGGACAGTTTCTTCCAGAAATGCCACATTTCTCCCAAATATACCACATCTTCTCCAAGAAATACCAGGGTTCCCCCTTCAAATAGGACCTTTTCACCCACAAATACCTGTTTTATCCCCAAAAGAGGACAATTTCTGCCAGAAATGCCACATTTCTCCCAAACACATCACATCTTCTCCAAGAAATACCACGTTTCCCCCTTCAAATAGGACCTTTTCACCAACAAATACCTCTTTTATCCCCAAAAGAGGACAGTTTCTTCCGGAAATGGCACATTTCTCCCAAATATATCACATCTTCTCCAAGAAATGCCACGTTTCCCCCTTCAAATAGGACCTTTTCATGCACAAATACCTGTTTTATCCCCAAAAGAGGACAGTTTCTTCCAGAAATGCCATATTTCTCCCAAACATATCACATCTTCTCCAAGAAATACCAGGTTTCCCCCTTCAAATAGGACATTTTCACCAACAAATACCTCTTTTATCCCCAAAAGAAGACAGTTTCTTCCAGAAATGCCACATTTCTCCCAAATAGATCACATCTTCTCCAAGAAATACCACGTTTCCCCCTTCAAATAGGACCTTTTCACCCACAAATACCTGTTTTATCCCCAAAAGAGGACAGTTTCTGCCAGAAAGGCCACATTTCTCCCGCATATATCACATCTTCTCCAAGAAATACCAGGTTTCCCCCTTCAAATAGAACCTTTTCACCCACAAATACCTCTTTTATCCCCAAAAGAGGACAGTTTCTTCCAGAAATGGCACATTTCTCCCAAATATATCACATCTTCTCCAAGAAATACCAGCATTCCCCCTTCAAATAGGACCTTTTCTCCCACAAATACCTGTTTTATCCCCAAAACAGGACACTTTCTTCCAGAAATGCCACATTTCTCCCAAATACATCACATCTTCTCCAAGAAATACCAGCTTTCCCCCTTCAAATAGGACCTTTTCACCCACAAATACCTCTTTTATCCCCAAAATAGGACAATTTCTTCCAGAAAGGCCACATTTCTCCCAAATAGATCACATCTTCTCCAAGAAATAACACGTTTCCCCCTTCAAATAGGAAATTTTCTCCCACAAATACCTCTTTTATCCCCAAAATAGGACAGTTTCTTCCAGACATGCCACATTTCTCCCAAATAGATCACATCTTCTCCAAGAAATACCAGGTTTCCCCCTTCAAACAGGACCTTATCACCCACAAATACCACTTTTATGCCCAAAATAGGACAGTTTCTTCCAGAAAGGCCACATTTCTCCCAAACATATCACATCTCCTCCAAGAAATACCAGGATTCCTCCTGAAATAGGAACTTTTCTCCCACAAATACCACCCTCCTCCCCCCAAATAGTACATTTTCTTCCAGAAATGCCACATTTCTCCCAAATATATCACATCTTCTCCAAGAAATACCACGTTTCCACCTTCAAATAGGACCTTTTCACCCACAAATATCTGTTCTATCCCCAAAAGAGGACAGTTTCTTCCAGGAAGGCCACATTTCTCCCAAATATATCACATCTTCTCCAAGAAATACCAGGATTCCTCCTGAAATAGGAACTTTTCTCCCACAAATACCACCCTTCTCCCCCCAAATAGGACACTTTCTTCCTGACATGCCACATTTCTCCCAAATATATCACATCTTCTCCAAGAAATACCAGGTTTCCCACTTCAAATAGGACCTTTTCACCCACAAATACCTCTTTTATCCCCAAAATAGGACAGTTTCTTCCAGAAATGCCACATTTCTCCCAAATAGATCACATCTTCTCCAAGAAATACCAGGTTTCCCCCTTCAAATAGGACCTTTTCACCCACAAATACCTCTTTTATCCCCAAAAGAGGACAGTTTCTTCCAGAAAGGCCACATTTCTCCCAAACATATCACATCTCCTCCAAGAAATACCAGGATTCGTCCTGAAATAGGATCTTTTCAACCACAAATACCAGCCTTCTCCCCCCAAATAGGACATTTTCTTCCAGAAATGCCACATTTCTCCCAAATATATCACATCTTCTCCAAGAAATACCAGCTTTCCCCCTTCAAATAGGACCTTTTCTCCCACAAATACCTGTTTTATCCCCCAAATAGGACAGTTTCTGCCAGACATGCCAGATTTCTCCCAAATATATCACCTCTTCTCCAAGAAATACCAGGGTTCCCCCTTCAAATAGGACCTTTTCACCCACAAATACCTCTTTTATCCCCAAAAGAGGACAGTTTCTTCCAGAAATGCCACATTTCTCCCAAAGATATCACATCTTCTCCAAGAAATACCAGGGTTCCCACTTCAAATAGGACCTTTTCACCCACTAATGCCAGGCTTCTCCCCCCAAATAGGACATTTTCTCCCAGAAATGCCACATTTCTCCCAAATATATCACATCTTCTCCAAGAAATGCCAGGTTTCCCCCTTCAAATAGAAAATTTTCACCCACAAATACCTGTTTTATCCCAAAAACAGGACAGTTTCTTCCAGAAATGCCACATTTCTCCCAAATATATCACATCTTCTCCAAGAAATACCACGCTTCCCCCTTCAAATAGGACCTTTTCACCCACAAATACCTCTTTTATCCCCAAAATTGGAGAGTTTCTTCCAGAAAGGCCACATTTCTCCCAAATATATCACATCTTCTCCAAGAAATACCAGGGTTCCTCCTGAAATACGACCTTTTCACCCACAAATACCTCTTTTATCCCTCAAATAGGACAGTTTCTTCCAGAAATGCCACATTTCCCCCAAATATATCACATCTTCTCCAAGAAATACCAGGATTCCTCCTGAAATAGGACCTTTTCTCCCACAAATACCAGCCTTCTCCCCCCAAATAGGACAGTTTCTTCCAGAACTGCCACATTTCCCCCAAATATATCACATCTTCTCCAAGAAATACCACGTTTCCCCCTTCAAATAGGACCTTTTCACCCACAAATACCTCTTTTGTCCCCAAAATAGAACAGTTACGTCCAGAAATGCCACATTTCTCCCAAACATATCACATCTTCTCCAAGAAATACCAGGTTTCCTCCTTGAAATAGGACCTTTTCACCCACAAATACCTCTTGAATCCCCAAAAGAGGACAGTTTCTTCCTGACATGCCACATATCTCCCAAATTTAGCACATCTTCTCCAAGAAATACCAGGTTTCCCCCTTGTAATAAGACCTTTTCACCCACAAATACCTCTTTTATCCCCAAAAGAGGACAGTTTCTTCCAGAAAGGCCACATTTCTCCCAAATAGATCACATCTCCTCCAAGAAATACCAGGATTCCTCCTGAAATAGGACATTTTCTCCCACAAATACCAGCCTTCTCCCCCAAAATTGGACATTTTCTTCCAGACATGCCACATATCACCCAAATATGTCACAGCTTCTCCAAGAAATACCGGCTTTCCCCCTTCAAATTGGACCTTTTCACCTACAAATACCTCTTTTATCCCCAAAATAGAACAGTTTCTTCCAGAAAGGCCACATTTCACCCAAACATATCACATCTTCTCCAAGAAATACCAGGATACCTCCTTCAAATAGGACCTTTTCACCCACAAGTACCTGTTTTATCCCCAAAAGAGGACAGTTTCTTCCAGAAAGGCCACATTTCTCCCAAACATATCACATCTCCTCCAAGAAATACCAGGATTTCTCCTGTAATAGGACCTTTTCTCCCACAAATACTAGCCTTTTCCCCCCAAAAGAGGACAGTTTCTTCCAGAAATGCCACATTTTTCCCAAATATATCACATCTTCTCCAAGAAATACCACGTTTCCCCCTTCAAATAGGACCTTTTCACCCACATATACCTCTTTTATCCCCAAAAGAGGACAGTTTCTTCCAGACATGCCACATTTCTCCCAAACATATCACATCTTCTCCAAGAAATACCACGTTTCCCCCTTCAAATAGGACCTTTTCCCCCCAAAAAACTCTTTTATCCCCAAAAGACGACAGTTTCTTCCAGAAATGCCACATTTCTCCCAAATATATCACATCTTCTCCAAGAAATACCAGCTTTCCCCCTTCAAATAGGACCTTATCACCCACAAATTCCTCTTTTATCCCCAAAATAGAACAGTTACGTCCAGAAATGCCACATTTCTCCCAAATATATCACATCTCCTCCAAGAAATACCAGGATTCCTCCTGAAATAGGACCTTTTCTCCCACAAATACCAGCCTTCTCCCCCCAAAATACGACAGTTTATTCCAGAAATGCCAGATTTCTCCCAAATAGATCACATCTTCTCCAAGAAATACCAGCTTTCCCCCTTCAAATAGGACCTTATCACCCACAAATACCTCTTTTGTCCCCAAAATAGAACAGTTACGTCCAGAAATGCCACATTTCTCCCAAACATATCACATCTTCTCCAAGAAATACCAGGTTTCCTCCTTGAAATAGGACCTTTTCACCCACAAATACATCTTGTATCCCCAAAAGAGGACAATTTCTTCCAGACATGCCACATTTCTCCCAAATATATCACATCTTCTCCAAGAAATACCAGCTTTCCCCCTTCAAATAGGACCTTTTCACCCACAAATACCTATTTTATCCCCAAAAGAGGACATTTTCTTCCAGAAAGGCCACATTTCTCCCAAATATATCACATCTTCTCCAAGAAATACCAGGTTTCCCCCTTCAAATAGGACCTTTTCAACCACAAATACCTCTTTTATCCCCAAAAGAGGACAGTTTCTTCCAGAAATGCCAGATTTCTCCCAAATATATCACATCTTCTCCAAGAAATACCAGGGTTCCCCCTTCAAATAGGACCTTTTCACCCACAAATAGCTCTTTTATCCCCAAAATAGGACAGTTTCTTCCAGAAAGGCCACATTTCTCCCAAATATACCTCATCTTCTCCAAGAAATACCAGCTTTACCCCTTCAAATAGGACCTTTTCACCACAAATACCTCTTTTATCCCCAAAAGAGGACAGTTTCTTCCAGACATGCCACATTTCTCCCAAATATATCACATCTTCTCCAAGAAATACCAGCTTTCCCCCTTCAAATAGGACCTTTTCAACCACAAATACCTCTTTTATCCCTGAAATTGGACATATTCTTCCAGAAATGCCACATTTCTCCCAAATATATCACATCTTCTCCAAGAAATACCACGTTTCCCCCTTCAAATAGGAACTTTTCACCCACTAATACCAGGCTTCTCCCCCCAAATAGGACAGTTTCTTCCAGAAATGCCACATTTCTCCCAAATATATCATATCTTCTCCAAGAAATACCAGGATTCCCCCTTCAAATAGGAACTTTTCACCCACAAATACCTCTTTTATCCCCAAAAGAGGACAGTTTCTTCCAGAAATGCCACATTTCTCCCAAATAGATCACATCTTCACCAAGAAATACCTGGGTTCCCCCTTCAAATAGGAAATTTTCACCCACAAATACCTGTTTTATCCCCAAAAGAGGACAGTTTCTTCCAGAAATGCCACATTTCTCCCAAACATATCACATCTTCTCCAAGAAATACCACGTTTCCCCCTTCAAATAGGACCTTCTCACCCACAAATACCTCTTTTATCCCCAAAATAGAACAGTTTCTTCCAGAAATGCCACATTTCTCCCAAATATATCACATCTTCTCCAAGAAATACCAGGTTTCCCACTTCAAATAGGACCTTTTCACCCACTAATACCAGGCTTCTCCCCCCAAATAGGACAGTTTCTTCCAGAAATGCCACATTTCTCCCAAATATATCACATCTTCTCCAAGAAATGCCAGGTTTCCCCCTTCAAATAAGAAATTTTCACCCACAAATACCTCTTTTATCCCCAAAAGAGGACAGTTTCTTCCAGACATGCCACATTTCTCCCAAACATATCACATCTCCTCCAAGAAATACCAGGATTTCTCCTGTAATAGGACCTTTTCTCCCACAAATACCAGCCTTTTCCCCCCAAAAGAGGACAGTTTCTTCCAGAAATGCGATATTTCTCCCAAATATATCACATCTTCTCCAAGAAATACCAGGATTCCTCCTTCATATAGGATCTTTTCACCCACAAATACCTCTTTTATCCCAAAAAGAGGACAGTTTCTTCCAGAAATGCCACATTTCTCCCAAATATATCACATCTTCTCCAAGAAATACCAGGTTTCCCCCTTCAAATAGGACCTTTTCTCCCACAAATACCAGCCTTCTCCCCCCAAATAGGACAGTTTCTTCCAGAAATGCCACATTTCCCCCAAATATATCACATCTTCTCCAAGAAATACCACGTTTCCCCCTTCAAATAGGACCTTATCACCCACAAATACCTCTTTTATCCCCAAAAGAGGACAGTTTCTTCCAGAAAGGCCACATTTCTCCCAAATATATCACATCTTCTCCAAGAAATACCAGCTTTCCCCCTTCAAATAGGACCTTTTCACCCACAAATACCTCTTTTATCCCCAAAAGAGGACAGTTTCTTCCAGAAATGCCACATTTCTCCCAAATAGATCACATCTTCTCCAAGAAATACCAGCTTTCCCCCTTCAAATAGGACCTTTTCACCCACTAATAGCAGGCTTCTCCCCCCAAATAGGACATTTTCATCCAGAAATGCCACATTTCTCCCAAATATATCATATCTTCTACAAAAATACCAGGTTTCCCCCTTGTAATAAGACCTTTTCACCCACAAATACCTGTTTTATTCCCAAAAGAGGACAGTTTCTTCCAGAAATGCCACATTTCTCCCAAATAGATCACATCTTCTCCAAGAAATACCAGGTTTTCCCACTTCAAATAGGACCTTTTCACCCACAAATACCTCTTTTATCCCCAAAATAGGACAGTTTCTGCCAGAAATGCCACATTTCTCCCAAATAGATCACATCTCCTCCAAGAAATACCAGGATTCCTCCTGAAATAGGACCTTTTCTCCCACAAATACCAGCCTTCTCCCCCCAAATAGGACATTTTCTTCCAGACATGCCACATATCACCCAAATATATCACATCTTCTCCAAGAAATACCACGTTTCCCCCTTCAAATAGGACCTTTTCACCCACAAATACCTCTTTTATCCCCAAAAGAGGACAGTTTCTTCCAGAATGGCCAGATTTCTCCCAAATATATCACATCTTCTCCAAGAAATACCAGGTTTCCCCCTTCAAATAGGACCTTTTCACCAACAAATACCTGTTTTGTCCCCAAAAGAGGACAGTTTCTTCCAGAAATGCCACATTTCTCCCAAATATATCACATCTTCTCCAAGAAATAACAGGTTTCCCCCTTCAAATAGGACCTTTTCACCCACAAATACCTGTTTTATCCCCAAAAGAGGACTGTTTCTTCCAGAAAGGCCACATTTCTCCCAAATATATCACATCTTCTCCAAGAAATACCAGGTTTCCCCCTTCAAATAGGACCTTTTCACCCACAAATACCTGTTTTATCCCCAAAATAGGACAGTTTCTTCCTGACATGCCACATTTCTCCCAAATATATCGCATCTTCTCCAAGAAATACCTGGTTTCCCCCTTCAAATAGGACCTTTTCAACCACAAATACCTGTTTTATCCCTCAAATAGGACATATTCTTCCAGAAATGCCAGATTTCTCCCAAATATATCACATCTTCTCCAAGAAATACCACGTTTCCCCCTTCAAATAGGACCTTTTCACCCACAAATACCTCTTTTATCCCCAAAAGAGGACAGCTTCTTCCAGACATGCCACATTTCTCCCAAATATATCACATCTTCTCCAAGAAATACCAGGTTTTCCCCTGGAAATAGGACCTTTTCACCCACAAATACCTCTTTTATCCCCAAAAGAGGACAGTTTCTTCCAGACATGCCACATTTCTCCCAAATATATCACATCTTCTCCAAGAAATGCCAGGTTTCCCCCTTCAAATATGACCTTTTCCCCCCAAAAAACTCATTTATCCCCAAAAGAGGAC
Organism: Lophura swinhoii; assembly: GCA_030408155.1. NCBI lineage: Eukaryota > Metazoa > Chordata > Aves > Galliformes > Phasianidae > Lophura > Lophura swinhoii. Next base: position 26,366,038 of record JASCYN010000149.1, on the reverse strand, counting down.
AGTTTCTTCCAGAAATGCCACATTTCTCCCAAATAGATCACATCTTTTCCAAGAAATACCACGTTTCCCCCTTCAAATAGGACGTTTTCACCCACAAATATCTGTTTTATCCCCAAAAGAGGACAGTTTCTTCCAGAAATGCCACATTTCTCCAAAATAGATCACATCTTCTCCAAGAAATACCATTTTTCCCCCTTCAAATAGGACCTTTTCACCCACAAATACCTCTTTTATCCCCAAAATAGGTCCGTTTCTTCCAGAAATGCCACATTTCTCCCAAATATATCACACCTTCTCCAAGAAATACCACGTTTCCCCCTTCAAATAGGACATTTTCACCCACAAGTACCTCTTTTATCCCCAAAAGAAGACAGTTTCTTCCAGAAATGCCACATTTCTCCCAAATAGATCACATCTTCTCCAAGAAATACCAGGTTTCCCCCTTCAAATAGGACCTTTTCACCCACAAATACCTCTTTTATCCCCAAAAGAGGACAGTTTCTTCCAGAATGGCCAGATTTCTCCCAAATATATCACATCTTCTCCAAGAAATACCACGTTTCCCCCTTCAAATAGGACCTTTTCACCCACAAATACCTCTTTTATCCCCAAAAGAGGACAGTTTCTTCCAGAAAGGCCACATTTCTCCCAAATATATCACATCTTCTCCAAGAAATACCAGCTTTCCCCTTCAAATAGGACCTTTTCACCCACTAATAGCAGGATTCTCCCCCCAAATAGGACATTTTCTTCCAGAAATGCCACATGTCTCCCAAATATATCATATCTTCTACAAAAATACCTGGTTTCCCCCTTCAAATAGGAAATTTTCACCCACAAATACCTGTTTTATTCCCAAAAGAGGACAGTTTCTTCCAGAAATGCCACATTTCTCCCAAATATATCACATCTTCTCCAAGAAATACCAGGTTTTCCCCTGGAAATAGGACGTTTTCACCCACAAATACCTCTTTTATCCCCAAAATAGGACAGTTTCTGCCAGAAATGCCAGATTTCTCCCAAATAGATCACATCTCCTCCAAGAAATACCAGGATTCCTCCTGAAATAGGACATTTTCTCCCACAAATACCAGCCTTCTCCCCCCAAATAGGACATTTTCTTCCAGACATGCCACATATCACCCAAATATATCACATCTTCTCCAAGAAATACAACGTTTCCCCCTTCAAATAGGACGTTTTCACCCACAAGTACCTGTTTTATCCCCAAAATAGAACAGTGTCTTCCAGACACGCCACATTTCTCTCAAACATATCACATCTCCTCCAAGAAATACCAGGATTTCTCCTGTAATAGGACCTTTTCTCCCACAAATACCAGCCTTTTCCCCCCAAAAGAGGACAGTTTCTTCCAGAAATGCCATATTTCTCCCAAATATATCACATCTTCTCCAAGAAATACCAGGTTTTCCCCTGGAAATAGGACCTTTTCACCCACAAATACCTCTTTTATCCCCAAAAGAGGACAGTTTCTTCCAGAAAGGCCACATTTCTCCCAAATATATCACATCTTCTCATAGAATTACCAGCTTTCCCCCTTCAAATAGGACCTTTTCACCCACAAATACCTCTTTTATCCCCAAAATTGGACAGTTTCTTCCAGAAATGCCACATTTCTCCCAAATAGATCACATCTTCTCCAAGAAATACCAGGGTTCCTCCTGAAATACGACCTTTTCACCAACAAATACCTCTTTTATCCCTCAAATAGGACAGTCTCTTCCAGAAATGCCAAATTTCTCCCAAATATATCACATCTTCTCCAAGAAATACCAGGATTCCTCCTGAAATAGGACCTTTTCTCCCACAAATACCAGCCTTCTCCCCCCAAATAGTACAGTTTCAACCAGAAATGCCACATTTCCCCCAAATATTGCACATCTTCTCCAAGAAATACCAGCTTTCCCCCTTCAAATAGGACCTTATCACCCACAAATACCTCTTTTGTCCCCAAAATAGAACAGTTAAGGCCAGAAATGCCACATTTCTCCAAACATATCACATCTTCTCCAAGAAATACCAGGTTTCCTCCTTGAAATAGGACCTTTTCACCCACAAATACCTCTTGAAACCCCAAAGGAGGACAGTTTCTTCCAGACATGCCACATTTCTCCCAAATAGATCACATCTTCTCCAAGAAATACCAGCTTTCCCCCTTCAAATAGGACCTTTTCACCCACAAATACCTCTTTTATCCCCAAAAGAGGACAGTTTCTTCCAGAATGGCCAGATATCTCCCAAATAGATCACATCTTCTCCAAGAAATACCAGGTTTTCCCCTGGAAATAGGACCTTTTCAACCACAAATACCTTTTTTATCCCCAAAAGAGGACAGTTTCTTCCAGAAATGCCACATTTCTCCCAAATAGATCACATCTTCTCCAAGAAATACCACGTTTCCCCCTTCAAATAGGACCTTTTCACCCACAAATACCTGTTTTATCCCCAAAATAGGACAGTTTCTTCCAGAAATGCCACATTTCTCCCAAATATATCACATCTTCTCCAAGAAATACCAGCTTTCCCCCTTCAAATAGGAAATTTTCACCCACATATACCTGTTTTATCCCCTAAATAGGACATTTTCTTCCAGAAATGCCACATTTCTCCCAAATATATCATATCTTCTCCAAGAAATACCAGGTTTCCCCCTTCAAATAGGACCTTTTCAACCACAAATACCTGTTTTATCCCTCAAATTGGACATATTATTCCAGAAATGCCAGATTTCTCCCAAATATATCACATCTTCTCCAAGAAATACCACGTTTCCCCCTTCAAATAGGACCTTTTCACCCACAAATACCTCTTTTATCCCCAAAAGTGGACAGTTTCTTCCAGAAATGCCACATTTCTCCCAAATATATCACATCTTCTCCAAGAAATAACAGGTTTTCCCCTTCAAATAGGACCTTTTCCCCCCAAAAAACTCTTTTATCCCCAAAAGAGGACAGTTTCTTCCAGAAAGGCCACATTTCTCCCAAATAGATCACATCTTTTCCAAGAAATACCACGTTTCCCCCTTCAAATAGGACGTTTTCACCCACAAATATCTGTTTTATCCCCAAAAGAGGACAGTTTCTTCCAGAAATGCCACATTTCTCCAAAAAAGATCACATCTTCTCCAAGAAATACCAGGTTTCCCCCTTCAAATATGACCTTTTCACCCACAAATACCTCTTTTATCCCCAAAAGAGGACAGTTTCTTCCAGAAATGCCACATTTCTCCCAAATATATCACACCTTCTCCAAGAAATACCACGTTTCCCCCTTCAAATAGGACATTTTCACCCACAAGTACCTCTTTTATCCCCAAAAGAGGACAGTTTCTTCCAGAAATGCCACATTTCTCCCAAATATATCACATCTTCTCCAAGAAATACCACGTTTCCCCCTTCAAATAGGACCTTTTCACACACAAATACCTCTTTTATCCCCAAAAGAGGACAGTTTCTTCCAGACATGCCACATTTCTCCCAAATAGATCACATCTTCTCCAAGAAATACCAGTTTTCCCCCTTCAAATAGGACCTTTTCACCCACAAATACCAGCCTTCTCCCCCCAAATGAGGACAGTTTCTTCCAGAAATGCCACATTTCTCCCAAATAGATCACATCTTCGCCAAGAAATACCACGTTTCCCCCTTCAAAAGGACTTTTTCGCCCACAAATACCTCTTTTATCCCCAAAAGAGGACAGTTTCTTCCAGAAATGCCACATTTCTCCCAAATATGTCACATCTCCAAGAAATACCAGGTTTCCTCCTGAAATAGGACCTTGTCACCCACAGATTCCTGTTTTATCCCTTTGTTCCGAGCGACTTTTCGTTTTGGAGTGTTTATCCGCTGCTACACTTCAGCATTCTGTGACGAATAAAATAGAAGAGAAAAGCCCCACTAATAAGGCAGCTAGAAGGTCCAGGATCCACGCACATTGTGCTTTCAGGGAGGACGTTCCAGAAAGTCGAGAGTTGTGGCTTCTTTCCTGCGGAGAAAAATACCCCTGTTTTCAGGCATTGCAGGACGCTGAATTCGCACGTTCTCGGCATTTCAATACCGCTCCTTCGCTCTCGTGGCTCGAAAGCGGCACTCGCTCTGAACCGCTCCGGAGAGTCTGCAGTTGCTGTCCGGTCCATCGCGGTTCTGCCCGAGTGCCGCTTGCAGCCTTCAGCAGCGGTCTCGTTTCTCTCGGATGCCGGGAAAGAGCGACTTCAGCCGGATGCTTTGCTCCGACGAGTGAGCGGCTTCTTCTGCGCACATCGCAATGGAGCGCTTCTGACTTCTCCTTCTGTCCATGCAGAATGCACTACGCTTCTCTCTCATTCTTATCCCTTTCTTCCGAGCGACATTTCGTTTTGGAGTGTTTATCCGATGCTACACTTCAGCATTCTGTGACGAATAGAGTAGAAGTGGAAACCACACTAATAAGGCAGCTAGAAGTTCGAGGAGCGACACACCTTGTGCTTTCGGGGAGGACGTTCCAGAAAGTCGAGAGTTGTGGCTTCTTTCCTGCGGAGAAGAAAGCCCCTGTTTTCAGGCAATGTTGGACGCTGAATTCGCACGTTCTCGGCATTTCAATACCGCTCCTTCGCTCTCGTGGCTCGAAAGCGGCACTCGCGCTGAACCGCTCCGGAGAGTCTGCAGTTGCTGTCCGGTCCATCGCGGTTCTGCCCGAGTGCCGCTTGCAGCCTTCAGCAGCGCTCTCGTTTCTCTCGGATGCCGGGAAAGAGCGACTTCAGCCGGATGCTTTGCTCCGACGAGTGAGCGGCTTCTTCTGCGCACATCGCAATGGAGAGCTTCTGACTTCTCCATGTGTCCATGCAGAATGCACTACGCTTCTCTCTCATTCTTATCCCTTTGTTCCGAGCGACTTTTCGTTTTGGAGTGTTTATCCGATACTACACTTCAGCATTCTGTGACGAATAGAGTAGAAGAGAAAAGCCCCACTAATAAGGCAGCTAGAAGTTCGAGGAGCAACGCACTTAGTGCTTTCGGGGAGGACGTTCCAGAAAGTCGAGAGTTGTGGCTTGTTTCCTGCGGAGAAAAAACCCCCTGTTTTCAGGCAATGCAGTAGGCTGAATTCGCATCTTCTCGGCATAGGAATACCGCTCCTTCGCTCTCGTGGCTCAAAAGCGGCATTTGCGCTGAACCACACCGGACAGTCTGCAGTTGCAGACTACTGCAGGCTATTCAGTAGTCTGCAACTGCAGACTGTCCGGTGTGGTTCAGCGCAAATGCCGCTTTCGAGCCACGAGAGAGGAGGAGCGGCATTCCTATGCCGAGAACGAGCGAATTCAGCGTCCTGCATTGCCTGAAAACAGGGGGTTTTTTCTCCGCAGGAAAGAAGCCACAACTCTCGACTTTCTGGAACGTCCTCCCCGAAAGCACTACGTGCGTTTCTCCTCGAACTTCTAGCTGCCTTATTAGTGGGGCTTTTCTCTTCTACTCTATTCGTCACAGAATGCTGAAGTGTAGCATCGGATAAACACTCCAAAACGAAATGTCGCTCGGAACAAAGGGATAAGAATGAGAGAGAAGCGTAGCGCATTCTGCATGGACACATGGAGAAGTCAGAAGCTCTCCATTGCGATGTGCGCAGAAGAAGCCGCTCACTCGTCGGAGCAAAGCATCCGGCTGAAGTCGCTCTTTCCCGGCATCCGAGAGAAACGAGACCGCTGCTGAAGGCTGCAAGCGGCACTCGGGCAGAATCGCGATGGACCGGCCAGCAACTGCAGACTCTCCGGAGCGGTTCAGCGCGAGTGCCGCTTTCGAGCCACGAGAGCGAAGGAGCGGTATTCCTATGCCGAGAAGATGCGAATTCAGCCTACTGCATTGCCTGAAAACAGGGGGTTTTTTCTCCGCAGGAAACAAGCCACAACTCTCGACTTTCTGGAACGTCCTCCCTGAAAGCACAACGTGTGTGGCTTCTGGAGCTTCTAGCTGCCTTATTAGTGGAGCATTTCTCTTCTACTATATTCGTCACAGAATGCTGAAGTGTAGCATCGGATAAACACTCCAAAACGAAATGTCGCTCGGAAGAAAGGGATAAGAATGAGAGAGAAGCGTAGTGCATTCTGCATGGACAGAAGGAGAAGTCAGAAGCGCTCCATTGCGATGTGCGCAGAAGAAGCCGCTCACTCGTCGGAGCAAAGCATCCGGCTGAAGTCGCTCTTTCCCGGCATCCGAGAGAAACGAGACCGCTGCTGAAGGCTGCAAGCGGCACTCGGGCAGAACCGCGATGGACCGGACAGCAACTGCAGACTCTCCGGAGCGGTTCAGCGCGAGTGCCGCTTTCGAGCCACGAGAGCGAAGGAGCGGTATTGAAATGCCGAGAACGTGCGAATTCAGCGTCCAACATTGCCTGAAAACAGGGGCTTTTTTCTCCGCAGGAAAGAAGCCACAACTCTCGACTTTCTGGAACGTCCTCCCCGAAAGCACAACGTGTGTGGCTACTGGACCTTCTAGCTGCCTTATTAGTGGGGCTTTTCTCTTCTACTCTATTCGTCACAGAATGCTGAAGTGTAGCATAGGATAAACACTCCAAAACGAAAAGTCGCTCGGAAGAAAGGGATAAAACAGGTATTTGTGGGTGACAGGGTCCTATTTCAGGAGGAAACCTGGTATTTCTTGGAGATGTGATATATTTGGGAGAAATGTGGCATTTCTGGAAGAAACTGTCCTATTTTGGGGATAAAAGAGGTATTTGTGGGTGAAAAGGTCCTATTTGAAGGGGGAAACCTAGTATTTCTTGGAGAAGATTATATATATTTGGGAGAAATGTGGCATGTCAGGAAGAAACTGTCCTCTTTTGGGGACAAAACATGTATTTGTGGGCGAAAAAGTCCTATTTGAAGGGGGAAACCTGGTATTTCTTGGAGAAGATGTGATATATTTGGGAGAAATCTGGCATGTCTGGAAGAAAATGTCCTCTTTTGGGGATAAAAGAGGTATTTGTGGGAGAAAAGGTCCTATTTGAAGGGGGAACCCTGGTATTTCTTGGAGAAGATGTGATCTATTTGGGAGAAATGTGGCATGTCTGGAAGAAACTGTCCTCTTTTGGGGATAAAAGAGGTTTTTGTGGGTGAAAAGGTCCTATCTGAAGGGGGAAACCTGGTATTTCTTGGAGAAGATGTGATATGTTTGGGTGAAATGTGGCATTCCTGGAAGAAACTGTCCTATTTGAGGGATAAAAGAGGTACTTGTGGGAGAAAAGGTCCTATTTGAAGGAGGAATCCTGGTGTTTCTTGGAGGAGATGTGATCTATTTGGGAGAAATGTGGCATTTCTGGCAGAAACTGTCCTATTTTGGGGATAAAAGAGGTATTTGTGGGAGAAAAGGTCCTATTTGAAAGGGGAACCCTGGTATTTCTTGGAGAAGATGTGATATATTTGGGAGAAATCTGGCATTTCTGGAAGAAACAGTCCTCTTTGGGGATAAAACAGGTATGTGTGGGTGATAATTTCCTATTTGAAGGGGGAACCCTGGTATTTCTTGGAGAAGATATGATATATTTGGGAGAAATGTGGCATTTCTGGAAGAAACTGTCCTATTTGGGGGATAAAAGAGGTATTTGTGGGTGAAAAGGTCCTATTTGAAGGGGGAAACTTGGTATTTCTTGGAGAAGATGTGATATATTTGGGAGAAATGAGGCATGTCTGGAAGAAAATGCCCTATTTGGGGGGAGAAGGGTGGTATTTGTGGGAGAAATGTTCCTATTTCAGGAGGAATCCTGGTATTTCTTGGAGGAGATGTGATCTATTTGGGAGAAATGTGGCATGTCTGGAAGAAACTGTCCTATTTGGGGGGATAAAACAAGTACTTGTGGGTGAAAAGGTCCTATTTGAAAGGGGTATCCTGGTATTTCTTGGAGAAGATGTGATCTATTTGGGAGAAATGTGGCATTTCTGGAAGAATATGTCCAATTTGAGGGATAAAACAGGTATTTGTGGGAGAAAAGGTCCTATTTGAAGGGGGAAACGTGGTATTTCTTGGAGAAGATGTGATATATTTGGTAGAAATGTGGCATGTCTGGAAGAAACTGCCCTATTTTGGGGATAAAACAGGTATTTGTAGGTGAAAAGGTCCTATTTGAAGGGGGAAACGTGGTATTTCTTGGAGAAGATGTGATATATTTGGGAGAAATGTGGCCTTTCTGGAAGAAACTGTCCTCTTTTGGGGATAAAAGAGGTATTTGTGGGTGATAAGGTCCTATTTGAAGGGGGAACCGCGGTATTTCTTGGAGAAGATGTGATATATTTGGGAGAAATGTGGCATGTCTGGAAGAAGCTGTCCTATTTTGGGGATAGAACAGGTATTTGTGGGTGAAAAGGTCCTATTTGAAGGGGGAAAGCTGGTATTTCTTGGAGAAGATGTGATATATTTGGGAGAAATGTGGCATGTCTGGAAGAAACTGTCCTATTTGGGGGATAAAACAGGTATTTGTGGGTGAAAAGGTCCTATTTGAAGGGGGAAACCTGGTATTTCTTGGAGAAGATGTGATCTATTTGGGAGAAATGTGGCATTTCTGGAAGAAAATGTCAAATTTGGGCGGAGAAGGCTGGTAGTTTTGGGTGAGAAGGTCCTATTTCAGGAGGAATCCTGTCATTTCTTGGAGAAGATGTGATATATTTGGGAGAAATGTGGCCTTTCCGGAAGAAACTGTCCTCTTTTGGGGATAAAAGAGGTATTAGTGGTTGAAAAGATCCTATTTCCAGGGGGAAACCTGGTATTTCTTGGAGAAGATGTGATATATTTGGGAGAAATGTGGCATTTCTGGAAGAAACTGTCCTCTTTTGGGGATAAAACAGGTATTTGTGGGTGAAAATTTCCTTTTTGAAGGGGGAAACCAGTTATTTCTTGGAGAAGATATGATATATTTGGGAGAAATGTGGCCTTTCTGGAAGAAACTGTCCTCTTTTGGGGATAAAACAGGTATTTGTGGGTGAAAAGGTCGTATTTCAGGAGGAATTCTGGTATTTCTTGGAGAAGATGTGATCTATTTGGGAGAAATGTGGCATTTCTGGAAGAAACTGTCCTCTTTTGGGGATAAAAGAGGTATTTGTGGGTGAAAAGGTGCTATTTGAAGGGGGAAACGTGGTATTTCTTGGAGAAGATGTGATATATTTGGGAGAAATCTGGCATTTCTGGAAGAATATGTCCAATTTGAGGGATAAAACAGGTATTTGTGGGTGAAAAGGTCCTATTTGAAGGGGGAAACCTGGTATATCTTGGAGAAGATGTGATTTATTTGGGAGAAATCTGGCATTTCTGGAAGAATATGTGCAATTTGAGGGATAAAACAGGTATTTGTGGTTAAAAAGGTCGTATTTGAAGGGGGAAACCTGGTATTTCTTGGAGAAGATGTGATCTATTTGGGAGAAATGTGGCATGTCTGGAAGAAACTGTCCTATTTTGGGGATAAAAGAGGTATTTGTGGGTGAAAAGGTCCTATTTGAAGGGGGAAACGTGGTATTTCTTGGAGAAGATGTGGTATATTTGGGAGAAATGTGGCATGTCTGGCAGAAAATGTCAAATTTGGGGGGAGAAGGCTGGTAGTTTTGGGTGAGAAGGCCTTTTTCAGGAGGAATCCTGTCATTTCTTGGAGAAGATGTGATATATTTGGGAGAAATGTGGCCTTTCCGGAAGAAACTGTCCTCTTTTGGGGATAAAAGAGGTATTAGTGGTTGAAAAGGTCCTATTTCCCCGGGGAAACCTGGTATTTCTTGGAGAAGATGTGATATATTTGGGAGAAATGTGGCATTTCTGGACGAAAATGTCCTCTTTTGGGGATAAAAGAGGTATTTGTGGGAGAAAAGGTCCTATTTGAAGGGGGAACCCTGGTATTTCTTGGAGAAGATGTGATATATTTGGGAGAAATGTGGCATTTCTGGAAGGAACTGTCCTCTTTTGGGGATAAAAGAGGTATGTGTGGGTGAAAAGGTCCTATTTGAAGGGGGAAACCTGGTATTTCTTGGAGAAGATGTGATGTATTTGGGAGGAATGTGGCATTTCTGGAAGAAACTGTCGTATTTTGGGTATAAAACAGGTATTTGTGGTTGAAAAGGTCCTATTTGAAGGGGGAAACCTGGTATTTCTTGGAGAAGATGTGATATATTTGGGAGAAATGTGGCATTTCTGGAAGAAACTGTCCTATTTTGGGGTTAAAAGATGTATTTGTGGGTGATAAGGTCCTATTTGAAGGGGGAACCCCGGTATTTCTTGGAGAAGATGTGATATATTTGGGAGAAATGTGGCATGTCTGGAAGAAACTGTCCTCTTTTGGGGATAAAACAGGTATTTGTGGGTGAAAAGGTCCTATTTGAAGTGGGAAACCTGGTATTTCTTGGAGAAGATGTGATATATTTGGGAGAAATATGGCATGTCTGGAAGAAACTGTCCTATTTGGGGGATAAAACAGCTATTTGTGTTTGAAAAGGTCCTATCTGAAGGGGGAAACCTGGTATTTCTTGGAGAAGATGTGATCTATTTGGGAGAAATGTGGCATTTCTGGAAGAAACTGTCCTCTTTTGGGGATAAAACAGGTATTTGTGGGTGAAAATTTCCTACTTGAAGGGGGAAACCTGTTATTTCTTGGAGAAGATATGATATATTTGGGAGAAATGTGGCCTTTCTGGAAGAAACTGTCCTCTTTTGGGGATAAAAGAGGTATTTGTGGGTGAAAAGGTCCTATTTGAAGGGGGAAACGTGGTATTTCTTGGAGAAGATGTGATATATTTGGGAGAAATGTGGCATTTCTGGAAGAAACTGTCCTCTTTTGGGGATAAAAGAGGTATTTGTGGGTGAAAAGGTCCTATTTGAAGGGGGAAACCTGGTATTTCTTGGAGAAGATGTGATATATTTGGGAGAAATGTGGCATGTCTGGAAGAAAATGTCCTATTTGGGGGGAGAAGGGTGGTATTTGTGGGAGAAATGTTCCTATTTCAGGCGGAATCCTGGTATTTCTTGGAGGAGATGTGATATATTTGGGAGAAATGTGGCATGTCTGGAAGAAACTGTCCTATTTGGGGGGATAAAACAGGTACTTGTGGGTGAAAAGGTCCTATTTGAAGGGGGTATCCTGGTATTTCTTGGAGAAGATGTGATCTATTTGGGAGAAATGTGGCATTTCTGGAAGAATATGTCCAATTTGAGGGATAAAACAGGTATTTGTGGTTGAAAAGGTCCTATTTGAAGGGGGAAACGTGGTATTTCTTGGAGAAGATGTGATATATTTAGTAGAAATGTGGCATTTCTGGAAGAAACTGCCCTATTTTTGGGATAAAACAGGTATTTGTGGTTGAAAAGGTCCTATTTGAAGGGGGAAACGTGGTATTTCTTGGAGAAGATGTGATATATTTTGGAGAAATCAGGCATTTCTGGAAGAAACTGTCCTCTTTTGGGGATCAAAGAGGTATTTGTGGGTGAAAACGTTGTATTTGAAGGGCGAAACCTGTTATTTCTTGGAGAAGATGTGATATATTTGGGAGAAATGTGGCATTTCTGGAAGAAACTGTCCTCTTTTGGGGATAAAATAGGTATTTGTGGGTGAAAAGGTCCTATTTGAAGGGGGAAACCTGGTATTTCTTGGAGAAGATGTGATATATTTGGGAGAAATGTGGCATTTCTGGAAGAAACTGTCCTCTTTTGGGGATAAAAGAGGTATTTGTGGGTGATAAGGTCCTATTTGAAGGGGGAAACCCGGTATTTCTTGGAGAAGATGTGATATATTTGGGAGAAATGTGGCATGTCTGGAAGAAGCTGTCCTGTTTTGGGGATAAAACAGGTATTTGTGGGTGAAATGTCCTATTTGAAGGGGGAAACCTGGTATTTCTTGGAGAAGATGTGATATATTTGGGAGAAATGTGGCATCTCTGGAAGAAACTGTCCTATTTTGGGGATAAAACAGGAATTTGTGGGAGAAAAGTTCCTATTCGAAGGGGGAAACCTGGTATTTCTTGGAGAAGATGTGATATATTTGGGAGAAATGTGGCATTTCTGGAAGAAAATGTCCAATTTGGGCGGAGAAGGCTGGTAGTTTTGGGTGAGAAGGTCCTATTTCAGGAGGAATCCTGGTATTTCTTGGAGAAGATATGATATATTTGGGAGAAATGTGGCATTTCTGGAAGAAAATGTCAAATTTGGGGGGAGAAGGCTGGTAGTTTTGGGTGAGAAGGTCCTATTTCAGGAGGAATCCTGGCATTTCTTGGAGAAGATGTGATATATTTGGTAGAAATGTGTCCTTTCTGGAAGAAACTGTCCTCTTTTGGGGATATAAGAGGTATTTGTGGGTGAAAAGGTACTATTTGAAGGGGGAAACGTGGTATTTCTTGGAGAAGATGTGATATATTTGGGAGAAATCTGGCATTTCTGGAAGAATATGTCCAATTTGAGGGATAAAACAGGTATTTGTGGGTGAAAAGGTCCTATTTGAAGGGGGAAACCTGGTATTTCTTGGAGAAGATGTGATATATTTGGGAGAAATCTGGTATTTCTGGAAGAATATGTGCAATTTGAGGGATAAAACAGGTATTTGTGGTTAAAAAGGTCGTATTTGAAGGGGGAAACCTGGTATTTCTTGGAGAAGATGTGATCTATTTGGGAGAAATGTGGCATGTCTGGAAGAAACTGTCCTATTTTGGGGATAAAAGAGGTATTTGTGGGTGAAAAGGTCCTATTTGAAGGGGGAAACGTGGTATTTCTTGGAGAAGATGTGGTATATTTGGGAGAAATGTGGCATTTCTGGAAGAAACTGTCCTGTTTTGGGGATAAAACAGGTATTTGTGGGTGAAAACTTTGTATTTGAAGGGGGAAACCTGTTATTTCTTGGAGAAGATGTGATCTATTTGGGAGAAATGTGGCATTCCTGGAAGAAACTGTTCTATTTTGGGGATTAAAGAGGTATTTGTGTGTGAAAAGGTCCTATTTGAAGGGGGAAACCTAGTATTTCTTGGAGAAGATGTGATCTATTTGGGAGAAATGTGGCATTTCTGGAAGAAACTGTCCTCTTTTGGGGATAAAAGAGGTATTTGTGGGTGAAAAGGTCCTATTTGAAGGGGGAAACCTGGTATTTCTTGGAGAAGATGTGATATATTTGGGAGAAATGTGGCATTTCTGGAAGAAACTGTCCTCTTTTGGGGATATAAGAGGTATTTGTGGGTGAAAAGGTCCTATTTGAAGGGGGAAACGTGGTATTTCTTGGAGAAGATGTGATATATTTGGGAGAAATCTGGCATTTCTGGAAGAATATGTCCAATTTGAGGGATAAAACAGGTATTTGTGGGTGAAAAGGTCCTATTTGAAGGGGGAAACCTGGTATATCTTGGAGAAGATGTGATCTATTTGGGAGAAATCTGGCATTTCTGGAAGAATATGTTCAATTTGAGGGATAAAACAGGTATTTGTGGTTAAAAAGGTCGTATTTGAAGGGGGAAACGTGGTATTTCTTGGAGAAGATGTGATCTATTTGGGAGAAATGTGGCATGTCTGGAAGAAACTGTCCTATTTTGGGGATAAAAGAGGTATTTGTGGGTGAAAAGGTCCTATTTGAAGGGGGAAACGTGGTATTTCTTGGAGAAGATGTGGTATATTTGGGAGAAATGTGGCATTTCTGGAAGAAACTGTCCTCTTTTGGGGATAAAACAGGTATTTGTGGGTGAAAACTTTGTATTTGAAGGGGGAAACCTGTTATTTCTTGGAGAAGATGTGATCTATTTGGGAGAAATGTGGCATTCCTGGAAGAAACTGTCCTATTTGGGGGATAAAAGAGGTATTTGTGTGTGAAAAGGTCCTATTTGAAGGGGGAAACCTGGTATTTCTTGGAGAAGATGTGATCTATTTGGGAGAAATGTGGCATTTCTGGAAGAAACTGTCCTCTTTTGGGGATAAAAGAGGTATTTGTGGGTGAAAAGGTCCTATTTGAAGGGGGAACCCTGGTATATCTTGGAGAAGATGTGATATATTTGGGAGAAATGTGGCATGTCTGGAAGAAGCTGTCCTCTTTTGGGGATAAAAGAGGTATTTGTTGGTGAAAAGGTCCTATTTGAAGGGGGAAACCTGGTATTTCTTGGAGAAGATGTGATATATTTGGGAGAAATGTGGCATTTCTGGAAGAAACTGTCCTGTTTTGGGGATAAAACAGGTATTTGTGGGAGAAAAGGTCCTATTTGAAGGGGGAAAGCTGGTATTTCTTGGAGAAGATGTGATATATTTGGGAGAAATGTGGCATGTCTGGAAGAAAATGTCCTCTTTTGGGGATATAGGAGGTATTTCATGGAGAAAAGGGCCTAATTCAAGGGGGAAAGCTGGTATTTCTTGGAGAAGATGTGATCTATTTGGGAGAAATGTGGCATTTCTGGAAGGAACTGTCCTCTTATGGGGATAAAAGAGGTATGTGTGGGTGAAAAGGTCCTATTTGAAGGGGGAAACCTGGTATTTCTTGGAGAAGATGTGATATATTTGGGAGGAATGTGGCATTTCTGGAAGAAACTGTCGTATTTTGGGCATAAAACAGGTATTTCTGGTTGAAAAGGTCCTATTTGAAGGGGGAAGCTGGTATTTCTTGGAGAAGATGTGATCTATTTGGGAGAAATGTGGCATTTCTGGAAGAAACTGTCCTATTTTGGGGTTAAAAGAGGTATTTGTGGGTGATAAGGACCTATTTGAAGGGGGAACCCCGGTATTTCTTGGAGAAGATGTGACATATTTGGGAGAAATGTGGCATGTCTGGAGGAAGCTGTCCTCTTTTGGGGATAAAACAGGTATTTGTGGGTGAAAAGGTCCTATTTGAAGGGGGAAACGTGGTATTTCTTGGAGAAGATGTGATCTATTTGGGAGAAATGTGGCATTTCTGGAAGAAAATGTCCAATTTGCGGGGAGAAGGCTAGTAGTTTTGGGTGAGAAGGTCCTATTTCAGGAGGAATCCTGGTATTTCTTGGAGAAGATATGTTATATTTGGGAGAAATGTGGCATTTCTGGAAGAAAATGTCCAATTTGGGGGGAGATGGCTGGTAGTTTTGGGTGAGAAGGTCCTATTTCAGGAGGAATCCTGTCATTTCTTGGAGAAGATGTGATATATTTGGGAGAAATGTGGCCTTTCTGGAAGAAACTGTCCTCTTTTGGGGATAAAAGAGGTATTAGTGGTTGAAAAGATCCTATTTCCAGGGGGAAACCTGGTATTTCTTGGAGAAGATGTGATATATTTGGGAGAAATGTGGCATTTCTGGAAGAAACTGTCCTCTTTTGGGGATAAAACAGGTATTTGTGGGAGAAAATTTCCTTTTTGAAGGGGGAAACCTGTTATTTCTTGGAGAAGATATGATATATTTGGGAGAAATGTGGCCTTTCTGGAAGAAACTGTCTTCTTTTGGGGATAAAACAGGTATTTGTGGGTGAAAAGGTCCTATTTGAAGGGGGAAACGTGGTATTTCTTGGAGAAGATGTGATATATTTGGGAGAAATGTGGCATTTCTGGAAGAAACTGTCCTATTTTGGGGATAAAAGAGGTATTTGTGGGTGAAAAGGTCCTATTTGAAGGGGGAAACCTGGTATTTCTTGGAGAAGATGTGATCTATTTGGGAGAAATGTGACCTTTCTGGAAGAAAATGTCCTATTTGGGAGGAGAAGGGTGGTATTTGTGGGAGAAATGTTCCTATTTCAGGAGGAATCCTGGTATTTCTTGGAGGAGATGTGATCTATTTGGGAGAAATGTGGCAAGTCTGGAAGAAACTGTCCTATTTGGGGGGATAAAACAGGTACTTGTGGGTGAAAAGGTCCTATTTGAAGGGGGTATCCTGGTATTTCTTGGAGAAGATGCGATCTATTTGGGAGAAATCTGACATTTCTGGAAGAATATGTCCAATTTGAGGGATAAAACAGGTATTTGTGGTTGAAAAGGTCCTATTTGAAGGGGGAAACGTGGTATTTCTTGGAGAAGATGTGATATATTTGGTAGAAATGTGGCATGTCTGGAAGAAACTGTCCTCTTTTGGGGATAAAAGTGGTATTTGTGGGTGAAAAGGTCCTATTTGAAGGGGGAAACGTGGTATTTCTTGGAGAAGATGTGATATATTTGGGAGAAATCAGGCATTTCTGGAAGAAACTGTCCTCTTTTGGGGATAAAACAGGTATTTGTGTGTGAAAACGTTGTATTTGAAGGGCGAAACCTGTTATTTCTTGGAGAAGATGTGATACATTTGGGAGAAATGTGGCATTTCTGGAAGAAACTGTCCTCTTTTGGGGATAAAACAGGTATTTCATGGAGAAAAGGGCCTAATTCAAGGGGGAAAGCTGGTATTTCTTGGAGAAGATGTGATCTATTTGGGAGAAATGTGGCATTTCTGGAAGGAACTGTCCTCTTTTGGGGATAAAAGAGGTATGTGTGGGTGAAAAGGTCCTATTTGAAGGGGGAAACCTGGTATTTCTTGGAGAAGATGTGATATATTTGGGAGGAATGTGGCATTTCTGGAAGAAACTGTCGTATTTTGGGCATAAAACAGGTATTTGTGGTTGAAAAGGTCCTATTTGAAGGGGGAAGCTGGTATTTCTTGGAGAAGATGTGATATATTTGGGAGAAATGTGGCATTTCTGGAAGAAACTGTCCTATTTTGGGGTTAAAAGAGGTATTTGTGGGTGATAAGGTCCTATTTGAAGGGGGAACCCCGGTATTTCTTGGAGAAGATGTGATATATTTTGGAGAAATCAGGCATTTCTGGAAGAAACTGTCCTCTTTTGGGGATAAAACAGGTATTTGTGGGTGAAAAGGTCCTATTTGAAGGGGGAAACCTGGTATTTCTTGGAGAAGATGTGATATATTTGGGAGAAATGTGGCATGTCTGGAAGAAACTGTCCTATTTGGGGGATAAAACAGGTATTTGTGGGTGAAAAGGTCCTATTTGAAGGGGGAAACGTGGTATTTCTTGGAGAAGATGTGATCTATTTGGGAGAAATGTGGCATTTCTGGAAGAAAATGTCCAATTTGGGGGGAGAAGGCTAGTAGTTTTGGGTGAGAAGGTCCTATTTCAGGAGGAATCCTGGTATTTCTTGGAGAAGATATGATATATTTGGGAGAAATGTGGCATTTCTGGAAGAAAATGTCCAATTTGGGCGGAGAAGGCTGGTAGTTTTGGGTGAGAAGGTCCTATTTCAGGAGGAATCCTGGTATTTCTTGGAGGAGATGTGATCTATTTGGGAGAAATGTGGCATTTCTGGAAGAAAATGTCCAATTTGGGGGGAGAAGGCTGGTAGTTTTGGGTGAGAAGGTCCTATTTCAGGAGGAATCCTGGCATTTCTTGGAGAAGATGTGATATATTTGGGAGAAATGTGGCCTTTCCGGAAGAAACTGTCCTCTTTTGGGGATAAAAGAGGTATTAGTGGTTGAAAAGGTCCTATTTCCCCGGGGAAACCTGGTATTTCTTGAAGAAGATGTGATATATTTGGGAGAAATGTGGCATTTCTGGAAGAAAATGTCCTCTTTTGGGGATAAAAGAGGTATTTCATGGAGAAAAGGTCCTAATTCAAGGGGGAAAGCTGGTATTTCTTGGAGAAGATGTGATATATTTGGGAGTAATGTGGCATTTCTGGAAGGAACTGTCCTATTTTGGGGATAAAAGAGGTATTTGTGGGTGAAAAGGTCCTATTTGAAGGGGGAAACGTGGTATTTCTTGGAGAAGATGTGATATATTTGGGAGAAATGTGGCATTTCTGGAAGAAACTGTCCTCTTTTGGGGATAAAAGAGGTATTTGTGGGTGAAAAGGTCCTATTTGAAGGGGGAAAGCTGGTATTTCTTGGAGAAGATGTGATATATTTGGGAGTAATCTGGCATTTCTGGAAGAATATGTCCAATTTGAGGGATAAAAGAGTTATTAGTGGGTGAAAAGGTCCTATTTGAAGGGGGAAACCTGGTATATCTTGGAGAAGATGTGATCTATTAGGGAGAAATCTGGCATTTCTGGAAGAATATGTTCAATTTGAGGGATAAAACAGGTATTTGTGGTTAAAAAGGTCGTATTTGAAGGGGGAAACCTGGTATTTCTTGGAGAAGATGTGATATATTTGGTAGAAATGTGGCATGTCTGGAAGAAACTGTCCTCTTTTGGGGATAAAAGTGGTATTTGTGGGTGAAAAGGTCCTATTTGAAGGGGGAAACCTGGTATTTCTTGGAGAAGATGTGATCTATTTGGGAGAAATCTGGCATTTCTGGAAGAAAATGTCCAATTTGGGGGTAGAAGGCTGGTAGTTTTGGGTGAGAAGGTCCTATTTCAGGAGGAATCCTGGTATTTCTTGGAGAAGATGTGATATATTTGGGAGAAATGTGGCCTTTCTGGAAGAAAATGTCCAATCTGGGGGGAGAAGGCTGGTAGTTTTGGGTGAGAAGGTCCTATTTCAGGAGGAATCCTGGCATTTCTTGGAGAAGATGTGATATATTTGGGAGAAATGTGGCCTTTCTGGAAGAAACTGTCCTCTTTTGGGTATAAAAGAGGTATTAGTGGTTGAAAAGATCCTATTTCCAGGGGGAAACCTGGTATTTCTTGGAGAAGATGTGATATATTTGGGAGAAATGTGGCATTTCTGGAAGAAACTGTCCTCTTTTGGGGATAAAACAGGTATTTGTGGGTGAAAATTTCCTATTTGAAGGGGGAAACCTGTTATTTCTTGGAGAAGATATGATATATTTGGGAGAAATGTGGCCTTTCTGGAAGAAACTGTCTTCTTTTGGGGATAAAACAGGTATTTGTGGGTGAAAGGGTCCTATTTGAAGGGGGAAACGTGGTATTTCTTGGAGAAGATGTGATATATTTGGGAGAAATGTGGCATTTCTGGAAGAAACTGTCCTCTTTTGGGGATAAAAGAGGTATTTGTGGGTGAAAAGGTCCTATTTGAAGGGGGAAACGTGGTATTTCTTGGAGAAGATGTGATCTATTTGGGAGAAATGTGACCTTTCTGGAAGAAAATGTCCTATTTGGGAGGAGAAGGGTGGTATTTGTGGGAGAAATGTTCCTATTTCAGGAGGAATCCTGATATTTCTTGGAGGAGATGTGATCTATTTGGGAGAAATGTGGCATGTCTGGAAGAAACTGTCCTATTTGGGGGGATAAAACAGGTACTTGTGGGTGAAAAGGTCCTATTTGAAGGGGGTATCCTGGTATTTCTTGGAGAAGATGTGATCTATTTGGGAGAAATCTGACATTTCTGGAAGAATATGTCCAATTTGAGGGATAAAATAGGTATTTGTGGTTGAAAAGGTCCTATTTGAAGGGGGAAACGTGGTATTTCTTGGAGAAGATGTGATATATTTGGTAGAAATGTGGCATGTCTGGAAGAAACTGTCCTCTTTTGGGGATAAAAGTGGTATTTGTGGGTGAAAAGGTCCTATTTGAAGGGGGAAACGTGGTATTTCTTGGAGAAGATGTGATATATTTGGGAGAAATCAGGCATTTCTGGAAGAAACTGTCCTCTTTTGGGGATAAAACTGGTATTTGTGTGTGAAAACGTTGTATTTGAAGGGCGAAACCTGTTATTTCTTGGAGAAGATGTGATACATTTGGGAGAAATGTGGCATTTCTGGAAGAAACTGTCCTCTTTTGGGGATAAAACAGGTATTTCATGGAGAAAAGGGCCTAATTCAAGGGGGAAAGCTGGTATTTCTTGGAGAAGATGTGATATATTTGGGAGAAATGTGGCATTTCTGGAAGGAACTGTCCTCTTTTGGGGATAAAAGAGGTATGTGTGGGTTAAAAGGTCCTATTTGAAGGGGGAAACCTGGTATTTCTTGGAGAAGATGTGATATATTTGGGAGGAATGTGGCATTTCTGGAAGAAACTGTCGTATTTTGGGCATAAAACAGGTATTTGTGGTTGAAAAGGTCCTATTTGAAGGGGGAAGCTGGTATTTCTTGGAGAAGATGTGATATATTTGGGAGAAATGTGGCATTTCTGGAAGAAACTGTCCTATTTTGGGGTTAAAAGAGGTATTTGTGGGTGATAAGGTCCTATTTGAAGGGGGAACCCCGGTATTTCTTGGAGAAGATGTGATATATTTTGGAGAAATCAGGCATTTCTGGAAGAAACTGTCCTCTTTTGGGGATAAAACAGGTATTTGTGGGTGAAAAGGTCCTATTTGAAGGGGGAAACCTGGTATTTCTTGGAGAAGATGTGATATATTTGGGAGAAATGTGGCATGTCTGGAAGAAACTGTCCTATTTGGGGGATAAAACAGGTATTTGTGGGTGAAAAGGTCCTATTTGAAGGGGGAAACGTGGTATTTCTTGGAGAAGATGTGATCTATTTGGGAGAAATGTGGCATTTCTGGAAGAAAATGTCCAATTTGGGGGGAGAAGGCTAGTAGTTTTGGGTGAGAAGGTCCTATTTCAGGAGGAATCCTGGTATTTCTTGGAGAAGATATGATATATTTGGGAGAAATGTGGCATTTCTGGAAGAAAATGTCCAATTTGGGCGGAGAAGGCTGGTAGTTTTGGGTGAGAAGGTCCTATTTCAGGAGGAATCCTGGTATTTCTTGGCGAAGATGTGATATATTTGGGAGAAATGTGGCATTTCTGGAAGAAAATGTCCAATTTGGGGGGAGAAGGCTGGTAGTTTTGGGTGAGAAGGTCCTATTTCAGGAGGAATCCTGGCATTTCTTGGAGAAGATGTGATATATTTGGGAGAAATGTGGCCTTTCCGGAAGAAACTGTCCTCTTTTGGGGATAAAAGAGGTATTAGTGGTTGAAAAGGTCCTATTTCCCCGGGGAAACCTGGTATTTCTTGAAGAAGATGTGATATATTTGGGAGAAATGTGGCATTTCTGGAAGAAAATGTCCTCTTTTGGGGATAAAAGAGGTATTTCATGGAGAAAAGGTCCTAATTGAAGGGGGAAAGCTGGTATTTCTTGGAGAAGATGTGATATATTTGGGAGAAATGTGGCATTTCTGGAAGGAACTGTCCTCTTTTGGGGATAAAAGAGGTATTTGTGGGTGAAAAGGTCCTATTTGAAGGGGGAAACGTGGTATTTCTTGGAGAAGATGTGATATATTTGGGAGAAATGTGGCATTTCTGGAAGAAACTGTCCTCTTTTGGGGATAAAAGAGGTATTTGTGGGTGAAAAGGTCCTATTTGAAGGGGGAAAGCTGGTATTTCTTGGAGAAGATGTGATATATTTGGGAGTAATCTGGCATTTCTGGAAGAATATGTCCAATTTGAGGGATAAAAGAGGTATTTGTGGGTGAAAAGGTCCTATTTGAAGGGGGAAAGCTGGTATTTCTTGGAGAAGATGTGATCTATTTGGGAGAAATCTGGCATTTCTGGAAGAATATGTTCAATTTGAGGGATAAAACAGGTATTTGTGGTTAAAAAGGTCGTATTTGAAGGGGGAAACGCGGTATTTCTTGGAGAAGATGTGATATATTTGGTAGAAATGTGGCATGTCTGGAAGAAACTGTCCTCTTTTGGGGATAAAAGTGGTATTTGTGGGTGAAAAGGTCCTATTTGAAGGGGGAAACCTGGTATTTCTTGGAGAAGATGTGATCTATTTGGGAGAAATCTGGCATTTCTGGAAGAAAATGTCCAATTTGGGGGGAGAAGGCTGGTAGTTTTGGGTGAGAAGGTCCTATTTCAGGAGGAATCCTGGTATTTCTTGGAGAAGATGTGATATATTTGGGAGAAATGTGGCCTTTCTGGAAGAAAATGTCCAATCTGGGGGGAGAAGGCTGGTAGTTTTGGGTGAGAAGGTCCTATTTCAGGAGGAATCCTGGCATTTCTTGGAGAAGATGTGATATATTTGGGAGAAATGTGGCATTTCTGGAAGAAACTGTCCTCTTTTGGGGATAAAAGAGGTATTTGTGCGTGAAAAGGTCCTATTTGAAGGGGGAAACCTGGTATTTCTTGGAGAAGATGTGATATATTTGGGAGAAATGTGGCCTTTCTGGAAGAAAATGTCCTCTTTTGGGGATAAAAGAGGTATTTCATGGAGAAAAGGTCCTAATTGAAGGGGGAAGCGTGGTATTTCTTGGAGAAGATGTGATTTATTTGGGAGAAATGTGGCATTTCTGGAAGAAACTGTCCTCTTTTGGGGATAAAACAGGTATTTGTGGGTGAAAATTTCCTTTTTGAAGGGGGAAACCTGTTATTTCTTGGAGAAGATATGATATATTTGGGAGAAATGTGGCCTTTCTGGAAGAAACTGTCTTCTTTTGGGGATAAAACAGGTATTTGTGGGTGAAAAGGTCCTATTTGAAGGGGGAAACGTGGTATTTCTTGGAGAAGATGTGATATATTTGGGAGAAATGTGGCATTTCTGGAAGAAACTGTCCTATTTTGGGGATAAAAGAGGTATTTGTGGGTGAAAAGGTCCTATTTGAAGGGGGAAACCTGGTATTTCTTGGAGAAGATGTGATCTATTTGGGAGAAATGTGACCTTTCTGGAAGAAAATGTCCTATTTGGGAGGAGAAGGGTGGTATTTGTGGGAGAAATGTTCCTATTTCAGGAGGAATCCTGGTATTTCTTGGAGGAGATGTGATCTATTTGGGAGAAATGTGGCAAGTCTGGAAGAAACTGTCCTATTTGGGGGGATAAAACAGGTACTTGTGGGTGAAAAGGTCCTATTTGAAGGGGGTATCCTGGTATTTCTTGGAGAAGATGTGATCTATTTGGGAGAAATCTGACATTTCTGGAAGAATATGTCCAATTTGAGGGATAAAACAGGTATTTGTGGTTGAAAAGGTCCTATTTGAAGGGGGAAACGTGGTATTTCTTGGAGAAGATGTGATATATTTGGTAGAAATGTGGCATGTCTGGAAGAAACTGTCCTCTTTTGGGGATAAAAGTGGTATTTGTGGGTGAAAAGGTCCTATTTGAAGGGGGAAACGTGGTATTTCTTGGAGAAGATGTGATATATTTGGGAGAAATGTGGCCTTTCTGGAAGAAACTGTCCTCTTTTGGGGATAAAACAGGTATTTGTGTGTGAAAACGTTGTATTTGAAGGGCGAAACCTGTTATTTCTTGGAGAAGATGTGATCTATTTGGGAGAAATGTGGCATTTCTGGAAGAAACTGTCCTCTTTTGGGGATAAAACAGGTATTTCATGGAGAAAAGGGCCTAATTCAAGGGGGAAAGCTGGTATTTCTTGGAGAAGATGTGATATATTTGGGAGAAATGTGGCATTTCTGGAAGGAACTGTCCTCTTTTGGGGATAAAAGAGGTATGTGTGGGTGAAAAGGTCCTATTTGAAGGGGGAAACCTGGTATTTCTTGGAGAAGATGTGATATATTTGGGAGGAATGTGGCATTTCTGGAAGAAACTGTCGTATTTTGGGCATAAAACAGGTATTTGTGGTTGAAAAGGTCCTATTTGAAGGGGGAAGCTGGTATTTCTTGGAGAAGATGTGATATATTTGGGAGAAATGTGGCATTTCTGGAAGAAACTGTCCTATTTTGGGGTTAAAAGAGGTATTTGTGGGTGATAAGGTCCTATTTGAAGGGGGAACCCCGGTATTTCTTGGAGAAGATGTGATATATTTTGGAGAAATCAGGCATTTCTGGAAGAAACTGTCCTCTTTTGGGGATAAAACAGGTATTTGTGGGTGAAAAGGTCCTATTTGAAGGGGGAAACCTGGTATTTCTTGGAGAAGATGTGATCTATTTGGGAGAAATGTGGCATGTCTGGAAGAAAATGTCCTATTTGGGGGGAGAAGGCTAGTAGTTTTGGGTGAGAAGGTCCTATTTCAGGAGGAATCCTGGTATTTCTTGGAGAAGATATGATATATTTGGGAGAAATGTGGCATTTCTGGAAGAAAATGTCCAATTTGGGGGGAGAAGGCTGGTAGTTTTGGGTGAGAAGGTCCTATTTCAGGAGGAATCCTGGCATTTCTTGGAGAAGATGTGATATATTTGGGAGAAATGTGGCCTTTCCGGAAGAAACTGTCCTCTTTTGGGGATAACAGAGGTATTAGTGGTTGAAAAGGTCCTATTTCCCCGGGGAAACCTGGTATTTCTTGAAGAAGATGTGATATATTTGGGAGAAATGTGGCATTTCTGGAAGAAAATGTCCTCTTTTGGGGATAAAAGAGGTATTTCATGGAGAAAAGGTCCTAATTCAAGGGGGAAAGCTGGTATTTCTTGGAGAAGATGTGATATATTTGGGAGTAATGTGGCATTTCTGGAAGGAACTGTCCTCTTTTGGGGATAAAAGTGGTATTTGTGGGTGAAAAGGTCCTATTTGAAGGGGGAAACGTGGTATTTCTTGGAGAAGATGTGATATATTTGGGAGAAATGTGGCATTTCTGGAAGAAACTGTCCTCTTTTGGGGATAAAAGAGGTATTTGTGGGTGAAAAGGTCCTATTTGAAGGGGGAAAGCTGGTATTTCTTGGAGAAGATGTGATATATTTGGGAGTAATCTGGCATTTCTGGAAGAATATGTCCAATTTGAGGGATAAAAGAGGTATTAGTGGGTGAAAAGGTCCTATTTGAAGGGGGAAACCTGGTATATCTTGGAGAAGATGTGATCTATTTGGGAGAAATCTGGCATTTCTGGAAGAATATGTTCAATTTGAGGGATAAAACAGGTATTTGTGGTTAAAAAGGTCGTATTTGAAGGGGGAAACGTGGTATTTCTTGGAGAAGATGTGATATATTTGGTAGAAATGTGGCATGTCTGGAAGAAACTGTCCTCTTTTGGGGATAAAACAGGTATTTGTGGTTGAAAAGGTCCTATTTGAAGGGGGAAGCTGGTATTTCTTGGAGAAGATGTGATATATTTGGGAGAAATGTGGCCTTTCTGGAAGAAAATGTCCAATCTGGGGGGAGAAGGCTGGTAGTTTTGGGTGAGAAGGTCCTATTTCAGGAGGAATCCTGGCATTTCTTGGAGAAGATGTGATATATTTGGGAGAAATGTGGCATTTCTGGAAGAAACTGTCCTCTTTTGGGGATAAAAGAGGTATTTGTGCGTGAAAAGGTCCTATTTGAAGGGGGAAACCTGGTATTTCTTGGAGAAGATGTGATATATTTGGGAGAAATGTGGCCTTTCTGGAAGAAAATGTCCTCTTTTGGGGATAAAAGAGGTATTTCATGGAGAAAAGGTCCTAATTGAAGGGGGAAGCGTGGTATTTCTTGGAGAAGATGTGATATATTTGGGAGAAATGTGGCATTTCTGGAAGAAACTGTCCTCTTTTGGGGATAAAAGAGGTATTTGTGGGAGAAAAGGTCCTATTTGAAGGGGGAAACCTGGTATTTCTTGGAGAAGATGTGATGTGTTTGGGAGAAATGTGGCATTTCTGGAAGAAACTGTCCTCTTTTGGGGATAAAAGAGGTATTTGTGGGTGAAAAGGTCCTATTTGAAGGGGGAACCCTGGTATTTCTTGGAGAAGATGTGATATATTTGGGAGAAATCTGGCATGTCTGGAAGAAACTGTCCTCTTTTGGGGATAAAAGAGGTATGTGTGGGTGAAAAGGTCCTATTTGAAGGGGAAAACCTGGTATTTCTTGGAGAAGATGTGATCTATTTGGGAGAAATGAGGCATTTCTGGAAGAAAATGTCCCATTTGTGGGGAGAAGGCTGGTAGTTGTGGGTGAGAAGGTCCCATTTCAGGAGGAATCCTGGTATTTCTTGGAGAAGATGTGATATATTTGGGAGAAATGTGGCATTTCTGGAAGAAACTGTCCTCTTTTGGGGATAAAACAGGTATTTGTGGGTGAAAAGGTCCTATTTGAAGGGGGAAAGCTGGTATTTCTTGCAGAAGATGTCATATATTTGGGAGAAATGTGGCATTTCTGGAAGAAACTGTCCTCTTTTGGGGATAAAAGAGGTATTTGTGGGTGAAAAGGTCCTATTTGAAGGGGGAACCCTGGTATTTCTTGGAGAAGATGTGATATATTTGGGAGAAATCTGGCATGTCTGGAAGAAACTGTCCTATTTTGGGGATAAAAGGGGTATTTGTGGGTGATAAGGTCCTATTTGAAGTGGGAAACCTGGTATTTCTTGGAGAAGATGTGATCTATTTGGGAGAAATGTGGCCTTTCTGGAAGAAGCTGTCCTATTTTGGGGATAAAAGAGGTATTTGTGGGTGATAAGGTCCTATTTGAAGGGGGAAAGCTGGTATTTCTTGGAGAAGATGTGATCTATTTTGGAGAAATGTGTTATGTCTGGAAGAAAATGTCCAATTTGGGGGGAGAAGGCTTGTAGTTTTCGGTGAGAAGGTCCTATTTCAGGAGGAATCCTGGCATTTCTTGGAGAAGATGTGATATATTTGGGAGAAATGTGGCCTTTCCGGAAGAAACTGTCCTCTTTTGGGGATAAAAGAGGTATTAGTGGTTGAAAAGGTCCTATTTCCAGGGGGAAACGTGGTATTTCTTGGAGAAGATGTGATATATTTGGGAGAAATCTGGCATTTCTGGAAGAAAATGTCCTCTTTTGGGGATAAAAGAGGTATTTCATGGAGAAAAGGTCCTAATTCAAGGGGGAAACCTGGTATTTCTTGGAGAAGATGTGATCTATTTGGGAGAAATGTGGCATTTCTGGAAGAAACTGTCCTCTTTTGGGGATAAAAGAGGTATTTGTGGGTGAAAAGGTCCTATTTGAAGGGGGAAACCTGGTATTTCTTGGAGAAGATGTGATATATTTGGGAGAAATCTGGCATTTCTGGAAGAAACTGTCCTCTTTTGGGGATAAAAGAGGTATTTGTGGGTGAAAAGGTCCTATTTGAAGGGGGAACCCTGGTATTTCTTGGAGAAGATGTGATACATTTGGGAGAAATGTGGCATTTCTGGAAGAAACTGTCCTCTTTTGGGGATAAAAGAGGTATTAGTGGGTGAAAAGGTCCTATTTGAAGGGGGAAACCTGGTATTTCTTGGAGAAGATGTGATCTATTTGGGAGAAATGTGGCATTTCTGGAAGAAACTGTCCTATTTTGGGGGAGAAGGGTGGTATTTGAGGGAGAAATGTTCCTATTTCAGGAGGAATCCTGGTATTTCTTGGAGGAGATGAGATATGTTTGGGAGAAATGTGGCATGTCTGGAAGAAAATGTCCTCTTTTGGGGATAAAAGAGGTATTTGTGGGTGAAACGGTCCTATTTCAAGGAGGAAACCTGGTATTTCTTGGAGAAGATGTGATATGTTTGGCAGAAATGTGGCATGTCTGGATGAAACTGTCCTGTTTTGGGGATAAAACAAGTATTTATGGGTGAAAAGGTCCTATTTGAAGGGGGAAACCTGGTATTTCTTGAAGGAGATGTGATATATTTGGGAGAAATCAGGCCTTTCTGGAAGAAACTGTCCTATTTGGGGGATTAAAGATTTTTTTTTGTGGGTGAAAAGGTCCTATTTGAAGGGGGAAACCTGGTATTTCTTGGAGAAGTTGTGATATGTTTGGGAGAAATGTGGCCTTTCTGGCAGAAACTGTCCAATTTTGGGGATAAAAGTGGTATTTGTGTGTGAAAAGGTCCTAATTGTAGGGGGAAAGCTGGTATTTCTTGGAGAAGATGTGATATATTTGGGAGAAATGTGGCCATTCTGGAAGAAAATGTCCAATTTGGGGGGAGAAGGCTGGTAGTTTTGGGTGAGAAGGTCCTATTTCAGGAGGAATCCTGGCATTTCTTGGAGAAGATGTGATATATTTGGGAGAAATGTGGCATGTCTGGAAGAAACTGTTATCTTTTGGGGATAAAAGAGGTATTTGTGGGTGAAAAGGTCCTATTTGAAGGGGGAAAGCTGGTATTTCTTGGAGAAGATGTGATCTATTTGGGAGAAATCAGGCATTTCTGGAAGAAACTGTCCTATTTTGGGGATAAAAGAGGTATTTGTGGGTGAAAACGTCCTATTTGAAGGGGGAAACGTGGTATTTCTTGGAGAAGATGTGATATATTTGGGAGAAATGTGGCATTTCTTGAAGATACTGTCCTCTTTTGGGGACAAAACAGGTACTTGTGGGTGAAAAGGTCGTATTTGAAGGGGGAAACCAGGTATTTCTTGGAGAAGATGTGATGTGTTTGGGAGAAATGTGGCATTTCTGGAAGAAACTGTCCTCTTTTGGGGATAAAACAGGTATTTGTCGGTGAAAACGTTGTATTTGAAGGGGGAAACCTGTTATTTGTTTGAGAAGATGTGATATATTTGGGAGAAATGTGGCATGTCTGGAAAAAACTGTCCTCTTTTGGGGATAAAAGAGGTATTTGTGGGTGAAAAGGTCCTATTTGAAGTTGGAAACCTGGTATTTCTTGGAGAAGATGTGATGTGTTTGGGAGAAATGTGGCCTTTCTGGAAGAAACTGTTCTCTTCTGGGGATAAAACAGGTATTTGTGGGAGAAAAGTTACTATTTGAAGGGGGAACCCTGGTATTTCTTGGAGAAGATGTGATCTATTTGGGAGAAATGTGGCATTTCTTGAAGAAACTGTCCTCTTTTGGGGATAAAACAGGTATTTGTGGGTGAAAAGGTCCTATTTGAAGGGGGAAACGTGGTATTCTTGGAGAAGATGTGATCTATTTGGGAGAAATGTGGCATTTCTTGAACAAACTGTCCTCTTTTGGGGATAAAACAGGTATTTGTGGGTGAAAAGGTCCTATTTGAAGGGGGAAACCTGGTATTTCTTGGAGAAGATGTGATATATTTGGGAGAAATGTGGCATTTCTGGAAGAAAATGTCCTCTTTTGGGGATAAAAGAGGTATTTCATGGAGAAAAGTTCCTAATTCAAGCGGGAAACCTGGTATTTCTTGGAGAAGATGTGATATATTTGGGAGAAATGTGGCATTTCTGGAAGAAACTGTATTCTTTTGGGGATAAAAGAGGTATTTGTGGGTGAAAAGGTCCTATTTGAAGGGGGAAAGCTGGTATTTCTTGGAGAAGATGTGATATATTTGGGAGAAATGTGGCACTTCTGGAAGAAACTGTCCTCTTTTGGGGATAAAAGAGGTATTTGTGGGTGAAAAGGTCCTATTTGAAGGGGGAACCCTGGTATTTCTTGGAGAAGATGTGATATATTTGGGAGAAATGTGGCATGTCTGGAAGAAACTGTCCTCTTTTGGGGATAAAAGAGGTATGTGTGGGTGAAAAGGTCCTATTTGAAGGGGGAAAACCTGGTATTTCTTGGAGAAGATGTGATATATTTGGGAGAAATGTGGCATGTCTGGAGGAAAATGTCCTATTTGGGGGGAGAAGGGTGGTACTTGTGGGAGAAAAGGTCCTATTTCAGGAGGAATCCTGGTATTTCTTGGAGGAGATGTGATATGTTTGGGAGAAATGTGGCCTTTCTGGAAGAAACTGTCCTATTTTGGGGATAAAAGAGGTATTTGTGGGTGAAAAGGTCCTATTTGAAGGGGGAAACCTGGTATTTCTCGGAGAACATGTGATATATTTGGGAGAAATGTGGCATGTCTAGCAGAAACTGTCCTATTTGGGGGATAAAACAGGTATTTGTGGGAGAAAAGGTCCTATTTGAAGGGGGAAAGCTGGTATTTCTTGGAGAAGATGTGATCTATTTGGGAGAAATCTGGCATTTCTGGAAGAAACTGTCCTATTTGGGAGGAGAAGGCTGGTAGTTTTGGGTGAGAAGGTCCTATTTCAGGAGGAATCCTGGTATTTCTTGGAGAAGATGTGATATATTTGGGAGAAATGTGGCCTTTCTGGAAAAAAATGTCCAATTTGGGGGGAGAAGGCTGGTAGTTTTGGGTGAGAAGGTCCTATTTCAGGAGGAATCCTGGCATTTCTTGGAGAAGATGTGATATATTTGGGAGAAATGTGGCATTTCTGGAAGAAACTGTCCTGTTTTGGGGATAAAAGAGGTATTAGTGGTTGAAAAGGTCCTATTTGAAGGGGGAAAGCTGGTATTTCTTGGAGAAGATGTGATATATTTGGGAGAAATGTGGCATGTCTGGAAGAAAATGTCCTCTTTTGGGGATAAAAGAGGTATTTCATGGAGAAAAGGTCCTAATTGAAGGGGGAAACGTGGTATTTCTTGGAGAAGACGTGATATATTTGGGAGAAATGTGGCCTTTCTGGAAGAAACTGTCCTATTTTGGGGGAGAAGGGTGGTATTTGTGGGAGAAATGTTCCTATTTCAGGAGGAATCCTGGTATTTCTTGGAGGAGATGAGATATGTTTGGGAGAAATGTGGCCTTTCTGGAAGAAACTGTCCTCTTTTGGGGATAAAAGAGGTATTTGTGGGTGAAAAGGTCCTATTTGAAGGGGGAAACCTGGTATTTCTTGGAGAAGATGTGATATATTTGGGAGAAATGTGGCATTTCTGGAAGAAAGTGTCCTGTTTTGGGGATAAAACAGGTATTTGTGGGAGAAAAGGTCGTATTTGAAGGGGGAAACCTGGTATTTCTTGGAGAAGATGTGATATATTTGGGAGAAATCAGGCCTTTCTGGAAGAAACTGTCCTCTTTTGGGGATAAAAGAGGTATGTGTGGGTGAAAAGGTCCTATTTGAAGGGGGAAACCTGGTATTTCTTGGAGAAGATGTGATATATTTGGGAGAAATGTGGCATTTCTGGAAGAAACTGTCCTATTTGGGGGGTGAAGCCTGCTATTAGTGGGTGAAAAGGTCCTATTTGAAGGGGGAAAGCTGGTATTTCTTGGAGAAGAGGTGATATATTTGGTAGAAATGTGCCATTTCTGGAAGAAACTGTCCTCTTTTGGGGATATAACTGGTATTTGTGGGTGAAAAGGTCCTATTTGAAGGGGGAAACCTGGTATTTCTTGGAGAAGATGTGATATATTTGGGAGAAATGTGGCATGTCTGGAAGAAACTGTCCTCTTTTGGGGATAAAAGAGGTATTTGTGGGTGAAAAGGTCCTATTTGAAGTTGGAAACCTGGTATTTCTTGGAGAAGATGTGATGTGTTTGGGAGAAATGTGGCATTTCTGGAAGAAACTGTCCTCTTCTGGGGATAAAAGAGGTATTTGTGGGAGAAAAGGTCCTATTTGAAGAGGGAAACGTGGTATTTCTTGGAGAAGATGTGATATATTTGGGAGAAATCTGGCATTTCTGGAAGAATATGTCCAATTTGAGGGATAAAACAGGTATTTGTGGCTGAAAAGGTCCTATTTGAAGGGGGAAAGCTGGTATTTCTTGGAGAAGATATGATCAAT
This sequence comes from Lophura swinhoii, assembly GCA_030408155.1. NCBI lineage: Eukaryota > Metazoa > Chordata > Aves > Galliformes > Phasianidae > Lophura > Lophura swinhoii. The sequence goes on along the minus strand of JASCYN010000149.1, from coordinate 26,334,947 downwards.
TTGGGTGAAATGTGGCCTTTCTGGAAGAAAATGTCCAATTTGGGGGGAGAAGGCTGGTAGTTTTGGGTGAGAAGGTCCTATTTCAGGAGGAATCCTGGTATTTCTTGGAGAAGATGTGATCTATTTGGGAGAAATGTGGCCTTTCCGGAAGAAACTGTCCTCTTTTGGGGATAAAAGAGGTATTAGTGGTTGAAAAGGTCCTATTTGAAGGGGAATTCCAGGAATGCCAGATTTCTCCCAAATATATCACATCTTCTCGAAGAAATACCACGTTTCCCCCTTCAAATAGGACCTTTTCACCCACAAATACCTCTTTTATCCCCAAAAGAGGACAGTTTTTTCCAGACATGCCACCTTTCTCCCAAATATATCACATCTTCTCCAAGAAATACCAGGTTTCCCCCTTCAGATAGGACCTTTTCACCCACTAATAGCAGGCTTCTTCCCCCAAACAGGACAGTTTCTTCCAGAAATGCCAGATTTCTCCCAAATATATCACACCTTCTCCAAGAAATACCAGGTTTCCCCCTTCAAATAGGACCTTTTCAACCACTAATACCTGTTTTATCCCCAAAAGAGGACAGTTTCTTCCAGACATGCCACATTTCTCCCAAATATATCTCATCTCCATCTAGAAATACCATGTTTCCCCCTTCAAATAGGACCTTTTCTCCCACAAATACCTGTTTTATCCCCAAAAGAGGACAGTTTCTTCCTGACATGCCACATTTCTCCCAAATAGATCACATCTTCTCCAAGAAATACCAGGTTTCCAACTTCAAGTAGGACCTTTTCACCCACAAATACCTCTTTTATCCCCAAAAGAGGACAGTTTCTTCCAGAAATGCCAGATTTCTCCCAAATAGATCACATCTTCTCCAAGAAATACCAGCTTTCCCCCTTCAAATAGGACCTTATCACCCACAAATACCTCTTTTGTCCCCAAAATATAACAGTTTCTTCCAGAAATGCCACATTTCTGCCAAACATATCACATCTTCTCCAAGAAATACCAGGTTTCCTCCTTGCAATAGGACCGTTTCACCCACAAATACCTCTTGTATCCCCAAAAGAGGACAGTTTCTTCCAGACATGCCACATTTCTCCCAAATATATCACATCTTCTCCAAGAAATACCAGGTTTCCCCCTTCAAATAGGACCTTTTCACCCACAAATACCTCTTTTATCCCCAAAAGAGGACAGTTTCTTCCAGAAAGGCCACATTTCTCCCAAATATATCACATCTTCTCCAAGAAATACCAGCTTTCCTCCTTCAAATAGGACCTTTTCACCCACAAATACCTCTTTTATCCCCAAAAGAGGACAGTTTCTTCCAGAAATGCCACATTTCTCCCAAACACATCACATCTTCTCCAAGAAATACCAGGTTTCCAACTTCAAATAGGACCTTTTCACCCACAAATACCTCTTTTATCCCCAAAAGAGGACAGTTTTTTCCAGACATGCCACATTTCTCCCAAATATATCACATCTTCTCCAAGAAATACCAGGTTTCCCCCTTCAAATAGGACCTTTTCACCCACAAATACCTGTTATATCCCCAAAAGAGGACAGTTTCTTCCAGAAATGGCACATTTCTACCAAATATATCACCTCTTCTCCAAGAAATACCAGCTTTCCCCCTTCAAATAGGACCTTTTCACCCACTAATAGCAGGCTTCTCCCCCCAAATAGGACAGTTTCTTCAAGAAAGGCCACATTTCTCCCAAATATACCTCATCTTCTCCAAGAAATACCAGCTTTCCCCCTTCAAATAGAACCTTTTCACCCACAAATTCCTGTTTTATCCCCAAAAGAGGACAGTTTCTTCCAGACATGCCACATTTCTCCCAAATATATCACATCTTCTCCAAGAAATACCAGCTTTCCCCCTTCAAATAGGACCTTTTCACCCACTAATACCAGGCTTCTCCCCCCAAATAGGACATTTTCTTCCAGAAAGGCCACATTTCTCCCAAATATATCACATCTTCTCCAAGAAATACCAGCTTTCCCCCTTCAAATAGGACCTTTTCACCCTCAAATACCTCTTTTATCCCCAAAAGAGGACAGTTTCTTCCAGAAATGCCACATTTCTCCCAAATATATCACATCTTCTCCAAGAAATACCAGCTTTCGCCCTTCAAATTGGACCTTTTCACCCACAAATACCTGTTTTATCCCTCAAATTGGACATATTCTTCCAGAAAAGCCAGATTACTACCAAATATATCACATCTTCTCCAGAAAATACCACGTTTCCCCCTTCAAATAGGACCTTTTCAACCACAAATGCCTCTTTTATCCCCAAAATAGAACAGTTTCTTCCAGAAATGCCACATTTCTCCCAAATATATCACATCTTCTCCAAGAAATGCCAGGATTCCTCCTGAAATAGGACCTTCTCACCCAAAACTACCAGCCTTCTCCCCAAAATTGGACATTTTCTTCCAGAAAGGCCACATTTCTCCCAAATAGATCACATCTTCTCCAAGAAATACCAGGATTCCTCCTGAAATAGGACCTTCTCACCCAAAACTACCAGCCTTCTCCCCCCAAATTGGACATTTTCTTCCAGAAATGCCAGATTTCTCCCAAATAGATCACATCTTCTCCAAGAAATACCAGGTTTCCCCCTTCAAATAGGACCTTTTCACCCACAAATACCACTTTTATCCCCAAAAGAGGACAGTTTCTTCCAGACATGCCACATTTCTCCCAAATATATCACATCTTCTCCAAGAAATACCAGGTTTCCCCCTTCAAATAGGACCTTTTCACCCACTAATACCAGGCTTCTCCCCCCAAATAGGACATTTTCTTCCAGAAATGCCACATTTCTCCCAAATATATCACATCTTCTCCAAGAAATGCCAGGTTTCCCCCTTCATATAGGAAATTTTCACCCACAAGTACCTGTTTTATCCCCAAAAGAGAACAGTTTCTTCCAGAAATGCCACGTTTCTCCCAAATAGATCACATCTTCTCCAAGAAATACCAGGGTTCCCCCTTCAAATAGGACCTTTTCACCCACAAATACCTCTTTTATCCCCCAAATAGGACAGTTTCTTCCAGAAATGCCAGATTTCTCCCAAATATATCACATCTCCTCCAAGAAATACCAGGATTCCTCCTGAAATAGGAACTTTTCTCCCACAAATACCAGCCTTCTCCCCCCAAATATGACATTTTCTTCCAGACATGCCACATATCACCCAAATATATCACATCTTCTCCAAGAAATACCACGTTTCCCCCTTCAAATAGGACCTTTTCACCTACAAATACCTCTTTTATCCCCAAAATAGAACAGTTTCTTCCAGAAATGCCACATTTCACCCAAACATATCACATCTTCTTCAAGAAATACCAGGATACCTCCTTCAAATAGGACCTTTTTACCCACAAGTACCTCTTTTATCCCCAAAATAGAACAGTTTCTTCCAGACATGCCACATTTCTCCCAAACATATCTCATCTCCTCCAAGAAATACCACGATTCCTCCTGAAATAGGACATTTTCTCCCAAAAATACCAGCCTTTTCCCCCCAAAAGAGGACAGTTTCTTCCAGAAATGCCATATTTCTCCCAAATATATCACATCTTCTCCAAGAAATACCAGGTTTTCCCCTGGAAATAGGACCTTTTCACCCACAAATTCCTCTTTTATCCCCAAAAGAGGACAGTTTCTTCCAGAAAGGCCACATTACTCCCAAACAGATCACATCTTCTCCAAGAAATACCAGGTTTCCCCCTTCAAATAGGACCTTTTCCCCCCAAAAAACTCTTTTATCCCCAAAAGAGAACAGTTTCTTCCAGAAATGCCACATTTCTCCCAGATAGATCATATCTTCTCCAAGAAATACCAGCTTTCCTCCTTCAAATAGGACCTTTTCACCCACAAATACCTGTTTTATCCCCAATAGAGGATAGTTTCTTCCAGAAAGGCCACATTTCTCCCAAATATATCACATCTTCTCCAAGAAATACCAGGATTCCTCCTGAAATGGGACCTTTTCACCCACAAATACCTCTTTTATCCCTCAAATAGGACAGTTTCTTCCAGAAATGCCACATTTCTCCCAAATATATCACATCTTCTCCAAGAAATACCAGGTTTCCAACTTCAAATAGGACCTTTTCACCCACAAATACCTCTTTTATCCCCAAAAGAGGACAGTTTCTTCCAGAAAGGCCAGATTTCTTCCAAATATATCACATCTTCTCCAAGAAATACCAGGTTTCCCCCTTCAAATAGGACCTATTCACCCACAAATACCTCTTTTATCCCCAAAAGAGGACAGTTTCTTACAGAAATGCCACATTTCTCCCAAATATATCACATCTTCTCCAAGAAATACCAGCTTTCCCCCTTCAAATAGGACCTTTTCACCCACTAATACCAGGCTTCTCCCCCCAAATAGGACATTTTCTTCCAGAAATGCCAGATTTCTCCCAAATATATCATATCCTCACCAAAAATACCAGGTTTCCCCCTTCAAATAGGAAATTTTCACCCACAAATACCTGTTTTATCCCCAAAATAGGACAGTTTCTTCCAGAAATGCCTCATTTCTCCCAAATATATCACATCTTCTCCAAGAAATACCAGGGTTCCCCCTTCAAATAGGAAATTGTCACCCACAAATACCTCTTTTATCTCCAAAAGAGGACAGTTTCTTCCAGAAATGCCACATTTCTCCCAAATAGATCACATCTTCTCCAAGAAATACCAGGTTTCCTCCTGAAATAGGACCTTTTCAACCACAAATACCTGTTTTATCCCTCAAATTGGACATGTTCTTCCAGAAATGCCACATTTCTCCCAAATAGATCACATCTTCTCCAAGAAATGCCAGGTTTCCCCCTTCAAATAGGAAATTTTCACCCACAAGTACCTGTTTTATCCCCAAAAGAGGACAGTTTCTTCCAGACATGCCACATTTCTCCCAAATATATCACATCTTCTCCAAGAAATACCAGGTTTCCCACTTCAAGTAGGACCTTTTCACCCACAAATACCTCTTTTATCCCCAAAAGAGGACAGTTTCTTCCAGAAAGGCCACATTTCTCCAAAATATATCACATCTTCTCCAAGAAATACCACGTTTCCCCCTTCAAATAGGACCTTTTCACCCACAAATACCTCTTTTATCCCCAAAAGAGGACAGTTTCTTCCAGAAATGCCAGATTTCTCCCAAATAGATCACATCTTCTCCAAGAAATACCAGCTTTCCCCCTTCAAATAGGACCTTATCACCCACCTATACCTCTTTTGTTCCCAAAATAGAACAGTTACGTCCAGAAATGCCACATTTCTCCCAAACATATCACATCTTCTCCAAGAAATACCAGGTTTCCTCCTTGAAATAGGACCGTTTCACCCACAAATACCTCTTTTATCCCCAAAAGAGGACAGTTTCTGCCAGACATGCCACATTTCTCCCAAATATATCACATCTTCTCCAAGAAATACCAGGTTTCCCCCTTGTAATAAGACCTTTTCACCCACAAATACCTCTTTTATCCCCAAAAGAGGACATTTTCTTCCAGAAAGGCCACATTTCTCCCAAATAGATCACATCTTCTCCAAGAAATACCAGCTTTCCCCCTTCAAATAGGACCTTTTCACCCACAAATACCTCTTTTATCCCCAAAATAGGACAGTTTCTTACAGAAATGCCAGATTTCTCCCAAATAGATCACATCTTCTCCAAGAAATAACAGGTTTCCCCCTTCAAATACAACGTTTTCACCCACAAATACCTGTTTTATCCCCAAAAGAGGACAGTTTCTTCCAGAAATGCCACATTTCTCCCAAATATACCTCATCTTCTCCAAGAAATACCAGGTTTCCAACTTCAAATAGGACCTTTTCACCCACAAATTCCTGTTTTATCCGTCAAATTGGACATATTCTTCCAGAAATGCCAGATTTCTCCCAAATATATCACATCTTCTCCAAGAAAAACCAAGTTTCCCCCTTCAGATAGGACCTTTTCACCCACAAATACCTGTTTTATCCCCAAAATAGGACAGTTTCTTCCAGAAATGCCACATTTCTCCCAAATATATCACATCTTCTCCAAGAAATACCAGGTTTCCCCCTTCAAATAGGACCTTTTCACCCACAAATACCTGTTCTATCCCCAGAAGAGGACAGTTTCTTCCAGAAATGCCACATTTCTCCCAAACATAGCACATCTCCTCCAAGAAATACCAGGATTCTTCCTGAAATAGGAACTTTTCTCCCACAAATACCACCCTTCTCCCCCCAAATAGGACAGTTTCTTCCAGAAATGCCAGATTTCTCCCAAATATATCACATCTTCTCCAAGAAATACCAGGTTTCTCCCTTCAAATAAAACCTTTTCACCCACAAATACCTGTTCTATCCCCATAAGAGGACAGTTTCTTCCAGAAATGCCACATTTCTCCCAAATAGATCACATCTTCTCCAAGAAATACCACGTTTCCCCTTCAAATAGGACCTTTTCCCCAAAAAAACCTCTTTCATCCCCAAAAGAGGACATTTTCTTCCAGGAATGCCAGATTTCTCCCAAATATATCACATCTTCTCCAAGAAATGCCAGGATTCCTCCTGAAAGAGGACCTTCTCACCCACAACTACCAGCCTTCTCCCCCCAAATTGGACATTTTCTTCCAGACAGGCCACATTTCTCCCAAATATATCACATCTTCTCCAAGAAATACCAGGATTCCTCCTGAAATAGGACCTTTTCTCCCACAAGTACCAGCCTTCTCCCCCCAAATTGGACATTCTCTTCCAGACATGCCACATATCACCCAAATATATCACATCTTCTCCAAGAAATACCAGGTTTCCCCCTTCAAATAGGACCTTTTCACCCACAAATACCTGTTTTATCCCCAAAATAGGACAGCTTCTTCCAGAAAGGCCAGATTTCTCCCAAATATATCACATCTCCTCCAAGAAATACCAGGATTTCTCCTGTAATAGGACCTTTTCTCCCACAAATACCAGCATTTTCCCCCCAAAAGAGGACAGTATCTTCCAGAAATGCCACATTTCTCCCAAATATATCACATCTTCTCCAAGAAATACCAGGTTTTCCCCTGGAAATAGGACCTTTTCACCCACAAATACCTCCTTTATCCCCAAAAGAGGACAGTTTCTTCCAGAAATGCCACATTTCTCCCAAACATATCACATCTTCTCCAAGAAATACCAGCTTTCCCCCTTCAAATAGGACCTTTTCCCCCAAAAAAACTCTTTAATCCCAAAAAGAGGACAGTTTCTTCCAGAAATGCCACATTTCTCCCAAATATATCACATCTTCTCCAAGAAATACCAGGTTTCCCCCTTCAAATAGGACCTTTTCACCCACAAATACCTGTTTTATCCCCAAAAGAGGACAGTTTCTTCAAGACATGCCACATTTCTCCCAAATATATCACATCTTCTCCAAGAAATACCAGCTTTCCCCCTTCAAATTGGACCTTTTCAACCACAAATACCTGTTTTATCCCTCAAATTGGACATATTCTTCCAGAAATGCCAGATTTCTCCCAAATATATCACATCTTCTCCAAGAAATACCTCGTTTCCCCCTTCAAATAGGACCTTTTCACCCACAAATACCTGTTTTATCCCCAAAAGAGGACATTTTCTTCCAGAAATACCAGATTTCTCGCAAATAGATCACATCTTCTCCAAGAAATACCAGGGTTCCCCCTTCAAATAGGAAATTTTCACCCACAAATACCTCTTTTATCCCCAAAAGAGGACAGTTTCTTCCTGAAATGCCAGATTTCTCCCAAATAGATCACATCTTCTCCAAGAAATACCACGTTTCCCCCTTCAAAAAGGACCTTTTCAACCACAAATACCTGTTTTATCCCTCAAATTGGACATATTCTTCCAGAAATGCCACATTTCTCCCAAATATATCACATCTTCTCCAAGAAATACCAGGTTTCCTCCTTGAAATAGGACCTTTTCACCCACTAATACCAGGCTTCTCCCCCCAAATAGGACATTTTCTTCCAGAAATGCCACATTTCTCCCAAATATATCACATCTTCTCCAAGATATACCAGCTTTCCCCCTTCAAATAGGAAATTTTCACCCACAAGTACCTCTTTGATCCCCAAAAGAGGACAGTTTCTTCCAGAAATGCCACATTTCTCCCAAATATATCACATCTTCTCCAAGAAATACCAGGGTTCCCCCTTCAAATACGACCTTTTCACCCACAAATACCTCTTTTATCCCCAAAATAGGACAGTTTCCGCCAGAAATGCCTGATTTCTCCCAAATAGATCACATCTCCTCCAAGAAATACCAGGATTCCTCCTGAAATAGGACCTTTTCTCCCACTAATACCAGCCTTCTCCCCCCAAATTGGACATTTTCTTCCAGACATGCCACATATCACCCAAATATATCACATCTTCTCCTAGAAATACCAGGTTTCCCCCTTCAAATAGGACCTTTTCACCTACAAATACCTCTTTTATCCCCAAAATAGAACAGTTTCTTCCAGAAATGCCACATTTCACCCAAATAGATCACATCTTCTCCAAGAAATACCACGTTTCCCCCTTCAAATAGGACCTTTTCACCCACAAGTACCTGTTTTATCCCCAAAATAGAACAGTTTCTTCCAGAAATGCCACATTTCACCCAACATATCACATCTTCTTCAAGAAATACCAGGATACCTCCTTCAAATAGGACCTTTTCACCCACAAGTACCTGTTTTATCCCCAAAATAGAACAGTTTCTTCCAGACATGCCACATTTCTCCCAAACATATCACATCTCCTCCAAGAAATACCAGGATTTCTCCTGTAATAGGACCTTTTCTCCCACAAATACCAGCCTTTTCCCCCCAAAAGAGGACAGTTTCTTCCAGAAATGCCATATTTCTCCCAAATATATCACATCTTCTCCAAGAAATACCAGGTTTTCCCCTGGAAATACGACCTTTTCACCCACAAATACCTGTTTTATCCCCAAAAGAGGACAGTTTCTTCCAGAAAGGCCAGATTTCTCCCAAATATATCACATCTTCTCCAAGAAATACCAGGATTCCTCCTGAAATACGACCTTTTCACCCACAAATACCTCCTTTATCCCTCAAATAGGACAGTTTCTTCCAGAAATGCCACGTTTCTCCCAAATATATCACATCTTCTCCAAGAAATACCAGGATTCCTCCTGAAATAGGACCTTTTCTCCCACAAATACCAGCCTTCTCCCCCCAAATAGGACAGTTTCTTCCAGAAATGCCACATTTCTCCCAAATATACCACATCTTCTCCAAGAAATACCAGCTTTCCCCCTTCAAATAGGACCTTTTCACCCACAAATACCTCTTTAGTTCCCAAAATAGAACAGTTACGTCCAGAAATGCCACATTTCTCCAGAACATATCACATCTTCTCCAAGAAATACCAGGTTCCCTCCTTCAAATAGGACCTTTTCACCCACAAATACCTCTTGTATCCCCAGAAGAGGACAGTTTCTTCCTGACATGCTACATTTCTCCCAAATATATCACATCTTCTCCAAGAAATACCAGGTTTCCCCCTTGTAATAAGACCTTTTCACCCACAAATACCTCTTTTATCCCCAAAATAGGACAGTTTCTTCCAGAAAGGCCAGATTTCTCCCAAATAGATCACATCTTCTCCAAGAAATACCAGGTTTCCCCCTTCAAATAGGACCTTTTCACCCACAAATACCTCTTTTATCCCCCAAATAGGACAGTTTCTTCCAGAAATGCCAGATTTCTCCCAAATATATCACATCTTCTCCAAGAAATACCAGCTTTCCCCCTTCAAATAGGACCTTTTCACCCACTAATACCAGGCTTCTCCCCCCAAATAGGACATTTTCTTCCAGAAATGCCACATTTCTCCCAAATATATCATATCTTCTCCAAAAATACCACGTTTCCCCCTTCAAATAGGAAATTTTCACCCACAAATACCTGTTTTATCCCCAAAACAGGACAGTTTCTTCCAGAAATGCCACATTTCTCCCAAATAGATCACATCTTCTCCAAGAAATACCACGTTTCCCCGTTGAAATAGGAAATTTTCAGCCACAAATACCTCTTTTATCCCCAAAAGAGGACAGTTTCTTCCAGAAATGCCACATTTCTCCCAAATATATCACATCTTCTCCAAGAAATACCAGCTTTCCCCCTTCAAATAGGAAATTTTCACCCACAAGTACCTCTTTGATCCCCAAAAGAGGACAGTTTCTTCCAGAAATGCCACATTTCTCCCAAATATATCACATCTTCTCCAAGAAATACCAGGGTTCCCCCTTCAAATACGACCTTTTCACCCACAAATACCTCTTTTATCCCCAAAATAGGACAGTTTCCGCCAGAAATGCCTGATTTCTCCCAAATAGATCACATCTCCTCCAAGAAATACCAGGATTCCTCCTGAAATAGGACCATTTCTCCCACTAATACCAGCCTTCTCCCCCCAAATTGGACATTTTCCTCCAGACATGCCACATATCACCCAAATATATCACATCTTCTCCAAGAAATACCAGGTTTCCCCCTTCAAATAGGACCTTTTCACCTACAAATACCTCTTTTATCCCCAAAACAGAACAGTTTCTTCCAGAAATGCCACATTTCACCCAAATATATCACATCTTCTCCAAGAAATACCACGTTTCCCCCTTCAAATAGGACCTTTTCACCCACAAGTACCTGTTTTATCCCCAAAATAGAACAGTTTCTTCCAGACATGCCACATTTCTCCCAAACATATCACATCTCCTCCAAGAAATACCAGGATTTCTCCTGTAATAGGACCTTTTCTCCCACAACTACCAGCCTTTTCCCCCCAAAAGAGGACAGTTTCTTCCAGAAATGCCATATTTCTCCCAAATATATCACATCTTCTCCAAGAAATACCAGGTTTTCCCCTGGAAATACGACCTTTTCACCCACAAATACCTGTTTTATCCCCAAAAGAGGACAGTTTCTTCCAGAAAGCCCACATTTCTCCCAAATATATCACATCTTCTCCAAGAAATACCAGGATTCCTCCTGAAATAGGACCTTTTCTCCCACAAATACCAGCCTTCTCCCCGCAAATAGGACAGTTTCTTCCAGAAATGCCACATTTCTCCCAAATATATCACATCTTCTCCAAGAAATACCTGGATTCCACCTGAAATAGGACCTTTTCACCCACAAATACCTCTTTAGTTCCCAAAATAGAACAGTTACGTCCAGAAATGCCACATTTCTCCAGAACATATCACATCTTCTCCAAGAAATACCAGGTTCCCTCCTTCAAATAGGACCTTTTCACCCACAAATACCTCTTGTATCCCCAGAAGAGGACAGTTTCTTCCTGACATGCTACATTTCTCCCAAATATATCACATCTTCTCCAAGAAATACCACGTTTCCCCCTTGTAATAAGACCTTTTCACCCACAAATACCTCTTTTATCCCCAAAATAGGACAGTTTCTTCCAGAAAGGCCAGATTTCTCCCAAATAGATCACATCTTCTCCAAGAAATACCAGGTTTCCCCCTTCAAATAGGACCTTTTCACCCACAAATACCTCTTTTATCCCCCAAATAGGACAGTTTCTTCCAGAAATGCCAGATTTCTCCCAAATATATCACATCTTCTCCAAGAAATACCAGCTTTCCCCCTTCAAATAGGACCTTTTCACCCTCTAATACCAGGCTTCTCCCCCCAAATAGGACATTTTCTTCCAGAAATGCCACATTTCTCCCAAATATATCATATCTTCTCCAAAAATACCACGTTTCCCCCTTCAAATAGGAAATTTTCACCCACAAATACCTGTTTTATCCCCAAAACAGGACAGTTTCTTCCAGAAATGCCACATTTCTCCCAAATAGATCACATCTTCTCCAAGAAATACCAGGGTTCCCCCTTCAAATAGGAAATTTTCACCCACAAATACCTCTTTTATCCCCAAAAGAGGACAGTTTCTTCCAGAAATGCCACATTTCTCCCAAATATATCACATCTTCTCCAAGAAATACCAGGTTTCCCCCTTCAAATAGGACCTTTTCACCCACAAATACCTCTTTTATCCCTCAAATTGGACATATTCTTCCAGAAATGCCAGATTTCTCCCAAATAGATCACATCTTCTCCAAGAAATACCACGTTTCCCCCTTCAAATAGGACCTTTTCACCCACAAATACCTCTTTTATCCCCAAAAGAGGACAGTTTCTTCCAGAAATGCCACATTTCTCCCAAATATATCACATCTTCTCCAAGAAATACCAGGTTTCCCCCTTCAAATAGGACCTTTTCACCCACTTATACCAGGCTTCTCCCCCCAAATAGGACATTTTCTTCCAGAAATGCCACATTTCTCCCAAATATATCACATCTTCTCCAAGAAATGCCAGGTTTCCCCCTTCAAATAGGAAATTTTCACCCACAAATACCTCTTTGATCCCCAGAAGAGGACATTTTCTTCCAGAAATGCCACATTTCTCCCAAACATATCACATCTCCTCCAAGAAATACCAGGTTTCCTCCTGAAATAGTAACTTTGCTCCCACAAATACCAGCCTTCTCCCCCCAAATAGGACATTTTCTTCCAGACATGCCACATATCACCCAAATATATCACATCTTCTCCAAGAAATACCAGGTTTCCCCCTTCAAATAGGACCTTTTCACCTACAAATACCTCTTTTATCCCCAAAATAGAACAGTTTCTTCCAGAAATGCCACATTTCACCCAAACATATCAAATCTTCTTCAAGAAATACCAGGATACCTCCTTCAAATAGGACCTTTTCACCCACAAATACCTGTTTTATCCCCAAAAGAGGACAGTTTCTTCCAGAAAGGCCACATTTCTCCCAAACTTATCACATCTCCTCCAAGAAATACCAGGATTTCTCCTGTAATAGGACCTTTTCTCCCACAAATACCAGCCTTTTCCCCCCAAAAGAGGACAGTTTCTTCCAGAAATGCCATATTTCTCCCAAATATATCACATCTTCTCCAAGAAATACCAGGTTTTCCCCTGGAAATACGACCTTTTCACCCACAAACACCTCTTTTATCCCCAAAAGAGGACAGTTTCTTCCAGAAAGGCCACATTACTCCCAAACATATCACATCTTCTCCAAGAAATACCAGGTTTAACCCTTCAAATTGGACCTTTTCCCCCCAAAAAACTCTTTTATCCCCAAAAGAGGACAGTTTCTTCCAGAAATGCCACATTTCTCCCAAATAGATCATATCTTCTCCAAGAAATACCAGGTTTCCTCCTTCAAATAGGACCTTTTCACCCACAAATACCTCTTTTATCCCCAAAAGAGGACAGTTTCTTCCAGAAAGGCCACATTTCTCCCAAATATATCACATCTTCTCCAAGAAATACCAGGATTCCTCCGGAAATACGAACTTTTCACCTACAAATACCTCTTTTATACCCAAAATAGGACAGTTTCTTCCAGAAATGCCACATTTCTCCCAAATAGATCACATCTTCTCCAAGAAATACCACGTTTCCCCCTTCAAATAGGACCTTTTCTCCCACAAATACCTCTTTTATCCCCAAAGGAGGACATTTTCTTCCAGACATGCCACATTTCTCCCAAATATATCACATCTTCTCCAAGAAATACCAGGTTTCCCCCTTCAAATAGGACCTTTTCACCCACAAATACCTGTTCTATCCCCAGAAGAGGACAGTTTCTTCCAGAAATGCCACATTTCTCCCAAACATATCACATCTCCTCCAAGAAATACCAGGATTCCTCCTGAAATAGGAACTTTTCTCCCACAAATACCACCCTTCTCCCCCCAAATAGGACAGTTTCTTCCAGAAATGCCAGATTTCTCCCAAATATATCACATCTTCTCCAAGAAATACCAGGTTTCTCCCTTCAAATAAAACCTTTTCACCCACAAATACCTGTTCTATCCCCATAAGAGGACAGTTTCTTCCAGAAATGCCACATTTCTCCCAAATATATCACATCTTCTCCAAGAAATACCACGTTTCCCCTTCAAATAGGACCTTTTCCCCAAAAAAACCTCTTTCATCCCCAAAAGAGGACATTTTCTTCCAGGAATGCCTGATTTCTCCCAAATAGATCACATCTTCTCCAAGAAATGCCAGGATTCCTCCTGAAAGAGGACCTTCTCACCCAAAACTACCAGCCTTCTCCCCCCAAATTGGACATTTTCTTCCAGACAGGCCACATTTCTCCCAAATATATCACATCTTCTCCAAGAAATACCAGGATTCCTCCTGAAATAGGACCTTTTCTCCCACAAGTACCAGCCTTCTCCCCCCAAATTGGACATTCTCTTCCAGACATGCCACATATCACCCAAATATATCACATCTTCTCCAAGAAATACCAGGTTTCCCCCTTCAAATAGGACCTTTTCACCCACAAATACCTGTTTTATCCCCAAAATAGGACAGCTTCTTCCAGAAAGGCCAGATTTCTCCCAAATATATCACATCTCCTCCAAGAAATACCAGGATTTCTCCTGTAATAGGACATTTTCTCCCACAAATACCAGCATTTTCCCCCCAAAAGAGGACAGTATCTTCCAGAAATGCCACATTTCTCCCAAATATATCACATCTTCTCCAAGAAATACCAGGTTTTCCCCTGGAAATAGGACCTTTTCACCCACAAATACCTCCTTTATCCCCAAAAGAGGACAGTTTCTTCCAGAAATGCCACATTTCTCCCAAACATATCACATCTTCTCCAAGAATTACCAGCTTTCCCCCTTCAAAAAGACCTTTTCCCCCAAAAAAACTCTTTAATCCCAAAAAGAGGACAGTTTCTTCCAGAAATGCCACATTTCTCCCAAATATATCACATCTTCTCCAAGAAATGCCAGGATTCCTCCTGAAATAGGACCTTCTCACCCAAAACTACCAGCCTTCTCCGCCCAAATTGGACATTTTCTTCCAGAAAGGCCACATTTCTCCCAAATATATCACATCTTCTCCAAGAAATACCAGGATTCCTCCTGAAATAGGACCTTCTCACCCAAAACTACCAGCCTTCTCCCCCCAAATTGGACATTTTCTTCCAGAAAGGCCACATTTCTCCCAAACATATCACATCTTCTCCAAGAAATACCAGCTTTCCCCCTTCAAATAGGACCTTTTCACCCACAAATACCTGTTTGATCCCCAAAATAGGACAGCTTCTTCCAGACATGCCACATTTCTCCCAAATATATCACATCTTCTCCAAGAAATACCATGGTTCCCCCTTCAAATAGGACCTTATCACCCACAAATACCTCTTTTATCCCCAAAAGAGGACAGTTTCTTCCAGAAATGCCACATTTCTCCCAAATATATCACATCTTCTCCAAGAAATACCAGCTTTCCCCCTTCAAATAGGACCTTTTCACCCACAAATACCTCTTTTATCCCCAAAAGAGGACAGTTTCTTCCAGAAAGGCCACATTTCTCCCAAATATATCACATCTTCTCCAAGAAATACCAGCTTTCCTTTTTCAAATAGGACCTTTTCACCCACAAATACCTCTTTTATCCCCAAAAGAGGACAGTTTCTTCCAGAAATGCCACATTTCTCCCAAATATATCACATCTTCTCCAAGAAATACCAGGATTCCTAGTGAAATAGGACCTTCTCACCCACTAATACCAGGCTTCTCCCCCCAGATAGGACAGTTTCTTCCAGAAATGCCTCATTTCTCCCAAATAGATCACATCTTCTCCAAGAAATACCAGCTTTCCCCCTTCAAATAGGACCTTTTCACCCACAAATACCTCTTTTATCCCCAAAAGAGGACAGTTTCTTCCAGAAATGCCACATTTCTCCCAAATAGATCACATCTTCACCAAGAAATACAAGGTTTCCCCCTGGAAATAGGACATTTTTCCACCACAAATACCTCTTTTATCCCCAAAAGAGGACAGTTTCTTCCAGAAAGGCCACATTTCGCCCAAATATATCACATCTTCTCCAAGAAATGCCAGGATTCCTCCTGAAATAGGACCTTCTCACCCAAAACTACCAGCCTTCTCCCCCCAAATTGGACATTTTCTTCCAGAAATGCCACATTTCTCCCAAATATATCACATCTTCTTCAAGAAATACCAGGATTCCTCCTGAAATAGGACCTTCTCACCCAAAACTACCAGCCTTCTCCCCCCAAATTGAACATTTTTTTCCAGAAAGGCCACATTTCTCCCATATAGATCACATCTTCTCCAAGAAATACCAGCTTTCCCCCTTCAAATAGGACCTTTTCACCCACAAATACCTCTTTTATCCCCAAAATAGGACAGCTTCTACCAGACATGCCACATTTCTCCCAAATAGATCACATCTTCTCCAAGAAATACCAGCTTTCCCCCTTCAAATAGGACCTTTTCACCCACAAATACCTCTTTTATCCCCAAAATACGACAGTTTCTTCCAGAAATGCCACATTTCTCCCAAATAGATCACATCTTCTACAAGAAATAAAAGGTTTCCCCCTTCAAATACAACGTTTTCACCCACAAATACCTGTTTTATCCCCAATACAGGACAGTTTCTTCCAGAAATGCCACATTTCTAACAAATATACCACATCTTCTCCAAGAAATACCAGCTTTCCCCCTTCAAATAGGACCTTTTCACCCACAAATACCTCTTTTATCCCCAAAAGAGGACAGCTTCTTCCAGACATGCCAGATTTCTCCCAAATAGATCACATCTTCTCCAAGAAATACCACGTTTCCCCCTTCAAATAGGACCTTTTCACCCACAAATACCTCTTTTATCCCCAAAAGAGGACAGTTTCTTCCAGAAATGCCACATTTCTCCCAAATATATCACATCTTCTCCAAGAAATACCAGGTTTCCCCCTTCAAATAGGAAATTTTCACCCACAAATACCTGTTTTATCCCCAAAATAGGACAGTTTCTTCCTGAAATGCCAGATTTCTCCCAAGTATATCACATCTTCTCCAAGAAATAACAGGGTTCCCCCTTCAAATAGGTCCTTTTCACCCACAAATACGTTCTTTGTCCCCAAAATAGGACACTTTCTGCCAGAAATGCCATATTTCTCCCTAATAGATCACATCTCCTCCAAGAAATACCAGGATTCCTCCTGAAATAGGACCTTTCCTCCCACAAATACCAGCCTTCTCCCCCCAAATAGGACATTTTCTTTCAGAAAGGCCACATATCACCCAAATATATCACATCTTCTCCAAGAAATACCAGGTTTCCCCCTTCAAATAGGAGATTTTCTCCCACAAATACCTGTTTTATCCCCAATAGAGGACAGTTTCTTCAAGAAATGCCACATTTCTCCAAAATAGATCACATCTTCTCCAAGAAATACCAGCTTTCCCCCTTCAAATAGGACCTTTTCACCCACAAATACCTGTTTTATCCCCAAAAGAGGACAGTTTCTTCCAGAAATGCCACATTTCTTCCAAATATATCACATCTTCTCCAAGAAATACCAGCTTTCCCCCTTCAAATAGGACGTTTTCACCCACAAATACCTCTTTTATCCCCAAAAGAGGACAGTTTCTTCGAGAAATGCCACATTTCTCCCAAATAGATCACAACTCCTCCAAGAAATGCCACGTTTCCCCCATCATATAGGTCCTTTTCTCCATGAAATTCCTCTTTTATCCCCAAAAGAGGACAGTTTCTTCCAGAAAGGCCAGATTTCTAACAAATATATCACATCTTCTCCAAGAAATACCAGGTTTCCCTCTTCAAATAGGACCTTTTCTCCATGAAATACCTCTTTTATCCCCAAAAGAGGACAGTTTCTTCCAGAAATGCCACTTTTCTCCCAAATATATCACATCTCCAAGAAATACCAGGTTTCCTCCTGAAATAGGACCTTGTCACCCACAGATTCCTGTTTTATCCCTTTGTTCCGAGCGACTTTTCGTTTTGGAATTTTTATCCGATGCTACACTTCAGCATTCTGTGACGAATAAAATAGAAGAGAAAAGCCCCACTAATAAGGCAGCTAGAAGCTCTAGAAGCCACACACGTTGTGCTTTCAGGGAGGACGTTCCAGAAAGTCGAGAGTTGTGGCTTCTTTCCTGCGGAGAAAAAAACCCCTGTTTTCAGGCAATGCAGGACGCTGAATTCGCTCCTTCTCGGCATAGGAATACCGCTCCTTCGCTCTCGTGGCTCAAACGCGGCACTCGCGCTGAACCGCTCCGGAGAGTCTGCAGTTGCTGGCCGGTCCATCGCGGTTCTGCCCGAGTGCCGCTTGCAGCCTTCAGCAGCGCTCTCGTTTCTCTCGGATGCCGGGAAAGAGCGACTTCAGCCGGATGCTTTTCTCCGACGAGTGAGCGACTTCTTCTGCGCACATCGCAATGGAGCGCTTTTGACTTCTCCATGTGTCCATGCCGAATGCACTACGGTTCTCTCACATTCTTATCCCTTCCTTCCGAGCGACATTTCGTTTTGGAGTGTTTATCCGATGCTACACTTCAGCATTCTGTGACGAATAGTGTAGAAGAGAAAAGCCCCAATAATAAGATAGCTAGAAGCTCCAGAAGCCACACACGTTGTGCTTTCAGGGAGGACGTTCCAGAAAGTCGAGAGTTGCGGCTTGTTTCCTGCGGAGAAAAATACCCCTGTTTTCAGGCAATGCAGTAGGCTGAATTCGCATCTTCTCGGCATAGGAATACCGCTCCTTCGCTCTCGTGGCTCGAAAGCGGCACTCGCTCTGAACCGCTCCGGAGAGTCTGCAGTTGCTGTCCGGTCCATCGCGGTTCTGCCCGAGTGCCGCTTGCAGCCTTCAGCAGCGCTCTCGTTTCTCTCGGATGCCGGGAAAGAGCGACTTCAGGCGGATGCTTTGCTCCGACGAGTGAGCGGCTTCTTCTGCGCACATCGCAATGGAGAGCTTCTGACTTCTCCATGTGTCCATGCAGAATGCACTACGCTTCTCTCTCATTCTTATCCCTTTTTCCGAGCGACTTTTCGTTTTGGAGTGTTTATCCGATGCTACACTTCAGCATTCTGTGACGAATACAGTAGAAGAGAAAAGCCCAACTAATAAGGCAGCTAGAAGTTCGAGGAGCGACACACGTAGTGCTTTCAGGGAGGACGTTCCAGAAAGTCGAGAGTTGTGGCTTCTTTCCGGCGGAGAAAAAACCCCCTGTTTTCAGGCTATTCAGTAGTCTGCAATTGCAGACTGTCCGGTGTGGTTCAGCGCAAATGCCGCTTTCGAGCCACGAGAGAGGAGGAGCGGCATTCCTATGCCGAGAACGAGCGAATTCAGCCTACTGCATTGCCTGAAAACAGGGGCTTTTTTCTCCGCAGGAAACAAGCCACAACTGTCGACTTTCTGGAAAGTCCTCCCTGAAAGCACTACGTGCGTTGCTCCTCGAACTTCTAGCTGCCTTATTAGTGGGGCTTTTCTCTTCTACTCTATTCGTCACAGAATGCTGAAGTGTATCATGGGATGAACACTCCAAAACGAAATGTCGCTCGGAAAAAGGGATAAGAATGAGAGAGAAGCGTAGTGCATTCTGCATGGACACATGGAGAAGTCAGAAGCGCTCCATTGCGATGTGCGCAGAAGAAGCCGCTCACTCGTCGGAGAAAAGCATCCGCCTGAAGTCGCTCTTTCCCGGCATCCGAGAGAAACGAGAGCGCTGCTGAAGGCTGCAAGCGGCACTCGGGCAGAACCGCGATGGACCGGCCAGCAACTGCAGACTCTCCGGAGAGGTTCTGCGCGAGTGCCGCGTTCGAGCCACGAGAGCGAAGGAGCGGTATTGAAATGCCGAGAAGGAGCGAATTCAGCGTCCTGCATTGCCTGAAAACAGGGTTTTTTTTCTCCGCAGGAAAGAAGCCACAACTCTCGACTTTCTGGAACGTCCTCCCTGAAAGCACAACGTGTGTGGCTTCTGGAGCTTCTAGCTGCCTTATTATTGGGGCTTTTCTCTTCTACTCTATTCGTCACAGAATGCTGAAGTGTAGCATCGGATAAACACTCCAAAACGAAATGTCGCTCGGAAGGAAGGGATAAGAATGAGAGAGAAGCGTAGTGCATTCTGCATGGACACATGGAGAAGTCAGAAGCTCTCCATTGCGATGTGCGCAGAAGAAGCCGCTCACTCGTCGGAGCAAAGCATCCGGCTGAAGTCGCTCTTTCCCGGCATCCGAGAGAAACGAGAGCGCTGCTGAAGGCTGCAAGCGGCACTCGGGCAGAACCGCGATGGACCGGCCAGCAACTGCAGACTCTCCGGAGCGGTTCAGCGCGAGTGCCGCTTTCGAGCCACGAGAGCGAAGGAGCGGTATTGAAATGCCGAGAAGATGCGAATTCAGCGTCCTGCATTGCCTGAAAACAGGGGGTTTTTTCTCCGCAGGAAACAAGCCACAACTATCGACTTTCTGGAACGTCCTCCCTGAAAGCACAATGTGTGTGGCTTCTGGAGCTTCTAGCTGCCTTATTAGTGGGGCTTTTCTCTTCTAATCTATTCGTCACTGAATGCTGAAGTGTAGCATCGGATAAACACTCCAAAACGAAAAGTCGCTCGGAACAAAGGGATAAAACAGGTATTTGTGGGTGACAGGGTCCTATTTCAGGAGGAAACCTGGTATTTCTTGGAGATGTGATATATTTGGGAGAAATGTGGCATGTCTGGAAGAAACTGTCCTATTTTGGGGATAAAACAGGTATTTGTGGGTGAAAAGGTCCTATTTGAAGAGGGAAACCTGGTATTTCTTGGAGAAGATGTGTTATATTTGGGAGAAATGTGGCATCTCTGGAAGAAACTGTCCTCTTTTGGGGACAAAACATGTATTTGTGGGTGAAAAGGTTCTATTTGAAGGGGGAAACCTGGTATTTCTTGGAGAAGATGTGATATATCTGGGAGAAATGTGGCATGTCAGGAAGAAACTGTCCTCTTTTGGGGATAAAAGAGGTATTTGTGTGTGAAAAGGTCGTATTTGAAAAGGGAAACGTGGCATTTCTTGGAGAAGATGTGGTATATTTGGGAGAAATATGGCATTTCTGGAAGAAACTGTCCTATTTTGGGGTAAAAGAGGTATTTGTGGGTGAGAAGGTCCTATTTGAAGGGGAAACCTGGCATTTCTTGGAGAAGATATGATATATTTGGGAGAAATGTGGCCTTTCTAGAAGAAACTGTCCTATTTGGGGGAGAAGCCTGCTATTAGTGGGTGAAAAGGTCCTATTTCCTGGGGAAAGCTGGTATTTCTTGGAGAAGATGTGATATATTTGGGAGAAATGTGGCATGTCTGGAAGAAACTGTCGTCTTTTGGGGATAAAACAGGTATTTGTAGGTGAAAAGTTCCTATTTGAAGGGGGAAAACTGGTATTTCTTGGAGAAGATGTGATCTATTTGGGAGAAATGTGGCATTTCTGGAAGAAAATGTCCTATTTGAGGGATAGAAGAGGTATTTGTGGGTGAAAAGGACCTAATTGAACGGGGAAACGTTGTATTTCTTGGAGATGATGTGGTATATTAGGGAGAAATCAGGCATTTCTGGAAGAAACTGTCCTATTTTGGGGATAAAAGAATTTTTTGTGGGTGAAAAGGTCCTATTTGAAGGGGGAAAGCTGGTATTTCTTGGAGAAGATGTGATATGTTTGGGAGAAATGTGGCCTTTCTGGCAGAAACTGTCCTATTTTGGGGATAAAAGTGGTATTTGTGGTTGAAAAGGTCCTATTTGAAGGGGGAAAGCTGGTATTTCTTGGAGAAGATGTGATATATTTGGGGGAAATGTGGCATGTCAGGAAGAAACTGTCCTATTTTGGGGATTAAAGAGGTATTTGTTGGAGAAAAGGTCCTATTTGAAGGGGGAAACGTGGTATTTCTTGGAGAAGATGTGATATATTTGGGAGAAATGTGGCATTTCTGCAAGAAAATGTCCAATTTGGGGGGAGTAGGCTGGTAGTTGTGGGTGAGAAGTTCCTCTTTCAGGAGGAATCCCGGTATTTCTTGGAGAAGATGCGATATATTTGGGAGAAATCTGGCCTTTCTGGAAGAAAATGTCCAATTTGGGCGGAGAAGGCTGGTAGTTTTGGGTGAGAAGCTCCTCTTCCAGGAGGAATCCTGGTATTTCCTGGAGAAGATGTGATATATTTGGGAGAAATGTGGCATTTCTGGAAGAAACTGTCCTCTTTTGGGGATAAAAGAGGTATTAGTGGTTGAAAACGTCCTATTTGAAGGGGGAAACCTGGTATTTCTTGGAGAAGATGTGATATATTTGGGAGAAATGTGGCATGTCTGGAAAAAACTGTCCTCTTTTGGGGATAAAAGTGGTATTTGTGGGTGAAAAGGTCCTATTTGAAGGGGGAAAGTTGGTATTTCTTGGAGAAGATGTGATATATTTGGGAGAAATGTGGCATGTCTGGAAGAAAATGTCTTATTTGTGGGGAGAAGGGTGGTATTTGTGGGAGAAAAGTTCCTATTTCAGGAGGAATCCTGGTATTTCTTGGAGGAGACGTGATATGTTTGGGAGAAATGTGGCATTTCTGGAAGAAACTGTCCACTTCTGGGGATAAAACAGGTATTTGTGGGTGAAAAGGTCCTATTTGAAGGGGGAAACGTGGTATTTCTTGGAGAAGATGTGATATGTTTGGGAGAAATGAGGCATTTCTGGAGGAAACTGTCCTCTTTTGGGGATAAAAGAGGTATTTGTGGGTGAAAAGGTCCTATTTGAAGGGGGAAACCTGGTATTTCTTGGAGAAGATGTGATATGATTGGGAGAAATGTGGCATGTCTGGAAGAAACTGTCCTCTTTTGGGGATAAAAGAGGTATTTGTGGTTGAAAAGGTCCTATCTGAAGGGGGAAACCTGGTATTTCTTGGAGAAGATGTGATATATTTGGGAGAAATGTGGCATTTCTGGAAGAAAGTGTCCTGTTTTGGGGATAAAAGAGGTATTTGTGGGTGAAAAGGTCCTATTTGAAGGGGGAAACCTGGTATTTCTTGAAGGAGATGTGGTATATTTGGGAGAAATGTGGCATGTCTGGAAGAAACTGTCCTCTTTTGGGGATAAAAGAGGTATTTGTGGGTGAAAAGGTCCTACTTCCAGGGGGAACCCTGGTATTTCTTGGGGAAGATGTGATATATTTGGGAGAAATCTGGCATTTCTGGAAGATACTGTCCTATTTGGGGGAGAAGCTTGCTATTAGTGGGTGAAAAGGTCCTATATGAAGGGGGAAAGCTGGTATTTCTTGGAGAAGATGTGATCTATTTGGGAGAAATGTGGCATGTCTGGAAGAAACTGTCCTATTTTGGGGATAAAAGAGGTATTTGTGGGTGAAAAGGTCCTATTTGAAGGGGGAAACCTGGTATTTCTTGGAGAAGATGTGATATGTTTGGGAGAAATGTGGCATGTCTGGAAGAAACTGTCCTATTTTGGGGATAAAAGAGGTATTAGTGGGTGAAAAGGTCCTATTTGAAGGGGGAAAGCTGGTATTTCTTGGAGAAGATGTGATCTGTTTGGGAGAAATGTGGCATTTCTGGAAGAAACTGTCGTATTTGGGGGGAGAAGGCTGGTATTTGTGGGAGAAAAGGTCCTATTTGAAGGGGAAAACCTGGTATTTCTTGGAGAAGATGTGATATATTTGGGAGAAATGTGGCATGTCCGGAAGAAACTGTCCTATTTTGGGGATAAAAGAGGTATTTGTGGGTGAAAAGGTCCTATTTCCAGGGGGAACCCTGGTATTTCTTGGGGAAGATGTGATATATTTGGGAGAAATGTGGCATTTCTGGAAGAAACTGTCCTATTTGGGGGAGAAGCTTGCTATTAATGGGTGAAAAGATCCTATATGAAGGGGGAAAGCTGGTATTTCTTGGAGAAGATGTGATATATTTGGGAGAAATGTGGCATTTCTGGAAGAAACTGTCCTCTTTTGGGGATAAAAGAGGTATTTGTGGGTGAAAAGGTCCTATTTGAAGCGGGAAACCTGGTATTTCTTGGAGAAGATGTGATATGTTTGGGAGAAATGTGGCATTTCTGGAAGAAACTGTCGTATTTGGGGGGAGAAGGCTGGTATCTGTGGGAGAAAAGGTCCTATTTGAAGGGGGAAACCTGGTATTTCTTGGAGAAGATGTGATATATTTGGGAGAAATGTGGCATGTCTGGAAGAAACTGCCCTCTTTTGGGGATAAAAGAGGTATTTGTGGGTGAAAAGGTCCTATTTGAAGGGGGAAACGTGGTATTTCTTGGAGAAGATGTGATCTATTTGGGAGAAATGTGGCATTTCTGGAAGAAACTGTCCTCTTTTGGGGATAAAAGAGGTATTTGTGGGTGAAAAGTTCCTATTTGAAGGGGGAAACCTGGTATTTCTTGGAGAAGATGTGATATATTTGGGAGAAATGTGGCATTTCTTGAAGAAACTGACCTCTTTTGGGGATAAAAGATGTATTTGAGGGTGAAAAGGTCCTATTTGAAGGGGGAATCTTGGTATTTCTTGGAGAAGCTGTGTTATATTTGGGAGAAATGTGGCATTTCTGGAAGAAACTGTCCTCTTTTGGGGATAAAAGAGGTATTTGTGGGTGAAAAGGTCCTATTTGAAGGGGGAAACCTGGTATTTCTTGGAGAAGATGTGATCTATTTGGGAGAAATGTGGCATTTCTGGAAGAAACCGAGCTCTTTTGGGGTAAAAGAGGTATTTGTGGGTGAAAAGGTTCTATTTGAAGGGGGAAAGCTGGTATTTCTTGGAGAAGATGTGATCTATTTGGGAGAAATGTGGCATTTCTGGAAGAAACCGAGCTCTTTTGGGGTAAAAGAGGTATTTGTGGGTGAAAAGGTTCTATTTGAAGGGGGAAACCTGGTATATCTTGGAGAAGATGTGATATATTTGGGAGAAATGCGGCATTTCTGGAAGAAACTGTCCTCTTTTGGGGATAAAACAGGTATTTGTGGGTGAAAAGGTCCTATTTCAAGGAGTAAACCAATTATTTCTTAGAGAAGATGTGATATATTTGGGAGAAATCTGGCATGTCTGGAAGAATCTGTCCTCTTTTGGGGATAAAAGAGGTATTTGTGGGTGAAAAGGTCCTATTTGAAGGGGGAAAGCTGGTATTGCTTTGAGAAGATGTGATATATTTGGGAGAAATCTGGCCTTTCTGGAAGAAACTGTCCTCTTTTGGGGATAAAACAGGTATTTGTGGGAGAAAAAGTCCTATTTGAAGGGGGAAAGCTGGTATTTCTTGGAGAAGATGTGATCTATTTGGGTGAACTGTGGCATTTCTGGAAGAAACTGTCCTCTTTTGGGGATAAAAGAGGTATTTGTGGGTGAAAAGGTCCTATTTGAAGGGGGAAACGTGGTATTTCTTGGAGAAGATGTGATCTATTTGGGAGAAATGTGGCATTTCTGGAAGAAACTGTCCTCTTTTGGGGATAAAACAGGTATTTGTGGGTGAAAAGGTCCTATTTCAGGTGGAATCCAGGTATTTCTTGGAGAAGATGTGATATATTTGGGAGAAATGTGGCATGTCTGGAAGAATCTGTCCAATTTAGGGGATAAAATGGTATTTGTGGGTGAAACGGTCCTATTTGAAGGGGGAAACGTGGTATTTCTTGGAGAAGATGTGATCTATTTGGGAGAAATGTGGCATTTCTGGAAGAAAATGTCCTATTTTGGGGATAAAAGTGGTATTTGTGGGTGAGAAGGTCCTATTTCTACGGGGAAAGCTGGTACTTCTTGGAGAAGATGTGATATATTTGGGAGAAATGTGGCATGTCTGGAAGAAACTGTCCTCTTTTGGGATAAAACAGGTATTTGTGGGTGAGAAGGTCCTATTTCCAGGGGGAAACCTGGTATTTCTTGGAGAAGATGTGATATATTTGGGAGAAATGTGGCATTTCTGGAAGAAACCGAGCTCCTTTGGGGTAAAAGAGGTATTTGTGGGTGAAAAGGTCCTATTGGAATGGGGAAACCTGGTATTTCTTGGAGAAGATGTGATATATTTGGGAGAAATGTGGCATGTCTGGAAGAAACTGTCCTCTTTTGGGGATAAAAGAGGTATTTGTGGGTGAAAAGGTCCTATTTCTAGGGGGAAACGTGGTATTTCTTGGAGAAGATGTGATATATTTGGGAGAAATGTGGCATTTCTGGAAGAAACTGTCCTCTTTTGGGTAAAAGAGGTATTTGTGGGTGAAATGTTCCTACTTGAAGGGGGAAACCTGGTATTTCTTGGAGAAGATGTGATCTATTTGGGAGAAATGTGGCATTTCTGGAAGAAAATGTCTAATTTGAGGGATAGAAGAGGTATTTGTGGGTGAAAAGGTCCTATTTCCAGGGGGAAACGTTGTATTTCTTGGAGAAGATGTGGTATATTTGGGAGAAATGTGGGCTTTCTGGAAGAAACTGTCCTCTTTTGGGGATAAAAGAGGTATTTGTGGGAGAAAAGGTCCTATTTGAAGGGGGAAACCTGGTATTTCTTGGAGAAGATGTGATATATTTGGGAGAAATGTGGCATTTCTTGAAGAAACTGTGCTCTTTTGGGGATAAAAGAGGTATTTGTGGGTGAAAAGGTCCTATTTGAAGGGGGAAACGTGGTATTTCTTGGAGAAGATGAGATATATTTGGGAGAAATGTGGCCTTTCTGGAAGAAACTGTCCTCTTTTGGGGATAAAAGAGGTATTTGTGGGTGAAAAGGTCCTATTTGAAGGGGGAAACCTGGTATTTCTTGGAGAAGATGTGATATATTTGGGAGAAATGTGGCCTTTCTGGAAGAAACCGAGCTCTTTTGGGGTAAAAGAGGTATTTGTGGGTGAAAAGGTCCTATTTGAAGGGGGAAAGCTGGTATTTCTTGGAGAAGATGTGATATATTTGGGAGAAATGTGGCATTTCTGGAAGAAACTGTCCTCTTTTGGGGATAAAAGAGGTATTTGTGGGTGAAAAGGTCCTATTTGAAGGGGGAAACGTGGTATTTCTTGGAGAAGATGTGATATATTTGGGAGAAATCTGGCATTTCTGGAAGAAAATGTCCAATTTGAGGGATAAAAGAGGTATTTGTGGGTGAAAAGTTCCTATTTCCAGGGGTAAACCAGTTATTTCTTAGAGATGATGTGATATAGTTGGGAGAAATCTGGCATGTCTGGAAGAATCTGTCCTCTTTTGGGGATAAAAGAGGTATTTGTGGGTGAAAAGGTCCTATTTGAAGGGGGAAAGCTGGTATTTCTTGGAGAAGATGTGATATATTTGGGAGAAATCTGGCCTTTCTGGAAGAAACTGTCCTCTTTTGGGGATAAAACAGGTATTTGTGGGAGAAAAAGTCCTATTTGAAGGGGGAAAGCTGGTATTTCTTGGAGAAGATGTGATCTACTTGGGTGAAATGTGGCATTTCTGGCAGAAACTGTCCTCTTTTGGGGATAAAAGAGGTATTTGTGGGTGAAAAGGTCCTATTTGAAGGGGGAAACCTGGTATTTGTTGGAGAAGATGTGATATATTTGGGAGAAATGTGGCATTTCTGGAAGAAACTGTCCTCTTTTGGGGATAAAACAGGTATTTGTGGGTGAGAAGGTCCTATTTGAAGGGGGAAACCTGGTATTTCTTGGAGAAGATGTGATATATTTGGGAGAAATGTGGTATTTTTGGAAGAAACTGTCCTCTTTTGGGGATAATAGAGGTATTTGTGGGTGAAAAGGTCCTATTTCAGGTGGAATCCTGGTATTTCTTGGAGAAGATGTGATATATTTGGGAGAAATGTGGCATGTCTGGAAGAAACTGTCCAATTTAGGGGATAAAAGAGGTATTTGTGGGTGAAAAGGTCCTATTTGAAGGGGAAAGCTGGTATTTCTTGGAGAAGATGTGATCTATTTGGGAGAAATGTGGCATTTCTGGAAGAAAATGTCCTATTTTGGGGATTAAAAGTGGTATTTGTGGGTGAGAAGGTCCTATTTCTACGGGGAAAGCTGGTATTTCTTGGAGAAGATGTGATATATTTGGGAGAAATGTGGCATTTCTGGAAGAAACTGTCCTATTTGGGGAATAAAAGAGGTATTTGTGGGTGATAAGGTCCTATTTGAAGGGGGAAACCTGGTATTTCTTGGAGAAGATGTGATATATTTGGGAGAAATGTGGCATTTCTGGAAGAAACCGAGCTCTTTTGGGCTAAAAGAGGTATTTGTGGGTGAAAGGTCCTATTGGAAGGGGGAAAGCTGGTATTTCTTGGAGAAGATGTGATCTATTTGGGAGAAATGTGGCATTTCTGGAAGAAACTGTCCTCTTTTGGGGATAAAAGAGGTATTTGTGGGTGAAAAGGTCCTATTTGAAGGGGGAACCTGGTATTTCTTGGAGAAGATGTGATCTATTTGGGAGAAATGTGGCATTTCTGGAAGAAACTGTCCTATTTGAGGGATAAAAGAGGTATTTGTGGGTGAAAAGTTCCTATTTCAGGGGTAAACCAGGTATTTTTTGGAGAAGATGTGATATATTTGGGAGAAATGTGGCATGTCTGGAAGAATCTGTCCTCTTTTGGGGATAAAAGAGGTATTTGTGGGTGAAAAGGTCCTATTTGAGGGGGGAAAGCTGGTATTGCTTGGAGAAGATGTGATCTATTTGGGAGAAATCTGGCCTTTCTGGAAGAAACTGTCCTGTTTTGGGTATAAAACATGTATCTGTGGGAGAAAAAGTCCTATTTGTAGGGGAAAGCCGGTATTTCTTGGAGAAGATGTGGTATATTTGGGAGAAATGTGGCATTTCTGGCAGAAACTGTCCTCTTTTGGGGATTAAAGAGGTATTTGTGGGTGAAAAGGTTCCTATTTGAAGGGGGAAACGTGGTATTTCTTGGAGAAGATGTGATATATTTGGGAGAAATGTGGCATTTCTGGAAGAAACTGTCCTCTTTTGGGATAAAAGAGGTATTTGTGGGTGAAAAGGTCCTATTTGAAGGGGGAAACCTGGTATTTCTAGGAGGAGATGTGATATATTTGGGAGAAATGTGGCATTTCTGGAAGAAACTGTCCTCTTTTGGGATAAAGAGGTATTTGTGGGTGAAAAGGTCCTATTTCATGTGGAATCCTGGTATTTCTTGGAGAAGATGTGATATATTTTGGGAGAAATGTGGCATGTCAGGAAAAAACTGTCCTCTTTTGGGGATAAAAGAGGTATTTGTGGTGAGAAGGTCCTATTTGAAGGGGGAAACCTGGTATTTCTTGGAGAAGATGTGATCTATTTGGGAGAAATGTGGCATGTCAGGAAGAAACTGTCCTCTTTTGGGGATAAAAGAGGTATTTGTGGGTGAAAAGGTCTTATTTGAAGGGGGAAACGTGGTATTTCTTGGAGAAGATGTGATTATTTGGGAGAAATGTGGCATTTCTGGAAGAAACTGTCCTATTTGGGGATAAAGAGGTATTTGTGGGTGAAAAGGTCCTATTTGAAGGGGGAAACCTGGTATTTCTTGGAGAAGATGTGATATATTTGGGAGAAATGTGGCATTTCTGGAAGAAACTGTTCCTCTTTTGGGATAAAAGAGGTATTTGTGGGTGAAAAGGTCCTATTTCTAGGGGGAAACCTGGTATTTCTTGGAGAAGATGTGATCTATTTGGGAGAAATGTGGCATTTCTGGAAGAAACTGTCCTATTTGAGGGATAAAAGAGGTATTTGTGGGTGAAAAGTTCCTATTTCCAGGGGTAAACCAGGTATTTCTTGGAGAAGATGTGATATATTTGGGAGAAATGAGGCATTTCTGGAGGAAACTGTCCTCTTTTGGGGATAAAAGAGGTATTTGTGGGTGAAAAGGTCCTATTTGAAGGGGGAAACCTGGTATTTCTTGGAGAAGATGTGATATGTTTGGGAGAAATGTGGCATGTCTGGAAGAAACTGTCCTCTTTTGGGGATAAAAGAGGTATTTGTGGTTGAAAAGGTCCTATCTGAAGGGGGAAACCTGGTATTTCTTGGAGAAGATGTGATATATTTGGGAGAAATGTGGCATTTCTGGAAGAAAGTGTCCTGTTTTGGGGATAAAAGAGGTATTTGTGGGTGAAAAGGTCCTATTTGAAGGGGGAAACCTGGTATTTCTTGAAGGAGATGTGGTATATTTGGGAGAAATGTGGCATGTCTGGAAGAAACTGTCCTCTTTTGGGGATAAAAGAGGTATTTGTGGGTGAAAAGGTCCTACTTCCAGGGGGAACCCTGGTATTTCTTGGGGAAGATGTGATATATTTGGGAGAAATGTGGCCTTTCTGGAAGAAACTGTCCTCTTTTGGGGATAAAAGAGGTATTTGTGGGTGAAAAGGTCCTATTTGAAGGGGGAAACCTGGTATTTCTTGGAGAAGATGTGATAATTTGGGAAGAATGTGGGCCTTTCTGGAAGAAACCGAGCTCTTTTGGGGTAAAAGAGGTATTTGTGGGTGAAAAGGTCCTATTGGAAGGGGGAAAGCTGGTATTTCTTGGAGAAGATGTGATATATTTGGGAGAAATGTGGCATTTCTGGAATAAACTGTCCTCTTTTGGGGATAAAAGAGGTATTTGTTGGTGAAAAGGTCCTATTTGAAGGGGGAAACGTGGTATTTCTTGGAGAAGATGTGATATATTTGGGAGAAATCTGGCATTTCTGGAAGAAAATGTCCAATTTGAGGGATAAAAGAGGTATTTGTGGGTGAAAAGTTCCTATTTCCAGGGGTAAACCAGTTATTTCTTAGAGATGATGTGATATAGTAGGGAGAAATGTGGCATGTCTGGATGAAAGTGTCCTGTTTTGGGGATAAAAGAGGTATTTGTGGTTTGAAAAGGTCCTATTTGAAGGGGGAAAGCTGGTATTTCTTGGAGAAGATGTGATAAATCTGGCCTTTCTGGAAGAAACTGTCCTCTTTTGGGGATAAAAGAGGTATTTGTGGGAGAAAAAGTCCTATTTGAAGGGGGAAAGCTGGTATTTCTTGGAGAAGATGTGATCTACTTGGGTGAAATGTGGCATTTTGGCAGAAACTTTCCTATTTTGGGGATAAAAGAGGTATTTGTGGGTGAAAAGGTCCTATTTGAAGGGGGAAACCTGGTATTTCTTGGAGAAGATGAGATATATTTGGGAGAAATGTGGCATTTCTGGAAGAAACTGTCCTCTTTTGGGGATAAAACAGGTATTTGTGGGTGAGAAGGTCCTATTTGAAGGGGGAAACCTGGTATTTCTTGGAGAAGATGTGATATATTTGGGAGAAATATGGTATTTCTGGAAGAAACTGTCCTCTTTTGGGGATAAAAGAGGTATTTGTGGGTGAAAAGGTCCTATTTCATGTGGAATCCTGGTATTTCTTGGAGAAGATGTGATATATTTGGGAGAAATGTGGCATGTCAGGAAAAAACTGTCCTCTTTTGGGGATAAAAGAGGTATTTGTGGGTGAAAAGGTCCTATTTGAAGGGGGGAAACCTGGTATTTCTTGGAGAAGATGTGATCTATTTGGGAGAAATGTGGCATGTCAGGAAGAAACTGTCCTCTTTTGGGGATAAAAGAGGTATTTGTGGGTGAAAAGGTCTTATTTGAAGGGGGAAACGTGGTATTTCTTGGAGAAGATGTGATATATTTGGGAGAAATGTGGCATGTCTGGAAGAAACTGTCCTATTTTGGGGATAAAACAGGTATTTGTGGGTGAAAAGGTCCTATTTGAAGGGGGAAAGCTGGTATTTCTTGGAGAAGATGTGATCTATTTGGGAGAAATGTGGCATTTCTGGAAGAAACTGTCCAATTTAGGGGATAAAACAGGTATTTGTGGGTGAAAAGGTCCTATTTGAAGGGGGAAAGCTGGTATTTCTTGGAGAAGATGTGATATATTTGGGAGAAATGTGGCATTTCTGGAAGAAACTGTCCTCTTTAGGGGATAAAAGAGGTATTTGTGGGTGAGAAGGTCCTATTTGAAGGGGGAAACCTGGTATTTCTTGGAGAAGATGTGATCTATTTGGGAGAAATGTGGCATTTCTGGAAGAAACTGTCCTCTTTTGGGGATAAAAGAGGTATTTGTGGGTGAAAAGGTCCTATTTGAAGGGGGAAACCTGGTATTTCTTGGAGAAGATGTGATATGTTTGGGAGAAATGTGGCATGTCTGGAAGAAACTGTCCTCTTTTGGGGATAAAAGAGGTATTTGTGGTTGAAAAGGTCCTATCTGAAGGGGGAAACCTGGTATTTCTTGGAGAAGATGTGATATATTTGGGAGAAATGTGGCATTTCTGGAAGAAAGTGTCCTGTTTTGGGGATAAAAGAGGTATTTGTGGGTGAAAAGGTCCTATTTGAAGGGGGAAACCTGGTATTTCTTGAAGGAGATGTGGTATATTTGGGAGAAATGTGGCATGTCTGGAAGAAACTGTCCTCTTTTGGGGATAAAAGAGGTATTTGTGGGTGAAAAGGTCCTACTTCCAGGGGGAACACTGGTATTTCTTGGGGAAGATGTGATATATTTGGGAGAAATCTGGCATTTCTGGAAGATACTGTCCTATTTGGGGGAGTAGCTTGCTATTAGTGGGTGAAAAGGTCCTATATGAAGGGGGAAAGCTGGTATTTCTTGGAGAAGATGTGATCTATTTGGAGAAATGTGGCATGTCTGGAAGAAACTGTCCTATTTTGGGGATAAAAGAGGTATTTGTGGGTGAAAAGGTCCTATTTGAAGGGGGAAACGTGGTATTTCTTGGAGAAGATGTGATCTATTTGGGAGAAATGTGGCATTTCTGCAAGAAAATGTCTAATTTGAGGGATAGAAGAGGTATTTGTGGGTGAAAAGGTCCTATTTCCAGGGGGAAACGTTGTATTTCTTGGAGAAGATGTGGTATATTAGGGAGAAATGTGGGCTTTCTGGAAGAAAATGTCCTCTTTTGGGGATAAAAGAGGTATTTGTGGGTGAAAAGGTCCTATTTGAAGGGGGAAACCTGGTATTTCTTGGAGAAGATGTGATATATTTGGGAGAAATGTGGCATTTCTGGAAGAAAATGTCCTATTTTGTGGATGAAACAGGTATTTGTGGGTGAAAAGGTCCTATTTGAAGGGGGAAAGCTGGTATTTCTTGGAGAAGATGTGATATATTTGGGAGAAATATGGCATTTCTGGAAGAAACTGTCCTCTTTTGGGGATAAAAGAGGTATTTGTGGGAGAAAAGGTCCTATTTGAAGGGGGAAACGTGGTATTTCTTGGAGAAGATGTGATCTATTTGGGAGAAATGTGGCATTTCTTGAAGAAACTGTGCTCTTTTGGGGATAAAAGAGGTATTTGTGGGTGAAAAGGTCCTATTTGAAGGGGGAAACGTGGTATTTCTTGGAGAAGATGAGATATATTTGGGAGAAATGTGGCATTTCTGGAAGAAACTGTCCTCTTTTGGGATAAAAGAGGTATTTGTGGGTGAAAAGGTCCTATTTGAAGGGGGAAACCTGGTATTTCTTGGAGAAGATGTGATATATTTGGGAGAAATGTGGCCTTTCTGGAAGAAACCTAGCTCTTTTGGGGTAAAAGAGGTATTTGTGGGTGAAAAGGTCCTATTTGAAGGGGGAAAGCTGGTATTTCTTGGAGAAGATGTGATATATTTGGGAGAAATGTGGCATTTCTGAAAGAAACTGTCCTCTTTTGGGGATAAAAGAGGTATTTGTGGGTGAAAAGGTCGTATTTGAAGGGGGGAAACGTGGTATTTCCTGGAGAAGATGTGATATATTTGGGAGAAATCTGGCATTTCTGGAAGAAAATGTCCAATTTGAGGGATAAAAGAGGTATTTGTGGGTGAAAAGTTCCTATTTCCAGGGGTAAACCAGTTATTTCTTAGAGATGATGTGATATAGTAGGGAGAAATGTGGCATGTCTGGAAGAATCTGTCCTCTTTTGGGGATAAAAGAGGTATTTGTGGGTGAAAAGGTCCTATTTGAAGGGGGAAAGCTGGTATTTCTTGGAGAAGATGTGATATATTTGGGAGAAATCTGGCCTTTCTGGAAGAAACTGTCCTCTTTTGGGGATAAAAGAGGTATTTGTGGGAGAAAAAGTCCTATTTGAAGGGGGAAAGCTGGTATTTCTTGGAGAAGATGTGATCTACTTGGGTGAAATGTGGCATTTCTGGCAGAAACTTTCCTATTTTGGGGATATAAGAGGTATTTGTGGGTGAAAAGGTCCTATTTGAAGGGGGGAAACCTGGTATTTCTTGGAGAAGATGAGATATATTTGGGAGAAATGTGGCATTTCTGGAAGAAACTGTCCTCTTTTGGGAATAAAACAGGTATTTGTGGGTGAGAAGGTCCTATTTGAAGGGGAAACCTGGTATTTCCTGGAGAAGATGTGATATATTTGGGAGAAATGTGGTATTTCTGGAAGAAACTGTCCTCTTTTGGGGATAATAGAGGTATTTGTGGGTGAAAAGGTCCTATTTGAAGGGGGAAACGTGGTATTTCTTGGAGAAGATGTGATATATTTGGGAGAAATGTGGCATTTCTGGAAGAAACTGTCCTCTTTTGGGGATAAAAGAGGTATTTGTGGGTGAAAAGGTCCTATTTGAAGGGGGAAACCTGGTATTTCTAGGAGGAGATGTGATATATTTGGGAGAAATGTGGCATTTCTGGAAGAAACTGTCCTCTTTTGGGGATAAAAGAGGTATTTGTGGGTGAAAAGGTCCTATTTCATGTGGAATCCTGGTATTTCTTGGAGAAGATGTGATATATTTGGGAGAAATGTGGCATGTCAGGAAAAAACTGTCCTATTTTGGGGATAAAAGAGGTATTTGTGGGTGAGAAGGTCCTATTTGAAGGGGGAAACGTGGTATTTCTTGGAGAAGATGTGATATATTTGGGAGAAATGTGGCATTTCTGGAAGAAACCGAGCTCTTTTGGGGTAAAAGAGGTATTTGTGGGTGAAAAGGTCCTATTGGAAGGGGGAAAGCTGGTATTTCTTGGAGAAGATGTGATCTATTTGGGAGAAATGTGGCATGTCTGGAAGAAACTGTCCTCTTTTGGGGATAAAAGAGGTATTTGTGGGTGAAAAGGTCCTATTTCTAGGGGGAAACCTGGTATTTCTTGGAGAAGATGTGATCTATTTGGGAGAAATGTGGCATTTCTGGAAGAAACTGTCCTATTTGAGGGATAAAAGAGGTATTTGTGGGTGAAAAGTTCCTATTTCCAGGGGTAAACCAGGTATTTCTTGGAGAAGATGTGATATATTTGGGAGAAATGTGGCATGTCTGGAAGAATCTGTCCTCTTTTGGGGATACAAGAGGTATTTGTGGGTGAAAAGGTCCTATTTGAAGGGGGAAAGCTGGTATTGCTTTGAGAAGATGTGATATATTTGGGAGAAATCTGGCATTTCTGGAAGAAACTGTCCTCTTTTGGGGATAAAACAGGTATCTGTGGGAGAAAAAGTCCTATTTGTAGGGGAAAGCCGGTATTTCTTGGAGAAGATGTGGTATATTTGGGTGAAATGTGGCATTTCTGGCAGAAACTGTCCTCTTTTGGGGATAAAAGAGGTATTTGTGGTTGAAAAGGTCCTATTTGAAGGGGGAAACGTGGTATTTCTTGGAGAAGATGTGATATATTTGTGAGAAATGTGGCATTTCTGGAAGAAACTGTCCTCTTTTGGGGATAAAAGAGGTATTTGTGGGTGATAAGGTCCTATTTGAAGGGGGAAACCTGGTATTTCTAGGAGGAGATGTGATATATTTGGGAGAAATGTGGCATTTCTGGAAGAAACTGTCCTCTTTTGGGGATAAAAGAGGTATTTGTGGGTGAAAAGGTCCTATTTCATGTGGAATCCTGGTATTTCTTGGAGAAGATGTGATATATTTGGGAGAAATGTGGCATGTCAGGAAAAAACTGTCCTATTTTGGGGATAAAAGAGGTATTTGTGGGTGAGAAGGTCGTATTTGAAGGGGGAAACGTGGTATTTCTTGGAGAAGATGTGATCTATTTGGGAGAAATGTGGCATGTCAGGATGAAACTGTCCTCTTTTGGGGATAAAAGAGGTATTTGTATGTGAAAAGGTATTATTTGAAGGGGGAAACGTGGTATTTCTTGGAGAAGATGTGATATATTTGGGAGAAATGTGGCATGTCTGGAAGAAACTGTCCTCTTTTGGGGATAAAAGAGGTATTTGTGGGTGAAAAGGTCCTATTTGAAGGGGGAAACCTGGTATTTCTTGGAGAAGATGAGATATATTTGGGAGAAATGTGGCATTTCTGGAAGAAACTGTCCTCTTTTGGGGATAAAACAGGTATTTGTGGGTGAGAAGGTCCTATTTGAAGGGGGAAACCTGGTATTTCTTGGAGAAGATGTGATATATTTGGGAGAAATGTGGTATTTCTGGAAGAAACTGTCCTCTTTTGGGGATAATAGAGGTATTTGTGGGTGAAAAGGTCCTATTTCAGGTGGAATCCTGGTATTTCTTGGAGAAGATGTGATATATTTGGGAGAAATGTGGCCTTTCTGGAAGAAACTGTCCTCTTTTGGGGATAAAAGAGGTATTTGTGGGTGAAAAGGTCCTATTTGAAGGGGGAAACCTGGTATTTCTAGGAGGAGATGTGATATATTTGGGAGAAATGTGGCATTTCTGGAAGAAACTGTCCTCTTTTGGGGTTAAAAGAGGTATTTGTGGGTGAAAAGGTCCTATTTCATGTGGAATCCTGGTATTTCTTGGAGAAGATGTGATATATTTGGGAGAAATGTGGCATGTCAGGAAAAAACTGTCCTATTTTGGGGATAAAAGAGGTATTTGTGGGTGAGAAGGTCCTATTTGAAGGGGGAAACCTGGTATTTCTTGGAGAAGATGTGATATATTTGGGAGAAATGTGGCATTTCTGGAAGAAACCGAGCTCTTTTGGGGTAAAAGAGGTATTTGTGGGTGAAAAGGTCCTATTGGAAGGGGGAAAGCTGGTATTTCTTGGAGAAGATGTGATATATTTGGGAGAAATGTGGCATGTCTGGAAGAAACTGTCCTCTTTTGGGGATAAAAGAGGTATTTGTGGGTGAAAAGGTCCTATTTGAAGGGGGGAAACCTGGTATTTCTTGGAGAAGATGTGATCTATTTGGGAGAAATGTGGCATTTCTGGAAGAAACTGTCCTATTTGAGGGATAAAAGAGGTATTTGTGGGTGAAAAGTTCCTATTTCCAGGGGTAAACCAGGTATTTCTTGGAGAAGATGTGATATATTTGGGAGAAATGTGGCATGTCTGGAAGAATCTGTCCTCTTTTGGGGATAAAAGAGGTATTTGTGGGTGAAAAGGTCCTATTTGAAGGGGGAAAGCTGGTATTGCTTTGAGAAGATGTGATATATTTGGGAGAAATCTGGCCTTTCTGGAAGAAACTGTCCTCTTTTGGGGATAAAACAGGTATCTGTGGGAGAAAAAGTCCTATTTGTAGGGGAAAGCCGGTATTTCTTGGAGAAGATGTGATCTATTTGGGAGAAATGTGGCATGTCTGGAAGAAACTGTCCTATTTGGGGGGAGAAGGCTGGTATTTGTGGGAGAAAAGGTCCTATTTGAAGGGGGAAAGCTGGTATTTCTTGGAGAAGATGTGATATATTTGGGAGAAATGTGGCATGTCCGGAAGAAACTGTCCTATTTGAGGGATAAAGAGGTATTTCTTGGTGAAAAGGTCCGATTTGAAGGGGGAAACCTGGTATTTCTTGGAGAAGATGTGATATATTTGGGAGAAATCAGGCATTTCTGGAAGAAACTGTGCTATTTTGGGGATAAAAGAATTTTTTGTGGGTGAAAAGGTCCTATTTGAAGGGGGAAAGCTGGTATTTCTTGGAGAAGATGTGATATGTTTGGGAGAAATGTGGCCTTTCTGGCAGAAACTGTCCTCTTTTGGGGATAAAAGTGGTATTTGTGGGTGATAAGGTCGTATTTGAAGGGGGAAACGTGGTATTTCTTGGAGAAGATGTGATATATTTGGGAGAAATGTGGCATTTCTGCAAGAAACTGTCCTCTTTTGGGGATCAAAGAGGTATTTGTGGGTGAAAAGGTCCTATTTGAAGTGGGAAACGTGGTATTTCTTGGAGAAGATATGATCTATTTGGGAGAAATGTGGCCTTTCTGGAAGAAAATGTCCAATTTGGGGGGAGAAGGCTGGTAGTTGTCGGTGAGAAGGTCCTATTTCAGGAGGAATCCTAGCATTTCTTGGAGAAGATGTGATATATTTGGGAGAAATCTGGCCTTTCTGGAAGAAAATGTCCAATTTGGGGGGAGAAGGCTGGTAGTTTTGGGTGAGAAGGTCCTCTTTCAGGAGGAATCCTGGCATTTCTTGGAGAAGATGTGATATATTTGGGAGAAATGTGGCATTTCTGGAAGAAACTGTCCTCTTTTGGGGATAAAAGAGGTATTAGTTGTTGAAAAGGTCCTATTTGAAGGGGGAAACCTGGTATTTCTTGGAGAAGATGTGATATATTTGGGAGAAATGTGGCATGTCTGGAAAAAACTGTCCTCTCTTGGGGATAAAAGAGGTATTTGTGGGTGAAAAGGTCGTATTTGAAGGGGGAAACGTGGTATTTCTTGGCGAAGATGTGATATATTTGGGAGAAATCTGGCATTCCTGGAAGAAACGGTCCTCTATTGGGGATAAAAGAGGTTTTTTTGGGAGAAAAGGTCCTATTTGAAGGGGGAAAGCTGGTATTTCTTGGAGAAGATGTGATATATTTGGGAGAAATGTGGCATTTCTGGAAGAAACTGTCCTCTTATGGGGATAGAACAGGTATTTGTGGGTGAAAAGGTCCTATTTGAAGGGGAAAACCTGGTATTTCTTGGAGAAGATGTGATATATTTGGGAGAAATGTGGCATGTCTGGAAGAAAATGTCCTATTTGTGGGGAGAAGGGTGGTATTTGTGGGAGAAAATTTCCTATTTCAGGAGGAATCCTGGTATTTCTTGGAGGAGACGTAATATGTTTGGGAGAAATGTGGCATTTCTGGAAGAAACTGTCCTCTTTTGGGGATAAAACAGGTATTTGTGGGTGAAAAGGTCCTATTTGAAGGGGGAAACCTGGTATTTCTTGGAGAAGATGTGATCTATTAGGGTAAAATGTGGCATTTCTGGAAGAAACTTTCCTATTTTGGGGATAAAAGTGGTATTTGTGGGTGAAAAGGTCCTATTTGAAGGGGGAAACCTGGTATTTCTTGGAGAAGATGTGATATATTTGGGAGAAATGTGGCATTTCTGGAAGAAACTGTCCTATTTTGGGGATAAAACAGGTATTTGTGGGTGAAAAGGTCCTATTTGAAGGGGGAAAGCTGGTATTTCTTGGAGAAGATGTGATCTATTTGGGAGAAATGTGGCATTTCTGGAAGAAAGTGTCCTGTTTTGGGGATAAAAGAGGCATTAGTGGGAGAAAAGGTCCTATTTGAAGGGGGAAACCTGGTATTTCTTGGAGAAGATGTGATATATTTGGGAGAAATGTGGCATTTCTGGAAGAAACTGTCGTATTTGGGGGGAGAAGGCTGGTATTTGTGGGAGAAAAGGTCCTATTTGAAGGGGGAAACCTGGTATTTCTTGGAGAAGATGTGATATATTTGGGAGAAATGTGGCATTTCTGGAAGAAACTGTCCTCATTTGGGGATAAAAGAGCTATTTGTGGGTGAAAAGTTCCTATTTGAAGGGGGAAACCTGGTATTTCTTGGAGAAGATGTGATATATTTGGGAGAAATCTGGCATTTCTTGAAGAAACTGTCCTCTTTTGGGGATAAAAGATGTATTTGAGGGTGAAAAGGTCCTATTTGAAGGGGGAATCCTGGTATTTCTTGGAGAAGCTGTGTTATATTTGGGAGAAATGTGGCATTTCTGGAAGAAACCGAGCTCTTTTGGAGATAAAAGAGGTATTTGTGGGAGGAAAGGTCCTATTTGAAGGGGGAAACCTGGTATTTCTTGGAGAAGATGTGATCTATTTGGGAGAAATGTGGCATTTCTGGAAGAAACCGAGCTCTTTTGGGGTAAAAGAGGTATTTGTGGGTGAAATGGTTCTATTTGAAGGGGGAAAGCTGGTATTTCTTGGAGAAGATGTGATATATTTGGGAGAAATGTGGCATTTCTGGAAGAAACTGTCCTCTTTTGGGGATCAAAGAGGTATTTGTGGGTGAAAAGGTCCTATTTCTAGGGGGAAACCTGGTATTTCTTGGAGAAGATGTGATCTATTTGGGAGAAATCTGGCATTTCAGGAAGAAAATGTCCAATTTGAGGGATAAAAGAGGTATTTGTGGGTGAAAAGTTCCTATTTCCAGGGGTAAACCACTTATTTCTTAGAGAAGATGTGATATATTTGGGAGAAATATGGCATGTCTGGAAGAATCTGTCCTCTTTTGGGGATAAAAGAGGTATTTGTGGGTGAAAAGGTCGTATTTGAAGGGGGAAAGCTGGTATTGCTTTGAGAAGATGTGATATATTTGGGAGAAATCTGGCCTTTCTGGAAGAAACTGTCCTCTTTTGGGGATAAAACAGGTATTTGTGGGTGAAAAGGTCCTATTTGAAGGGGGAAACCTGGTATTTCTTGGAGAAGATGTGATATATTTGGGAGAAATGTGGCATGTCTGGAAGAAAATGTCCTATTTCTGGGGAGAAGGGTGGTATTTGTGGGAGAAAAGTTCCTATTTCAGGAGGAATCCTGGTATTTCTTGGAGGAGACGTGATATGTTTGGGAGAAATGTGGCATTTCTGGAAGAAACTGTCCTCTTTTGGGGATAAAACTGGTATTTGTGGGTGAAAAGGTCCTATTTGAAGGGGGAAACGTGGTATTTCTTGGAGAAGATGTGATATGTTTGGGAGAAATGAGGCATTTCTGGAGGAAACTGTCCTCTTTTGGGGATAAAAGAGGTATTTGTGGGTGAAAAGGTCCTATTTGTAGGGGGAAACCTGGTATTTCTTGGAGAAGATGTGATATGTTTGGGAGAAATGTGGCATGTCTGGAAGAAACTGTCCTCTTTTGGGGATAAAAGAGGTATTTGTGGTTGAAAAGGTCCTATCTGAAGGGGGAAACCTGGTATTTCTTGGAGAAGATGTGATATATTTGGGAGAAATGTGGCATTTCTGGAAGAAACTGTCCTCTTATGGGGATAGAACAGGTATTTGTGGGAGAAAAGGTCCTATTTGAAGGGGAAAACCTGGTATTTCTTGGAGAAGATGTGATATATTTGGGAGAAATGTGGCATGTCTGGAAGAAAATGTCCTATTTGTGGGGAGAAGGGTGGTATTTGTGGGAGAAAATTTCCTATTTCAGGAGGAATCCTGGTATTTCTTGGAGGAGACGTAATATGTTTGGGAGAAATGTGGCATTTCTGGAAGAAACTGTCCTCTTTTGGGGATAAAACAGGTATTTGTGGGTGAAAAGGTCCTATTTGAAGGGGGAAACCTGGTATTTCTTGGAGAAGATGTGATATGTTTGGGAGAAATGAGGCATTTCTGGAGGAAACTGTCCTCTTTTGGGGATAAAAGAGG
The DNA here is from genome assembly GCA_030408155.1 of Lophura swinhoii. Taxonomy (NCBI): domain Eukaryota; kingdom Metazoa; phylum Chordata; class Aves; order Galliformes; family Phasianidae; genus Lophura; species Lophura swinhoii. The sequence continues at coordinate 26,293,590 of JASCYN010000149.1, read as the reverse complement.
TATTTGTGGGTGAAAAGGTCCTATTTGAAGGGGGAAACCTGGTATTTCTTGGAGAAGATGTGATATATTTGGGAGAAATGTGGCATGTCTGGAAGAAACTGTCCTATTTTGGGGATAAAACAGGTATTTGTGGGTGAAAAGGTCCTATTTGAAGGGGGAAACCTGGTATTTCTTGGAGAAGATGTGATCTATTTGGGAGAAATGTGGCATTTCTGGAAGAAAGTGTCCTGTTTTGGGGATAAAAGAGGCATTAGTGGGAGAAAAGGTCCTATTTGAAGGGGGAAACCTGGTATTTCTTGGAGAAGATGTGATATATTTGGGAGAAATGTGGCATTTCTGGAAGAAACTGTCGTATTTGGGGGGAGAAGGCTGGTATTTGTGGGAGAAAAGGTCCTATTTGAAGGGGGAAACCTGGTATTTCTTGGAGAAGATGTGATATATTTGGGAGAAATGTGGCATTTCTGGAAGAAACTGTCCTCATTTGGGGATAAAAGAGCTATTTGTGGGTGAAAAGTTCCTATTTGAAGGGGGAAACCTGGTATTTCTTGGAGAAGATGTGATATATTTGGGAGAAATCTGGCATTTCTTGAAGAAACTGTCCTCTTTTGGGGATAAAAGATGTATTTGAGGGTGAAAAGGTCCTATTTGAAGGGGGAATCCTGGTATTTCTTGGAGAAGCTGTGTTATATTTGGGAGAAATGTGGCATTTCTGGAAGAAACCGAGCTCTTTTGGAGATAAAAGAGGTATTTGTGGGAGGAAAGGTCCTATTTGAAGGGGGAAACCTGGTATTTCTTGGAGAAGATGTGATCTATTTGGGAGAAATGTGGCATTTCTGGAAGAAACCGAGCTCTTTTGGGGTAAAAGAGGTATTTGTGGGTGAAATGGTTCTATTTGAAGGGGGAAAGCTGGTATTTCTTGGAGAAGATGTGATATATTTGGGAGAAATGTGGCATTTCTGGAAGAAACTGTCCTCTTTTGGGGATAAAAGAGGTATTTGTGGGTGAAAAGGTCCTATTTCTAGGGGGAAACCTGGTATTTCTTGGAGAAGATGTGATCTATTTGGGAGAAATCTGGCATTTCAGGAAGAAAATGTCCAATTTGAGGGATAAAAGAGGTATTTGTGGGTGAAAAGTTCCTATTTCCAGGGGTAAACCACTTATTTCTTAGAGAAGATGTGATATATTTGGGAGAAATGTGGCATGTCTGGAAGAATCTGTCCTCTTTTGGGGATAAAAGAGGTATTTGTGGGTGAAAAGGTCCTATTTGAAGGGGGAAAGCTGGTATTGCTTTGAGAAGATGTGATATATTTGGGAGAAATCTGGCCTTTCTGGAAGAAACTGTCCTCTTTTGGGGATAAAACAGGTATTTGTGGGTGAAAAGGTCCTATTTGAAGGGGGAAACCTGGTATTTCTTGGAGAAGATGTGATATATTTGGGAGAAATGTGGCATGTCTGGAAGAAAATGTCCTATTTCTGGGGAGAAGGGTGGTATTTGTGGGAGAAAAGTTCCTATTTCAGGAGGAATCCTGGTATTTCTTGGAGGAGACGTGATATGTTTGGGAGAAATGTGGCATTTCTGGAAGAAACTGTCCTCTTTTGGGGATAAAACAGGTATTTGTGGGTGAAAAGGTCCTATTTGAAGGGGGAAACGTGGTATTTCTTGGAGAAGATGTGATAATTTGGGAGAAATGAGGCATTTCTGGAGGAAACTGTCCTCTTTTGGGGATAAAAGAGGTATTTGTGGGTGAAAAGGTCCTATTTGAAGGGGGAAACCTGGTATTTCTTGGAGAAGATGTGATATGTTTGGGAGAAATGTGGCATGTCTGGAAGAAACTGTCCTCTTTTGGGGATAAAAGAGGTATTTGTGGTTGAAAAGGTCCTATCTGAAGGGGGAAACCTGGTATTTCTTGGAGAAGATGTGATATATTTGGGAGAAATGTGGCATTTCTGGAAGAAAGTGTCCTGTTTTGGGGATAAAACAGGTATTTGTGGGTGAAAAGGTCCTATTTGAAGGGGGAAACCTGGTATTTCTTGAAGGAGATGTGGTATATTTGGGAGAAATGTGGCATGTCTGGAAGAAACTGTCCTCTTTTCGGGATAAAAGAGGTATTTGTGGGTGAAAAGGTCCTACTTCCAGGGGGAAACGTTGTATTTCTTGGAGAAGATGTGGTATATTAGGGAGAAATGTGGCCTTTCTGGAAGAAAATGTCCTCTTTGGGGATAAAAGAGGTATTTGTGGGTGAAAAGGTCCTATTTGAAGGGGGAAACCTGATATTTCTTGGAGAAGATGTGATATATTTGGGAGAAATTTGGCATTTCTGGAAGAAAATGTCCTATTTTGTGGATGAAACAGGTATTTGTGGGTGAAAAGGTCCTATTTGAAGGGGGAAACCTGGTATTTCTTGGAGAAGATGTGATATATTTGGGAGAAATATGGCATTTCTGGAAGAAAGTGTCCTGTTTTGGGGATAAAAGAGGTATTTGTGGGAGAAAAGGTCCTATTTGAAGGGGGAAAGCTGGTATTTCTTGGAGAAGATGTGATATATTTGGGAGAAATGTGGCATTTCTTGAAGAAACTGTGCTCTTTTGGGGATAAAAGAGGTATTTGTGGGTGAAAAGGTCCTATTTGAAGGGGGAAACGTGGTATTTCTTGGAGAAGATGAGATATATTTGGGAGAAATGTGGCCTTTCTGGAAGAAACTGTCCTCTTTTGGGGATAAAAGAGGTATTTGTGGGTGAAAAGGTCCTATTTGAAGGGGGAAACGTGGTATTTCTTGGAGAAGATGTGATATATTTGGGAGAAATGTGGCCTTTCTGGAAGAAACCGAGCTCTTTTGGGGTAAAAGAGGTATTTGTGGGTGAAAAGGTCCTATTGGAAGGGGGAAACCTGGTATTTCTTGGAGAAGATGTGATATATTTGGGAGAAATCTGGCATTTCTGGCAGAAACTGTCCTCTTTTGGGGATAAAAGAGGTATTTGTGGGTGAAAAGGTCCTATTTGAAGGGGGAAACCTGGTATTTCTTGGAGAAGATGTGATCTATTTGGGTGAAATCTGGCATTTCAGGAAGAAAATGTCCAATTTGAGCGATAAAAGAGGTATTTGTGGGTGAAAAGTTCCTATTTCCAGGGGTAAACCACTTATTTCTTAGAGAAGATGTGATATATTTGGGAGAAATGTGGCATGTCTGGAAGAATCTGTCCTCTTTTGGGGATAAAAGAGGTATTTGTGGGTGAAAAGGTCCTATTTGAAGGGGGAAAGCTGGTATTTCTTGGAGAAGATGTGATATATTTGGGAGAAATCTGGCCTTTCTGGAAGAAACTGTCCTCTTTTGGGGATAAAACAGGTATCTGTGGGAGAAAAAGTCCTATTTGAAGGGGGAAAGCTGGTATTTCTTGGAGAAGATGTGATCTATTTGGGTGAAATGTGGCATTTCTGGCAGAAACTTTCCTATTTTGGGGATAAAAGAGGTATTTGTGGGTGAAAAGGTCCTATTTGAAGGGGGAACCCTGGTATTTCTTGGAGAAGATGTGATATATTTGGGAGAAATGTGGCATGTCTGGAAGAAACTGTCCTATTTTGGGGATAAAAGAGGTATTTGTGGGTGAAAAGGTCCTATTTGAAGGGGGAACTCTGGTATTTCTTGGAGGAGATGTGATATATTTGGGAGAAATGTGGTATTTCTGGAAGAAACTGTCCTCTTTTGGGGATAAAAGAGGTATTTGTGGGTGAAAAGGTCCTATTTCAGGTGGAATCCTGGTATTTCTTGGAGAAGATGTGATATATTTGGGAGAAATGTGGCATGTCTGGAAGAAACTGTCCAATTTACGGGATAAAAGAGGTATTTGTGGGTGAAAAGGTCCTATTTGAAGGGGGAAAGCTGGTATTTCTTGGAGAAGATGTGATATATTTGGGAGAAATCTGGCATTTCTGGAAGAAAATGTCCTATTTTGGGGATAAAAGTGGTATTTGTGGGTGAGAAGGTCCTATTTCTACGGGGAAAGCTGGTATTTCTTGGAGAAGATGTGATATATTTGGGAGAAATGTGGCATTTCTGGAAGAAACTGTCCTATTTGGGGAATAAAAGAGGTATTTGTGGGTGATAAGGTCCTATTTGAAGGGGGAAAGCTGGTATTTCTTGGAGAAGATGTGATCTATTTGGGAGAAATGTGGCATTTCTGGAAGAAAGTGTCCTGTTTTGGGGATAAAAGAGGCATTAGTGGGAGAAAAGGTCCTATTTGAAGGGGGAAACCTGGTATTTCTTGGAGAAGATGTGATATATTTGGGAGAAATGTGGCATTTCTGGAAGAAACTGTCGTATTTGGGGGGAGAAGGCTGGTATTTGTGGGAGAAAAGGTCCTATTTGAAGGGGGAAACCTGGTATTTCTTGGAGAAGATGTGATATATTTGGGAGAAATGTGGCATTTCTGGAAGAAACTGTCCTCATTTGGGGATAAAAGAGCTATTTGTGGGTGAAAAGTTCCTATTTGAAGGGGGAAACCTGGTATTTCTTGGAGAAGATGTGATATATTTGGGAGAAATCTGGCATTTCTTGAAGAAACTGTCCTCTTTTGGGGATAAAAGATGTATTTGAGGGTGAAAAGGTCCTATTTGAAGGGGGAATCCTGGTATTTCTTGGAGAAGCTGTGTTATATTTGGGAGAAATGTGGCATTTCTGGAAGAAACCGAGCTCTTTTGGAGATAAAAGAGGTATTTGTGGGAGGAAAGGTCCTATTTGAAGGGGGAAACCTGGTATTTCTTGGAGAAGATGTGATCTATTTGGGAGAAATGTGGCATTTCTGGAAGAAACCGAGCTCTTTTGGGGTAAAAGAGGTATTTGTGGGTGAAATGGTTCTATTTGAAGGGGGAAAGCTGGTATTTCTTGGAGAAGATGTGATATATTTGGGAGAAATGTGGCATTTCTGGAAGAAACTGTCCTCTTTTGGGGATAAAAGAGGTATTTGTGGGTGAAAAGGTCCTATTTCTAGGGGGAAACCTGGTATTTCTTGGAGAAGATGTGATCTATTTGGGAGAAATCTGGCATTTCAGGAAGAAAATGTCCAATTTGAGGGATAAAAGAGGTATTTGTGGGTGAAAAGTTCCTATTTCCAGGGGTAAACCACTTATTTCTTAGAGAAGATGTGATATATTTGGGAGAAATGTGGCATGTCTGGAAGAATCTGTCCTCTTTTGGGGATAAAAGAGGTATTTGTGGGTGAAAAGGTCCTATTTGAAGGGGGAAAGCTGGTATTTCTTGGAGAAGATGTGATATATTTGGGAGAAATCTGGCCTTTCTGGAAGAAACTGTCCTCTTTTGGGGATAAAACAGGTATTTGTGGGTGAAAAGGTCCTATTTGAAGGGGGAAACCTGGTATTTCTTGGAGAAGATGTGATATATTTGGGAGAAATGTGGCATGTCTGGAAGAAAATGTCCTATTTCTGGGGAGAAGGGTGGTATTTGTGGGAGAAAAGTTCCTATTTCAGGAGGAATCCTGGTATTTCTTGGAGGAGACGTGATATGTTTGGGAGAAATGTGGCATTTCTGGAAGAAACTGTCCTCTTTTGGGGATAAAACAGGTATTTGTGGGTGAAAAGGTCCTATTTGAAGGGGGAAAGCTGGTATTTCTTGGAGAAGATGTGATATGTTTGGGAGAAATGAGGCATTTCTGGAGGAAACTGTCCTCTTTTGGGGATAAAAGAGGTATTTGTGGGTGAAAAGGTCCTATTTGAAGGGGGAAACCTGGTATTTCTTGGAGAAGATGTGATATGTTTGGGAGAAATGTGGCATGTCTGGAAGAAACTGTCCTCTTTTGGGGATAAAAGAGGTATTTGTGGTTGAAAAGGTCCTATCTGAAGGGGGAAACCTGGTATTTCTTGGAGAAGATGTGATATATTTGGGAGAAATGTGGCATTTCTGGAAGAAACTGTCCTCTTATGGGGATAGAACAGGTATTTGTGGGTGAAAAGGTCCTATTTGAAGGGGAAAACCTGGTATTTCTTGGAGAAGATGTGATATATTTGGGAGAAATGTGGCATGTCTGGAAGAAAATGTCCTATTTGTGGGGAGAAGGGTGGTATTTGTGGGAGAAAATTTCCTATTTCAGGAGGAATCCTGGTATTTCTTGGAGGAGACGTAATATGTTTGGGAGAAATGTGGCATTTCTGGAAGAAACTGTCCTCTTTTGGGGATAAAACAGGTATTTGTGGGTGAAAAGGTCCTATTTGAAGGGGGAAACCTGGTATTTCTTGGAGAAGATGTGATATGTTTGGGAGAAATGAGGCATTTCTGGAGGAAACTGTCCTCTTTTGGGGATAAAAGAGGTATTTGTGGGTGAAAAGGTCCTATTTGAAGGGGGAAACCTGGTATTTCTTGGAGAAGATGTGATATATTTGGGAGAAATGTGGCATGTCTGGAAGAAACTGTCCTATTTTGGGGATAAAACAGGTATTTGTGGGTGAAAAGGTCCTATTTGAAGGGGGAAACCTGGTATTTCTTGGAGAAGATGTGATCTATTTGGGAGAAATGTGGCATTTCTGGAAGAAAGTGTCCTGTTTTGGGGATAAAAGAGGCATTAGTGGGAGAAAAGGTCCTATTTGAAGGGGGAAACCTGGTATTTCTTGGAGAAGATGTGATATATTTGGGAGAAATGTGGCATTTCTGGAAGAAACTGTCGTATTTGGGGGGAGAAGGCTGGTATTTGTGGGAGAAAAGGTCCTATTTGAAGGGGGAAACCTGGTATTTCTTGGAGAAGATGTGATATATTTGGGAGAAATGTGGCATTTCTGGAAGAAACTGTCCTCATTTGGGGATAAAAGAGCTATTTGTGGGTGAAAAGTTCCTATTTGAAGGGGGAAACCTGGTATTTCTTGGAGAAGATGTGATATATTTGGGAGAAATCTGGCATTTCTTGAAGAAACTGTCCTCTTTTGGGGATAAAAGATGTATTTGAGGGTGAAAAGGTCCTATTTGAAGGGGGAATCCTGGTATTTCTTGGAGAAGCTGTGTTATATTTGGGAGAAATGTGGCATTTCTGGAAGAAACCGAGCTCTTTTGGAGATAAAAGAGGTATTTGTGGGAGGAAAGGTCCTATTTGAAGGGGGAAACCTGGTATTTCTTGGAGAAGATGTGATCTATTTGGGAGAAATGTGGCATTTCTGGAAGAAACCGAGCTCTTTTGGGGTAAAAGAGGTATTTGTGGGTGAAATGGTTCTATTTGAAGGGGGAAAGCTGGTATTTCTTGGAGAAGATGTGATATATTTGGGAGAAATGTGGCATTTCTGGAAGAAACTGTCCTCTTTTGGGGATAAAAGAGGTATTTGTGGGTGAAAAGGTCCTATTTCTAGGGGGAAACCTGGTATTTCTTGGAGAAGATGTGATCTATTTGGGAGAAATCTGGCATTTCAGGAAGAAAATGTCCAATTTGAGGGATAAAAGAGGTATTTGTGGGTGAAAAGTTCCTATTTCCAGGGGTAAACCACTTATTTCTTAGAGAAGATGTGATATATTTGGGAGAAATGTGGCATGTCTGGAAGAATCTGTCCTCTTTTGGGGATAAAAGAGGTATTTGTGGGTGAAAAGGTCCTATTTGAAGGGGGAAAGCTGGTATTGCTTTGAGAAGATGTGATATATTTGGGAGAAATCTGGCCTTTCTGGAAGAAACTGTCCTCTTTTGGGGATAAAACAGGTATTTGTGGGTGAAAAGGTCCTATTTGAAGGGGGAAACCTGGTATTTCTTGGAGAAGATGTGATATATTTGGGAGAAATGTGGCATGTCTGGAAGAAAATGTCCTATTTCTGGGGAGAAGGGTGGTATTTGTGGGAGAAAAGTTCCTATTTCAGGAGGAATCCTGGTATTTCTTGGAGGAGACGTGATATGTTTGGGAGAAATGTGGCATTTCTGGAAGAAACTGTCCTCTTTTGGGGATAAAACAGGTATTTGTGGGTGAAAAGGTCCTATTTGAAGGGGGAAACGTGGTATTTCTTGGAGAAGATGTGATAATTTGGGAGAAATGAGGCATTTCTGGAGGAAACTGTCCTCTTTTGGGGATAAAAGAGGTATTTGTGGGTGAAAAGGTCCTATTTGAAGGGGGAAACCTGGTATTTCTTGGAGAAGATGTGATATGTTTGGGAGAAATGTGGCATGTCTGGAAGAAACTGTCCTCTTTTGGGGATAAAAGAGGTATTTGTGGTTGAAAAGGTCCTATCTGAAGGGGGAAACCTGGTATTTCTTGGAGAAGATGTGATATATTTGGGAGAAATGTGGCATTTCTGGAAGAAAGTGTCCTGTTTTGGGGATAAAACAGGTATTTGTGGGTGAAAAGGTCCTATTTGAAGGGGGAAACCTGGTATTTCTTGAAGGAGATGTGGTATATTTGGGAGAAATGTGGCATGTCTGGAAGAAACTGTCCTCTTTTCGGGATAAAAGAGGTATTTGTGGGTGAAAAGGTCCTACTTCCAGGGGGAACCCTGGTATTTCTTGGGGAAGATGTGATATATTTGGGAGAAATCTGGCATTTCTGGAAGATACTGTCCTATTTGGGGGAGAAGCTTGCTATTAGTGGGTGAAAAGGTCCTATATGAAGGGGGAAAGCTGGTATTTCTTGGAGAAGATGTGATATATTTGGGAGAAATGTGGCATGTCTGGAGGAAACTGTCCTATTTTGGGGATAAAAGAGGTATTTGTGGGTGAAATGTTCCTATTTGAAGGGGGAAACCTGGTATTTCTTGGAGAAGATGTGATCTATTTGGGAGAAATGTGGCATTTCTGGAAGAAAATGTCTAATTTGAGGGATAGAAGAGGTATTTGTGGGTGAAAAGGTCCTATTTCCAGGGGGAAACGTTGTATTTCTTGGAGAAGATGTGGTATATTAGGGAGAAATGTGGCCTTTCTGGAAGAAAATGTCCTCTTTGGGGATAAAAGAGGTATTTGTGGGTGAAAAGGTCCTATTTGAAGGGGGAAAACTGGTATTTCTTGGAGAAGATGTGATATATTTGGGAGAAATGTGTCATTTCTGGAAGAAAATGTCCAATTTGAGGGATAAAAGAGGTATTTGTGGGTGAAAAGTTCCTATTTCCAGTGGTAAACCAGTTATTTCTTAGAGAAGATGTGATATATTTGGGAGAAATCTGGCATGTCTGGAAGAATCTGTCCTCTTTTGGGGATAAAAGAGGTATTTGTGGGAGAAAAGGTCCTATTTGAAGGGGGAAAGCTGGTATTTCTTGGAGAAGATGTGATATATTTGGGAGAAATGTGGCATTTCTTGAAGAAACTGTGCTCTTTTGGGGATAAAAGAGGTATTTGTGGGTGAAAAGGTCCTATTTGAAGGGGGAAACGTGGTATTTCTTGGAGAAGATGAGATATATTTGGGAGAAATGTGGCCTTTCTGGAAGAAACTGTCCTCTTTTGGGGATAAAAGAGGTATTTGTGGGTGAAAAGGTCCTATTTGAAGGGGGAAACGTGGTATTTCTTGGAGAAGATGTGATATATTTGGGAGAAATGTGGCCTTTCTGGAAGAAACCGAGCTCTTTTGGGGTAAAAGAGGTATTTGTGGGTGAAAAGGTCCTATTGGAAGGGGGAAACCTGGTATTTCTTGGAGAAGATGTGATATATTTGGGAGAAATCTGGCATTTCTGGCAGAAACTGTCCTCTTTTGGGGATAAAAGAGGTATTTGTGGGTGAAAAGGTCCTATTTGAAGGGGGAAACCTGGTATTTCTTGGAGAAGATGTGATCTATTTGGGTGAAATCTGGCATTTCAGGAAGAAAATGTCCAATTTGAGCGATAAAAGAGGTATTTGTGGGTGAAAAGTTCCTATTTCCAGGGGTAAACCACTTATTTCTTAGAGAAGATGTGATATATTTGGGAGAAATGTGGCATGTCTGGAAGAATCTGTCCTCTTTTGGGGATAAAAGAGGTATTTGTGGGTGAAAAGGTCCTATTTGAAGGGGGAAAGCTGGTATTTCTTGGAGAAGATGTGATATATTTGGGAGAAATCTGGCCTTTCTGGAAGAAACTGTCCTCTTTTGGGGATAAAACAGGTATCTGTGGGAGAAAAAGTCCTATTTGAAGGGGGAAAGCTGGTATTTCTTGGAGAAGATGTGATCTATTTGGGTGAAATGTGGCATTTCTGGCAGAAACTTTCCTATTTTGGGGATAAAAGAGGTATTTGTGGGTGAAAAGGTCCTATTTGAAGGGGGAAACCTGGTATTTCTTGGAGAAGATGTGATATATTTGGGAGAAATGTGGCATGTCTGGAAGAAACTGTCCTATTTTGGGGATAAAAGAGGTATTTGTGGGTGAAAAGGTCCTATTTGAAGGGGGAACTCTGGTATTTCTTGGAGGAGATGTGATATATTTGGGAGAAATGTGGTATTTCTGGAAGAAACTGTCCTCTTTTGGGGATAATAGAGGTATTTGTGGGTGAAAAGGTCCTATTTCAGGTGGAATCCTGGTATTTCTTGGAGAAGATGTGATATATTTGGGAGAAATGTGGCATGTCTGGAAGAAACTGTCCAATTTACGGGATAAAAGAGGTATTTGTGGGTGAAAAGGTCCTATTTGAAGGGGGAAAGCTGGTATTTCTTGGAGAAGATGTGATATATTTGGGAGAAATCTGGCATTTCTGGAAGAAAATGTCCTATTTTGGGGATAAAAGTGGTATTTGTGGGTGAGAAGGTCCTATTTCTACGGGGAAAGCTGGTATTTCTTGGAGAAGATGTGATATATTTGGGAGAAATGTGGCATTTCTGGAAGAAACTGTCCTATTTGGGGAATAAAAGAGGTATTTGTGGGTGATAAGGTCCTATTTGAAGGGGGAAACCTGGTATTTCTTGGAGAAGATGTGATATATTTGGGAGAAATGTGGCATTTCTGGAAGAAACCGAGCTCTTTTGGGGTAAAAGAGGTATTTGTGGGTGAAAAGGTCATATTGGAAGGGGGAAAGCTGGTATTTCTTGGAGAAGATGTGATATATTTGGGAGAAATGTGGCATTTCTGGAAGAAACTGTCCTCTTTTGGGGATAAAAGAGGTATTTGTGGGTGAAAAGGTCCTATTTCTAGGGGGAAACCTGGTATTTCTTGGAGAAGATGTGATCTATTTGGGAGAAATCTGGCATTTCTGGAAGAAACTGTCCTATTTGAGGGATAAAAGAGGTATTTGTGGGTGAAAAGTTCCTATTTCCAGGGGTAAACCAGGTATTTCTTGGAGAAGATGTGATATATTTGGGAGAAATGTGGCATGTCTGGAAGAATCTGTCCTCTTTTGGGGATAAAAGAAGTATTTGTGGGTGAAAAGGTCCTATTTGAAGGGGGAAAGCTGGTATTGCTTTGAGAAGATGTGATATATTTGGGAGAAATCTGGCCTTTCTGGAAGAAACTGTCCTATTTTGGGGATAAAACAGGTATCTGTGGGAGAAAAAGTCCTATTTGTAGGGGAAAGCCGGTATTTCTTGGAGAAGATGTGGTATATTTGGGTGAAATGTGGCATTTCTGGCAGAAACTGTCCTCTTTTGGGGATAAAAGAGGTATTTGTGGGTTAAAAGGTCCTATTTGAAGGGGGAAACGTGGTATTTCTTGGAGAAGATGTGATCTATTTGGGAGAAATGTGGCATTTCTGGAAGAAACTGTCCTCTTTTGGGGATAAAAGAGGTATTTGTGGGTGAAAAGGTCCTATTTGAAGGGGGAAACCTGGTATTTCTAGGAGGAGATGTGATATATTTGGGAGAAATGTGGCATTTCTGGAAGAAACTGTCCTATTTTGGGGATAAAAGAGGTATTTGTGGGTGAAAAGGTCCTATTTCAGGTGGAATCCTGGTATTTCTTGGAGAAGATGTGATATATTTGGGAGAAATGTGGCATGTCAGGAAAAAACTGTCCTATTTTGGGGATAAAAGAGGTATTTGTGGGTGAGAAGGTCCTATTTGAAGGGGGAAACGTGGTATTTCTTGGAGAAGATGTGATCTATTTGGGAGAAATGTGGCATGTCTGGAAGAAACTGTCCTCTTTTGGGGATAAAAGAGGTATTTGTGGGTGAAAAGGTCTTATTTGAAGGGGGAAACGTGGTATTTCTTGGAGAAGATGTGATATATTTGGGAGAAATGTGGCATGTCTGGAAGAAACTGTCCTATTTTGGGGATAAAACAGGTATTTGTGAGTGAAAAGGTCCTATTTGAAGGGGGAAAGCTGGTATTTCTTGGAGAAGATGTGATCTATTTGGGAGAAATGTGGCCTTTCTGGAAGAAAATGTCCAATTTGGGGGGAGAAGGCTGGTAGTTTTCGGTGAGAAGGTCCTATTTCAGGAGGAATCCTTGTATTTCTTGGAGAAGATGTGCTATATTTGGGAGAAATGTGGCCTTTCTGGAAGAAAATGTCCAATTTTGGGGAGAAGGCTGGTAGTTTTGGGTGAGAAGGTCCTATTTCAGGAGGAATCCTGGCATTTCTTGGAGAAGATGTGATCTATTTGGGAGAAATGTGGCATTTCTGGAAGAAACTGTCCTCTTTTGGGGATGAAACAGGTATTTGTGGGTGAGAAGGTCCTATTTGAAGGGGGAAAGCTGGTATTTCTTGGAGGAGATGTGATATATTTGGTAGAAATGAGGCCTTTCTGGAAGAAACTGTCCTCTTTTGGGGATAAAAGAGGTATTTGTGGATGAAAAGGTCCTATTTCAGGTGGAATCCTGTTATTTCTTGGAGAAGATGTGATATATTTGGGAGAAATGTGGCATTTCTGGAAGAAACTGTCCAATTTAGGGGATAAAAGAGGTATTTGTGGGTGAAAAGGTCCTATTTGAAGTGAGTAACCTGGAATTTCTTGGAGAAGATGTGATATATTTGGGAGAAATCAGGCATTTCTGGCAGAAACTGTTCTATTTTGGGGATAAAAGAATTTTTTGTGGGAGAAAAGTTCCTATTTGAAGGGGGAAGCGTGGTATTTCTTGGAGAAGATGTGATATATTTGGGAGAAATGTGGCATTTCTGGAAGAAACTGCCCTCTTTTGGGGATAAAAGAGGTATTTGTGGGTGAAAAGTTCCTATTTCTCGGGGGAAACCTGGTATTTCTTGGAGAAGATGTAATCTATTTGGGAGAAATGTGGCATTTCTGGAAGAAACTGTCCAATTTGAGGGATATAAGAGGTATTTGTGGGTGAAAAGGTCCTATTTGAAGGGGGAAAGCTGGTATTTCTTGGAGAAGATGTGATATATTTTGAAGAAATGTGGCATGTCTGGAAGAAACTGTCCTCTTTTGGGGATAAAACAGGTATCTGTGGGAGAAAAAGTCCTATTTGAAGGGGGAAAGCTGGTATTTCTTGGAGAAGATGTGATCTATTAGGGTTAAACGTGGCATTTCTGGAAGAAACTTTCCTATTTTGGGGATAAAAGTGGTATTTGTGGGTTAAAAGGTCCTATTTGAAGGGGGAAACGTGGTATTTCTTGGAGAAGATGTGATATATTTGGGAGAAATGTGGCATTTCTGGAAGAAACTGTCCTATTTTGGGGATCAAAGAGGTATTTGTGGGTGAAAAGGTCCTATTTGAAGGGGGAAAGCTGGTATTTCTAGGAGGAGATGTGATATATTTGGGAGAAATGTGGCATTTCTGGAAGAAACTGTCCTATTTTGGGGATAAAAGAGGTATTTGTGGGTGAAAAGGTCCTATTTCAGGTGGAATCCTGGTATTTCTTGGAGAAGATGTGATCTATTTGGGAGAAATGTGGCATGTCCGGAAGAAACTGTCCTATTTTGGGGATAAAAGAGGTATTTGTGGGTGAAAAGGTCCTATTTGAAGGGGGAAACGTGGTATTTCTTGGAGAAGATGTGCTATATTTGGGAGAAATCTGGCATTTCTGGAAGGAACTGTCCTCTTTTGGGGATGAAACAGGTATATTTGGGTGAAAAGGTCCTATTTGAAGGGGGAAAGCCGGTAGTTCTTGCAAGAGATGTGATATATTTGGGAGAAATGTGGCATGTCTGGAAGAAACTGTCCTCTTTTGGGGATAAAAGAGGAATTTGTGGGTGAAAAGGTCCTATTTGAAGGGGGAAACCTGGTATTTCTTGGAGAAGATGTGATATATTTGGGAGAAATGTGGCATGTCTGGAAGAAACTGTCCTATTTGGGGGATAAAAGAGGTATTTGTGGGTGAAAAGGTCCTATTTGAAGGGGGAAAGCTGGTATTTCTTGGAGAAGATGTGATATATTTGGGAGAAATGTGGCCTTTCTGGAAGAAAATGTCCAATTTGGGGGGAGAAGGCTGGTAGTTTTGGGTGAGAAGGTCCTATTTCAGGAGGAATCCTGGCATTTCTTGGAGAAGATGTGATCTATTTGGGAGAAATGTGGCATTTCTGGAAGAAACTGTCCTATTTTGGGCATAAAAGAGGTATTAGTGGATGAAAAGGTCCTATTTGAAGGGGGAAAGCTGGTCTTTCTTGGAGAAGAAGTGATATATTTGGGAGAAATGTGGCATTTCTGGAAGAAAATGTCCTCTTTTGGGGATAAAAGAGGTATTTCATGGAGAAAAGGTCCTAATTGAAGGGGGAAACCTGGTATTTCTAGGAGGAGTTGTGATATATTTGGGAGAAATGTGGTATTTCTAGAAGAAAATGTCAATTTTGAGGGATAAAAGAGGTATTTGTGGGTGAAAGGTCCTATTTGAAGGGGGAAACCTGGTATTTCTTGGAGAAGATGTGATATATTTGGAAGAAATGTGGCATGTCTGGAAGAAACTGTCCTATTTTGGGGATAAAAGAGGTATTTGTGGGTGAAAAGGTCCTATTTGAAGGGGGAAACGTGGTATTTCTCGGAGAAGAGGTGATATATTTGGGAGAAATGTGGCATTTCTTGAAGAAACTGTCCTCTTTTGGGGATAAAACAGGTACTTGTGGGTGAAAAGGTCCTATTTGAAGGGGGAAACGTGGTATTTCTCGGAGAAGAGGTGATATATTTGGGGAGAAATGTGGCATTTCTTGAAGAAACTGTCCTCTTTTGGGGATCAAACAGGTATTTGTGGGTGAAAAGGTTTTATTTGAAGGGGGAAACGTGGTATTTCTTGGAGAAGATGTGATCTATTTGGGAGAAATGTGGCATTTCTGGAAGAAACTGTCCTCTTTTGGGGATAAAAGAGGTATTTGTGCGTGAAGACGTCCTATTTGAAGGGGGAAACCTGGTATTTCTTGGAGAAGAGGTGATATATTTGGGAGAAATCAGGCATTTCTGGCAGAAACTGTCCTATTTTGGGGATAAAAGAATTTTTTGTGGGAGAAAAGTTCCTATTTGAAGGGGAACCCTGGTATTTCTTGGAGAAGATGTGATATATTTGGGAGAAATGTGGCATTTCTGGAAGAAACTGTCCTCTTATGGGGATAAAACAGGTATTTGTGGGAGAAAAGGTCCTATTTCCACTGAGGAACGTTGTATTTCTTGGAGAAGATGTGGTATATTTGGGAGAAATGTGGCCTTTCTGGAAGAAAATGTCCTCTTTTGGGGATAAAACAGGTATTTGTGGGTGAAAAGATCCTATTTGAAGGGGGAATCCTGGTATTTCTTGAAGGAGATGTGATATATTTGGGAGAAATGTGGCATGTCTGGAAGAAACTGTCCTCTTTTGGGGATAAAAGAGGTATTTGTGGGTGAAAAGGTCCTATTTGAAGGGGGAAAGCTGGTATTTCTTGGAGAAGATGTGATCTATTTGGGAGAAATCTGGCCTTTCTGGAAGAAACTGTCCTCTTTTGGGGATAAAAGAGGTATTTGTGGGTGAAAAGGTCCTATTTGAAGGGGGAAAGCTGGTATTTCTTGGAAAGATGTGATATATTTGGGAGAAATGTGGCATTTCTGGAAGAAACTGTCCTCTTTTGGGGATAAAAGAGGTATTTGTGGGTGAAAAGGTCCTATTTCCAGGGGGAAACGTGGTATTTCTTGGAGAAGATGTGATATATTTGGGAGAAATGTGGCATTTCTGGAAGAAACTGTCCTATTTTGGGGATCAAAGAGGTATTTGTGGGTGAAAAGGTCCTATTTGAAGGGGAAAGCTGGTATTTCTAGGAGGAGATGTGATATATTTGGGAGAAATGTGGCATTTCTGGAAGAAACTGTCCTGTTTTGGGGATAAAAGAGGTATTTGTGGGTGAAAATTTCCTATTTGAAGGGGAACCCTGGTATTTCTTGGAGAAGATATGATATATTTGGGAGAAATCAGGCATTTCTGGCAGAAACTGTCCTATTTTGGGGATAAAAGAATTTTTTGTGGGAGAAAAGTTCCTATTTGAAGGGGGAAGCGTGGTATTTCTTGGAGAAGATGTGATATATTTGGGAGAAATGTGGCATTTCTGGAAGAAACTGTCCTCATATGGGGATAAAACAGGTATTTGTGGGAGAAAAGGTCCTAATTCCAGGGTGGGAACGTTGTATTTCTTGGAGAAGATGTGGTATATTAGGGAGAAATGTGGCCTTTCTGGAAGAAAATGTCCTCTTCTGGGGATAAAAGAGGTATTTGTGGGTGAAAAGATCCTATTTGATGGGGGAAACCTGGTATTTCTTGGAGAAGATGTGATATATTTGGGAGAAATGTGGCATTTCTGAAGAAACAGTCCTCTTTTGGGGATAAAAGAGGTATTTGTGGGTGAAAAGGTCCTATTTGAAGGGGGAAACGTGGTATTTCTTGGAGAAGATGTGATATATTTGGGAGAAATGTGGCATTTCTGGAAGAAACTGTCCTCTTTTGGGGATAAAAGATGTATTTGGGGGTGAAAAGGTCCTATTTGAAGGGGGAAACGTGGTATTTCTTGGAGAAGATGTGATATATTTGGGAGAAATGTGGCATTTCTGGAAGAAACTGTCCTCTTTTGGGGATAAAAGAGGTATTTGTGGGTGAAAAGGTCCTATTTGAATGGGGAAACCTGGTATTTCTTGGAGAAGATGTGCTATATTTGGGAGAAATGTGGCATTTCTGGAAGAAAATGTCCTATTTCAGGGATAATATAGGTATTTGTGGGAGAAAAGGTCCTATTTGAAGGGGGAAACCTGGTATTTCTTGGAGAAGATGTGATATATTTTGGAGAAATGTGGCATGTCTGGAAGAAACTGTCCTCTTTTGGGGATAAAAGAGGTATTTGTGGTTGAAAAGGTCCTATTTGAAGGGGGAAACGTGGTATTTCTTGGAGAAGATGTGATATATTTGGGAGAAATGTGGCATGTCTGGAAGAAACTGTCCAATTTAGGGGCTAAAAGAGGTATTTGAGGGTGAAAAGGTCCTATTTGAAGGGGGAAACGTGGTATTTCTTGGAGAAGATGTGATATATTTGGGAGAAATGTGGCATTTCTTGAAGAAACTGTCCTCTTTTGGGGATAAAAGAGGTATTTGTGGGTGAAAAGGTCCTATTTGAAGGGGGAACCCTGGTATTTCTTGGAGAAGATGTGATCTATTTGGGAGAAATATGGCATTTCTGGAAGAAACTGTCCTCTTATGGGGATAGAAGAGGTATTTGTGGGTGAAAAGGTCCTATTTGAAGGGGGAACCCTGGTATTTCTTGGAGAAGATGTGATCTATTTGGGAGAAATGTGGCCTGTCTGGAAGAAAATGTCCTATTTGAGGGATAATACAGGTATTTGTGGGAGAAAATGTCCTATTTGAAGGGAGAAACCTGGTATTTCTTGGAGAAGATGTGGTATATTTGGGAGAAATGTGGCATTTCTGGCAGAAACTGTCCTCTTTTGGGGATGAAACAGGTATTTGTGTGTGAAAAGGTCCTATTTCAAGGGGGAAAGCTGGTAGTGCTTGCAAGAGATGTGATATATTTGGGAGAAATGTGGCATGTCTGGAAGAAACTGTCCTCTTTGGGGGATAAAACAGGTATTTGTGGGAGAAAAGGTCCTATTTGAAGGGGGAAAGCTGGTATTTCTTGGAGAAGATGTGATCTATTTGGGAGAAATGTGGCCTTTCTGGAAGAAAATGTCCAATTTGGGGGGAGAAGGCTGGTAGTTTTCGGTGAGAAGGTCCTATTTCAGGAGGAATCCTTGTATTTCTTGGAGAAGATGTGCTATATTTGGGAGAAATGTGGCCTTTCTGGAAGAAAATGTCCAATTTTGGGGAGAAGGCTGGTAGTTTTGGGTGAGAAGGTCCTATTTCAGGAGGAATCCTGGCATTTCTTGGAGAAGATGTGATATATTTGGGAGAAATGTGGCATTTCTGGAAGAAACTGTCCTCTTTTGGGGATAAAACAGGTATTAGTGGTTGAAAAGGTCCTATTTGAAGGGGGAAAGCTGGTATTTCTTGGAGAAGATGTGATATGTTTGGGAGAAATGTGGCATTTCTGGAAGAAACTGTCCTCTTTTGGGGATAAAACAGGTATTTGTGGGTGAGAAGGTCCTATTTGAAGGGGGAAAGCTGGTATTTCTTGGAGGAGATGTGATATATTTGGGAGAAATGAGGCCTTTCTGGAAGAAACTGTCCTCTTTTGGGGATAAAAGAGGTATTTGTGGATGAAAAGGTCCTATTTCAGGTGGAATCCTGTTATTTCTTGGAGAAGATGTGATATATTTGGGAGAAATGTGGCATTTCTGGAAGAAACTGTCCAATTTAGGGGATAAAAGAGGTATTTGTGGGTGAAAAGGTCCTATTTGAAGTGAGTAACCTGGAATTTCTTGGAGAAGATGTGATATATTTGGGAGAAATGTGGCATGTCTGGAAGAAACCGAGCTCTTTTGGGGTAAAAGAGGTATTTGTGGGTGAAAAGGTCCTATTTGAAGGGGGAAACCTGGTATTTCTTGGAGAAGATGTGATCTGTTTGGGAGAAATGTGGCATTTCTGGAAGAAACTGCCCTCTTTTGGGGATAAAAGAGGTATTTGTGGGTGAAAAGTTCCTATTTCTCGGGGGAAACCTGGTATTTCTTGGAGAAGATGTAATCTATTTGGGAGAAATGTGGCATTTCTGGAAGAAACTGTCCAATTTGAGGGATATAAGAGGTATTTGTGGGTGAAAAGTTCCTATTTGAAGGGGTAAACCTGGTATTTCTTGGAGAAGATGTGATATATTTGGGAGAAATGTGGCATGTCTGGAAGAATCTGTCCTCTTTTGGGGATAAAAGAGGTATTTGTGAGTGAAAAGGTCCTATTTGAAGGGGGAAAGCTGGTATTTCTTGGAGAAGATGTGATATATTTGGAAGAAATGTGGCATGTCTGGAAGAAACTGTCCTCTTTTGGGGATAAAACAGGTATCTGTGGGAGAAAAAGTCCTATTTGAAGGGGGAAAGCTGGTATTTCTTGGAGAAGATGTGATCTATTAGGGTAAAATGTGGCATTTCTGGAAGAAACTTTCCTATTTTGGGGATAAAAGTGGTATTTGTGGGTGAAAAGGTCCTATTTGAAGGGGGAAACGTGGTATTTCTTGGAGAAGATGTGATATATTTGGGAGAAATGTGGCATTTCTGGAAGAAACTGTCCTATTTTGGGGATAAAAGAGGTATTTGTGGGTGAAAAGGTACTATTTGAAGGGGGAAAGCTGGTATTTCTAGGAGGAGATGTGATATATTTGGGAGAAATGTGGCATTTCTGGAAGAAACTGTCCTCTTTTGGGGATAAAAGAGGTATTTGTGGGTGAAAAGGTCCTATTTCAGGTGGAATCCTGGTATTTCTTGGAGAAGATGTGATCTATTTGGGAGAAATGTGGCATGTCCGGAAGAAACTGTCCTATTTTGGGGATAAAAGAGGTATTTGTGGGTGAAAAGGTCCTATTTGAAGGGGGAAACGTGGTATTTCTTGGAGAAGATGTGATATATTTGGGAGAAATCTGGCATTTCTGGAAGGAACTGTCCTCTTTTGGGGATAAAACAGGTATATTTGGGTGAAAAGGTCCTATTTGAAGGGGGAAAGCCGGTAGTTCTTGCAAGAGATGTGATATATTTGGGAGAAATGTGGCATGTCTGGAAGAAACTGTCCTCTTTTGGGGATATAAGAGGTATTTGTGGGTGAAAAGGTCCTATTTGAAGGGGAAAGCTGGTATTTCTTGGAGAAGATGTGATATATTTGGGAGAAATCTGGCATTTCTGGAAGAAACTGTCCTATTTGGGGGATAAAAGAGGTATTTGTGGGTGAAAAGGTCCTATTTGAAGGGGGAAAGCTGGTATTTCTTGGAGAAGATGTGATATATTTGGGAGAAATGTGGCCTTTCTGGAAGAAAATGTCCAATTTGGGGGGAGAAGGCTGGTAGTTTTGGGTGAGAAGGTCCTATTTCAGGAGGAATCCTGGCATTTCTTGGAGAAGATGTGATCTATTTGGGAGAAATGTGGCATTTCTGGAAGAAACTGTCCTATTTTGGGCATAAAAGAGGTATTAGTGGTTGAAAAGGTCCTATTTGAAGGGGGAATCCTGGTATTTCTTGGAGAAGATGTGATATATTTGGGAGAAATGTGGCATTTCTGGAAGAAAATGTCCTCTTTTGGGGATAAAAGAGGTATTTCATGGAGAAAAGGTCCTAATTCAAGGGGGAAACCTGGTATTTCTAGGAGGAGTTGTGATATATTTGGGAGAAATGTGGTATTTCTAGAAGAAAATGTCCAATTTGAGGGATAAAAGAGGTATTTGTGGGTGAAAAGGTCCTATTTGAAGGGGGAAACCTGGTATTTCTTGGAGAAGATGTGATATATTTGGAAGAAATGTGGCATGTCTGGAAGAAACTGTCCTCTTTTGGGGATAAAAGAGGTATTTGTGGGTGAAAAGGTCCTATTTGAAGGGGGAAACGTGGTATTTCTCGGAGAAGAGGTGATATATTTGGGAGAAATGTGGCATTTCTTGAAGAAACTGTCCTCTTTTGGGGATAAAACAGGTACTTGTGGGTGAAAAGGTTTTATTTGAAGGGGGAAACCTGGTATTTCTTGGAGAAGATGTGATATGTTTGGGAGAAATGTGGCATTTCTGGAAGAAACTGTCCTCTTTTGGGGATCAAACAGGTATTTGTGGGTGAAAAGGTTTTATTTGAAGGGGGAAACCTGGTATTTCTTGGAGAAGATGTGATCTATTTGGGAGAAATGTGGCATTTCTGGAAGAAACTGTCCTCTTTTGGGGATAAAAGAGGTATTTGTGGGTGAAGACGTCCTATTTGAAGGGGGAAACCTGGTATTTCTTGGAGAAGAGGTGATATATTTGGGAGAAATCAGGCATTTCTGGCAGAAACTGTTCTATTTTGGGGATAAAAGAATTTTTTGTGGGAGATAAGTTCCTATTTGAAGGGGGAAGCGTGGTATTTCTTGGAGAAGATGTGATATATTTGGGAGAAATGTGGCATTTCTGGAAGAAACTGTCCTCTTATGGGGATAAAACAGGTATTTGTGGGAGAAAAGGTCCTATTTCCACTGAGGAACGTTGTATTTCTTGGAGAAGATGTGGTATATTTGGGAGAAATGTGGCATGTCTGGAAGAAAATGTCCTCTTTTGGGGATAAAAGAGGTATTTGTGGGTGAAAAGATCCTATTTGAAGGGGGAAACCTGGTATTTCTTGAAGGAGATGTGATCTATTTGGGAGAAATGTGGCATGTCTGGAAGAAACTGTCCTATTTTGGGGATAAAAGAGGTATTTGTGGGTGATAAGGTCCTATTTGAAGGGGGAAACCTGGTATTTCTTGGAGAAGATGTGATATATTTGGGAGAAATGTGGCATGTCTGGAAGAAACTGTCCTCTTTTGGGGATAAAAGAGGTATTTGTGGGTGAAAAGGTCCTATTTCTAGGGGAAAACCTGGTATTTCTTGGAGAAGATGTGATATATTTGGGAGAAATGTGTCATTTCTGGAAGAAAATGTCCAATTTGAGGGATAAAAGAGGTATTTGTGGGTGAAAAGTTCCTATTTCCAGTGGTAAACCAGTTATTTCTTAGAGAAGATGTGATATATTTGGGAGAAATCTGGCATGTCTGGAAGAATCTGACCTCTTTTGGGGATAAAAGAGGTATTTGTGGGTGAAAAGTTCCTATTTGAAGGGGGAAAGCTGGTATTTCTTGGAGAAGATGTGATCTATTTGGGAGAAATCTGGCCTTTCTGGAAGAAACTGTCCTCTTTTGGGGATAAAAGAGGTATTTGTGGGTGAAAAGGTCCTATTTGAAGGGGGAAACCTGGTATTTCTTGGAGAAGATGTGATATATTTGGGAGAAATGTGGCCTTTCTGTCAGAAACTGTCCTATTTTGGGGATAAAACAGGTATTTGTGGGTGAAAAGGTCCTATTTGAAGGGGGAAACCTGTTATTTCTTGGAGAATATGTGATATATTTGGGAGAAATGTGGCATTTCTGGAAGAAACTGTCCTCTTTTGGGGATATAAGAGGTATTTGTGGGTGAAAAGGTCCTATTTGAAGGGGGAATGCTGGTATTTCTAGGAGGAGATGTGATATATTTGGGAGAAATGTGGCATTTCTGGAAGAAACTGTCCTGTTTTGGGGATAAAAGAGGTATTTGTGGGTGAAAATTTCCTATTTGAAGGGGGAACCCTGGTATTTCTTGGAGAAGATATGATATATTTGGGAGAAATCAGGCATTTCTGGCAGAAACTGTCCTATTTTGGGGATAAAAGAATTTTTTGTGGGAGAAAACTTCCTATTTGAAGGGGGAAGCGTGGTATTTCTTGGAGAAGATGTGATATATTTGGGAGAAATGTGGCATTTCTGGAAGAAAATGTCCAATTTGAGGGATAAAAGAGGTATTTGTGGGTGAAAAGTTCCTATTTCCAGTGTTAAACCAGTTATTTCTTAGAGAAGATGTGATATATTTGGGAGAAATGTGGGATTTCTGGAAGAAACTGTCCTCTTTTGGGGATAAAAGAGGTATTTGTGGGTGAAAAGGTCCTATTTGAAGGGGGAAAGCTGGTAATTCTAGGAGGAGATGTGATATATTTGGGAGAAATGTGGCCTTTCTGGAAGAAACTGTCCTGTTTTGGGGATAAATGAGGTATTTGTGGGTGAAAAGGACCTATTTGAAGGGGGAAACGTGGTATTTCTTGGAGAAGATGTGATCTATTTGGGAGAAATGTGGCATTTCTGGAAGAAAATGTCCAATTTTGGGGATAAAAGTGGTATTTGTGGGTGACAAGGTCCTATTTGAAGGAGGAAAGCTGGTATTTCTTGGAGAAGATGTGATATATTTGGGAGAAATGTGGCCTTTCTGGAAGAAACTGTCCTCTTTTGGGGATAAAAGAGGTATTTGTGGGTGAAAAGGTCCTATTTGAAGGGGGAAACCTGGTATTTCTTGGAGAAGATGTGATCTATTTGGGAGAAATGTGGCCTTTCTGGAAGAAACTGTCCTCTTTTGGGGATAAAAGAGGTATTTGTGGGTGAAAAGGTCCTATTTGAAGGGGGAACCCTGGTATTTCTTGGAGAAGATGTGATCTGTTTGGGAGAAATGTGGCATTTCTGGAAGAAACTGTCCTCTTTTGGGGATAAAACAGGTATTTGTGGTGGAAAAGGTCCTATTTGAAGGGGGAAACCTGGTATTTCTTGGAGAAGATGTGATATATTTGGGAGAAATGTGGCATTTCTGGCAGAAACTGTCCTCTTTTGGGGATAAAACAGGTATTTGTGGGTGAAAAGGTCCTATTTGAAGGGGGAAACCTGGTATTTCTTTGAGAAGATGTGATATATTTGGGAGAAATCTGGCATTTCTGGAAGAAACTGTCCTCTTTTGGGGATAAAACAGGTATTTGTGGGTGATAAGGTCCTATTTCCAGGGGGAAACCTGGTATTTCTTGGAGAAGATGTGATATATTTGGGAGAAATGTGCCATTTCTGGAAGGAACTGTCCTCTTTTGGGATAAAAGAGGTATTTGTCGGTAAAAAGGTCCTATTTGAAGGGGGAAAGCTGGTATTTCTTGGAGAAGATGTGATATATTTTGGAGAAATGTGGCCTTTCTGGAAGAAACTCTCCTATTTTGGGGATAAAAGAGGTATTTGTGGGAGAAAAGTTCCTATTTGAAGGGGGAAAGCTGGATGTTCTTGCAGGAGATGTGATATATTTGGGAGAAATGTGGCCTTTCTGGAAGAAACTGTCCTCTTTTGGGGGTAAAAGAGGTATTTGTGGTTGAAAAGATCCTATTTCAAGGGGGAAACCTGGCATTTCTTGGAGAAGATGTGATATATTTGGGAGAAATGTGGCATTTCTGGAAGAAACTGTCCTATTTTGGGGATAAAATAGGTATTTGTGGGTGAAAAGGTCCTATTTGAAGGGGGAAACGTGGTATTTCTTGGAGAAGATGTGATCTATTTGGGAGAAATGTGGCCATTCTGGCAGAATCTGTCCTCTTTTGGGGATAAATGAGGTATATGTGGGTGAAAAGGTCCTATTTGAAGGGGGAAAAATGGTATTTCTTGTAGAAGATGTGATACATTTGGGAGAAATCTGGCCTTTCTGGCAGAAACTGTCCTATTTTGGGATAAAAGAGGTATTTCTGGGAGAAAAGTTCCTATTTCAAGGGGGAAAGCTGGTATTTCTGTGGCCTTTTTGAAGAAACTGTTCTCTTTTGGGGATCAAACAGGTTTTTGTGGGTGAAAATGTCCTATTTGAAGGGGGAAAGCTGGTAATTCTATGAGAGGATTTGATATGTTTGGGAGAAATGTGGCATTTCTGGAAGAAACTGTCCTCTTTTGGGGATAAAAGAGGTATTTGTGGGTGAAAAGGTCCTATTTCCAGGGGAAGACCTGGTATTTCTTGGAGAAGATGTGATATACTTGGGAGAAATGTGGCATGTCTGGAAGAAAATGTCTAATTTGGGGCGAGAAGGCTGGTATTTGTGGGGGAAAAGGTCCTATTTGAAGGGGGAAAGCTGGTATTTCTTGGAGAAGATGTGATATATTTGGGAGAAATGTGGCATCTGGAAGAAACTGTCCTATTTTGGGGATCAAAGAGGTATTTGTGGGAGAAAAGGTCCTATTTGAAGGGGGAATCCTGGTATTTCTTGGAGAAGATGTGATATATTTGGGAGAAATGTGGCATTTCTGGAAGAAACTGTCCTCTTTTGGGGATCAAACAGGTATTTTTGGTGAAAAGGTCCTATTTGAAGGGGGAACCTGTAATTTCTTGGAGAAGATGTGATCTATTTGGGAGAAATGTGGCATGTCAGGAAGAAACTGTCCTCTTTTGGGGATAAAAGAGGTATTTGTGGGTGAAAAGGTCCTATTTGAAGGGGGAAAGCTGGTATTTCTTGGAGAAGATGAGATATATTTGGGAGAAATGTGGCATGTCTGGAAGAAACTGTCCTATTTTGGAGATAAAAGAGGTATTTGTGGGTGAAAAGGTCCTTTTGAAGGGGGAAACCTGGTATTTCTTGGAGAAGATGTGTTATGTTTCGGAGAAATGTGGCATGTCTGGAAGAAACTGTCCTATTTTGGGGATAAAAGAGGTATTTGTGGGTGAAAAGGTCCTCTTTCAAGGGGGAAACCTGGTATTTCTTGGAGAAGATGTGATCTATTTGGGAGAAATGTGGCCTTTCTGGAAGAAACTGTCCTCTTTTGGGGATAAAAGAGGTATTTGTGGGTGAAAAGGTCCTATTTCTAGGGGGAAACCTGGTATTTCTTGTTGAAGATGTCATATATATAGAGAAACCTGGCATTTATGGAAGAAACAGTCCTCTTTTGGGGATACAACAGGTATTTGTAGGTTAAAAGTTCCTATTTCAGGAGGAATCCTTGCATTTCTTGGAGAAGAATTGATATGTTTGGGAGAAATGTGGCATGTCAGGAAGAAACTGTCCTCTTTTGGGGTTAAACCAGGTATTTGTGGGTGAAAAGGTCCTATTTGAAGGGGAAAACCTGGTATTTCTTGGAGAAGATGTGATATATTTGGGAGAAATGTGGCATTTCTGGAAGAAACTGTCCTCTTTTGGGGATAAAAGAGGTATTAGTGGGTGAAAAGGTCCTATTTGAAGGGGGAAACGTGGTATTTCTTGGAGAAGATGTGATATATTTGGGAGAAATGTGGCATTTCTGGAAGAAAATGTCCTATTTTGGGGATAAAAGAGGTATTTGTGGGTGAAAAGGTCCTATTTGAAGGGGGAAACCTGGTATTTCTTGGAGAAGATGTGATCTATTTGGGAGAAATCAGCATTTATGGAAGAAACTGTCCTCTTTTGGGGATAAAAGAGGTATTAGTGGGTGAAAAGGTCCTATTTGAAGGGGGAAACGTGGTATTTCTTGGAGAAGATGTGATCTATTTGGGAGAAATGTGGCATTTCTGGAAGAAACTGTCCTCTTTTGGGGATAAAAGAGGTATTTGTGGGTGAAAAGGTCCTATTTGAAGGGGGAAACCTGGTATTTCTTGGAGATGTGATATATTTGGGAGAAATGTGGCATGTCAGGAAGAAACTGTTCTATTTTGGGGATAAAACAGGTATTTGTGGGTGAAATGGTCCTATTTCCAGGGGGAAAGCTGGTATTTCTTGGAGAAGATGTGATATATTTGGGAGAAATGTGGCCTTTCTGGAAGAAACTGTCCTATTTTGGGGATAAAAGAGGTATTTGTGGGAGAAAAGTTCCTATTTGAAGGGGGAAAGCTGGATGTTCTTGCAGGAGATGTGATATATTTGGGAGAAATGTGGCCTTTCTGGAAGAAACTGTCCTCTTTTGGGGGTAAAAGAGGTATTTGTGGTTGAAAAGATCCTATTTCAAGGGGGAAACCTGGCATTTCTTGGAGAAGATGTGATATATTTGGGAGAAATGTGGCATTTCTGGAAGAAACTGTCCTATTTTGGGGATAAAATAGGTATTTGTGGGTGAAAAGGTCCTATTTGAAGGGGGAAACGTGGTATTTCTTGGAGAAGATGTGATCTATTTGGGAGAAATGTGGCCATTCTGGCAGAATCTGTCCTCTTTTGGGGATAAATGAGGTATATGTGGGTGAAAAGGTCCTATTTGAAGGGGGAAAAATGGTATTTCTTGTAGAAGATGTGATACATTTGGGAGAAATCTGGCCTTTCTGGCAGAAACTGTCCTATTTTGGGGATAAAAGAGGTATTTCTGGGAGAAAAGTTCCTATTTCAAGGGGGAAAGCTGGTATTTCTGTGGCCTTTTTGAAGAAACTGTTCTCTTTTGGGGATCAAACAGGTTTTTGTGGGTGAAAATGTCCTATTTGAAGGGGGAAAGCTGGTAATTCTATGAGAGGATTTGATATGTTTGGGAGAAATGTGGCATTTCTGGAAGAAACTGTCCTCTTTTGGGGATAAAAGAGGTATTTGTGGGTGAAAAGGTCCTATTTCCAGGGGAAGACCTGGTATTTCTTGGAGAAGATGTGATATACTTGGGAGAAATGTGGCATGTCTGGAAGAAAATGTCTAATTTGGGGCGAGAAGGCTGGTATTTGTGGGGGAAAAGGTCCTATTTGAAGGGGGAAAGCTGGTATTTCTTGGAGAAGATGTGATATATTTGGGAGAAATGTGGCATCTGGAAGGAACTGTCCTATTTTGGGGATCAAAGAGGTATTTGTGGGAGAAAAGGTCCTATTTGAAGGGGGAATCCTGGTATTTCTTGGAGAAGATGTGATATATTTGGGAGAAATGTGGCATTTCTGGAAGAAACTGTCCTCTTTTGGGGATCAAACAGGTATTTTTGGTGAAAAGGTCCTATTTGAAGGGGGAACCTGTTATTTCTTGGAGAAGATGTGATCTATTTGGGAGAAATGTGGCATGTCAGGAAGAAACTGTCCTCTTTTGGGGATAAAAGAGGTATTTGTGGGTGAAAAGGTCCTATTTGAAGGGGGAAAGCTGGTATTTCTTGGAGAAGATGTGATATATTTGGGAGAAATGTGGCATGTCTGGAAGAAACTGTCCTATTTTGGAGATAAAAGAGGTATTTGTGGGTGAAAAGGTCCTTTTGAAGGGGGAAACCTGGTATTTCTTGGAGAAGATGTGTTATGTTTCGGAGAAATGTGGCATGTCTGGAAGAAACTGTCCTATTTTGGGGATAAAAGAGGTATTTGTGGGTGAAAAGGTCCTCTTTCAAGGGGGAAACCTGGTATTTCTTGGAGAAGATGTGATCTATTTGGGAGAAATGTGGCCTTTCTGGAAGAAACTGTCCTCTTTTGGGGATAAAAGAGGTATTTGTGGGTGAAAAGGTCCTATTTCTAGGGGGAAACCTGGTATTTCTTGTTGAAGATGTCATATATATAGAGAAACCTGGCATTTATGGAAGAAACAGTCCTCTTTTGGGGATACAACAGGTATTTGTAGGTTAAAAGTTCCTATTTCAGGAGGAATCCTTGCATTTCTTGGAGAAGAATTGATATGTTTGGGAGAAATGTGGCATGTCAGGAAGAAAATGTCCTCTTTTGGGGTTAAACCAGGTATTTGTGGGTGAAAAGGTCCTATTTGAAGGGGAAAACCTGGTATTTCTTGGAGAAGATGTGATATATTTGGGAGAAATGTGGCATTTCTGGAAGAAACTGTCCTCTTTTGGGGATAAAAGAGGTATTAGTGGGTGAAAAGGTCCTATTTGAAGGGGGAAACGTGGTATTTCTTGGAGAAGATGTGATATATTTGGGAGAAATGTGGCATTTCTGGAAGAAAATGTCCTATTTTGGGGATAAAAGAGGTATTTGTGGGTGAAAAGGTCCTATTTGAAGGGGGAAACCTGGTATTTCTTGGAGAAGATGTGATCTATTTGGGAGAAATCAGCATTTATGGAAGAAACTGTCCTCTTTTGGGGATAAAAGAGGTATTAGTGGGTGAAAAGGTCCTATTTGAAGGGGGAAACGTGGTATTTCTTGGAGAAGATGTGATCTATTTGGGAGAAATGTGGCATTTCTGGAAGAAACTGTCCTCTTTTGGGGATAAAAGAGGTATTTCATGGTGAAAAGGTCCTATTTGAAGGGGGAAACCTGGTATTTCTTGGAGATGTGATATATTTGGGAGAAATGTGGCATGTCAGGAAGAAACTGTTCTATTTTGGGGATAAAACAGGTATTTGTGGGTGAAATGGTCCTATTTCCAGGGGGAAAGCTGGTATTTCTTGGAGAAGATGTGATATATTTGGGAGAAATGTGGCATTTCTGGAAGAAACTGTCCAATTTGGGGGGAGAAGGCTGGTAGTTTTCGGTGAGAAGGTCCTATTTCATGAGGAATCCTGGCATTTCTTGGAGAAGATGTGATATATTTGGGAGAAATCTGGCCTTTCTGGAAGAAAATGTCCAATTTGGGGGGAGAAGGCTGGTAGTTTTGGGTAAGAAGGTCCTATTTCAGGAGGAATCCTGGCATTTCTTGGAGAAGATGTGATATATTTGGGAGAAATGTGGCATTTCTGGAAGAAAATGTCCTCTTTTGGGGATAAAAGAGGTATTAGTGGTTAAAAAGGTCCTATTTGAAGGGGGAAACCTGGTATTTCTTGGAGAAGATGTGATATATTTGGGAGAAATGTGGCCTTTCTGGAAGAAACTGTCCTATTTTGGGGATAAAAGAGGAATTTTTGGGCGAAAAGGTCCTATTTGAAGGGGGAACCCTAGTATTTCATGGAGAAGATGTGATATATTTGGGAGAAATGTGGCCTTTCTGGAAGAAACTGTCCTATTTGAGTGATAAAAGAGGTATTTGTGGGTGAAAAGGTCCTATTTGAAGGGGGAAAGCTGGTAGTTTTACCTCTTTTAATCCCCAAAATAGAACAGTTTCTTCCAGTAAGGCCACATTTCTCCCAAATATATCACTTCTTCTCCAAGAAATACCAGCTTTCCCCCTTCAAATAGGACCTTTTCACCCACAAATACCTCTTTTATCCTGAAAATAGTACATTTTCTGCCATACATGCCATATTTCTCCCAAATATACCACATCTTCTCCATGAAACACCAGATTTCCCCCTTCAAATAGGACCTTTTTACCCAAAAATGCCTGTTTCATCCCCAAAAGAGGACAGTTTCTTCCTGACATGCCACATTTCTCCCAAATATATCACTTCTTCTCCAAGAAATACCAGGTTTCCCCCTTCAAATAGGGCCTTATCACCCACAAATACCACTTTTATCCCCAAAATAGGACAGTTTCTTCCAGAAAGGCCACATTTCTCCCAAACATATCACATCTTCTCCAAGAAATACCAGGTTTCCCCCTTCAAATATGACCTTTTCACCCACAAAAAATTCTTTTATCCCCAAAATAGGACAGTTTCTGCCAGAAATGCCTGATTTCTCCAAAATATATCACATCTTCTCCAAGAAATACCAGGTTTCCCCCTTCAAATAGGACCTTTTCACCCACAAATACCTCTTTCATCCCTCAAATAGGTCAGTTTCTTCCAGACGTGCCACATTTCTCCCAAATATATCACATCTTCTCCAAGAAATACCAGGATTCCTCCGGAAATAGGACCTTTTCTCCCACAAATACCAGCCTTCTCCCCCCAAACAGGACAGTTTCTTCCAGAAATGCCACATTTCTCCCAAACATATCACATCTTCTCCAAGAAATACCAGGTTTCCCCCTTCAAATAGGACCTTTTCACCCACAAATACCTGTTTTATCCCCAAAATAGGACAGTTTCTTTCAGAAAGGCCACATTTCTCCCAAATATAGCACATCTTCTCCAAGAAATACCAGCTTTCCCCCTTCAAATAGGATCTTTTCACCCACTAATAGCAGGCTTCTTCCCCCAAATAGGACAGTTTCTTCCAGAAATGCCACATTTCTCCCAAATAGATCACATCTTCTCCAAGAAATACCACGTTTCCCCCTTCAAATAGGACCTTTTCACCCACAAATACCTCTTTTATCCTCAAAAGAGGACATTTTCTTCCAGACATGCCACATTTCTCCCAAATATATCACATCTCCTCCAAGAAATACCACGTTTCCCCCTTCAAATAGGACCTTTTCTCCCACAAATACCTGTTTTATCTACATAACAGGACACTTTCTTCCAGAAATGCCACATTTCTCCCAAATATATCACATCTTCTCCAAGAAATACCAGCTTTCCCCATTCAAATAGGACCTTTTCACCCACAAATACCTCATTTATCCCCAAAATTGGACAGTTTTTTCCAGACATGCCACATTTCTCCCAAATATATCACATCTTCTCCAAGAAATACCAGGGTTCCCCCTTCAAATAGGACCTTTTCTCCCACAAATACCTCTTTTATCCCTCAAATTGGACATTTTCTTCCAGAAATACCACATTTCTCCCAAATATATCACAACTCCTCCAAGAAATACCAGCTTTCCCCCTTCAAATAGGACCTTTTCTCCCTTAAATACCTGTTTTATCCCCAAAATAGGACAGTTTCTTCCAGACATGCCACATTTCTCCCAAATAGATCACATCTTCTCCAAGAAATACCAGGTTTCCCCCTTCAAATAGGACCTTTTCACCCACAAATACCTGTTTGATCCCCAAAGTAGGACAGTTTCTTCCAGACATGCCAGTTTTCTCCCAAATATATCACATCTTCTCCAAGAAATACCAGGGTTCCCCCTTCAAATAGGACCTTTTCTCCCACAAATACCTGTTTCATCCCCAAAAGAGGACACTTTCTTCCAGAAAGGCCACATTTCTCCCAAATATACCACATCTTCTCCAAGAAATACCACGTTTCCCCCTTCAAATAGGACCTTTTCTCCCACAAATACCTCTTTTATCCCTCAAATAGGACAGTTTCTTCCAGAAATGCCACATTTCTCCCAAATAGATCACATCTTCTCCAAGAAATACCAGGTTTTCCCCTTCAAATAGGACCTTTTCACCCACAAATACCTGTTTTATCCCCAAAATAGGACAGTTTCTTCCAGAAATGCCACATTTCTCCCAAACATATCACATCTTCTCCAAGAAATACCAGCTTTCCCCCTTCAAATAGGACCTTTTCTCCCACAAATACCTCTTTTATCCCCAAAAGAGGACAGTTTCTTCCTGACATGCCACATTTCTCCCAAATATATCACATCTTCTCCAAGAAATACCAGCTTTCCCCCTTCAAATAGGACCTTATCACCCACAAATACCACTTTTATCCCCAAAAGAGGACAGTTTCTTCCAGAAAGGCCACATTTCTCCCAAACATATCACATCTTCTCCAAGAAATACCAGGTTTCCCCCTTAAAATAGGACCTTTTCACCCACAAATAATTCTTTTATCCCGAAAATAGGACAGTTTCTTCCAGAAATGCCTGATTTCTCCCAAATATATCACATCTTCTCCAAGAAATACCAGCTTTCCCCCTTGAATTAGGACCTTTTCATCCACATATAACTCTTTATCCCTCAAATAGGACAGTTTCTGCCAGACATGCCACATTTCTCCCAAATATATCACATCTTCTCCAAGAAATACCTGCTTTCCCCCTTCAAATAAGACCTTTTCTCCCACAAATACCAACCTTCTCCCCCCAAATAGGACAGTTTCTTCCAGAAATGCCACATTTCTCCCAAACATATCACATCTTCTCCAAGAAATACCACGTTTCCCCCTTCAAATAGTACCTTTTCACCCACAAATACCTCTTTTATCCCCAAAATAGGACAGTTTCTTCAAGAAATGCCACATTTCTCCCAAATATATCACATCTTCTCCAAGAAATACCTGCTTTCCCCCTTCAAATAGGACCTTTTCTCCCACAAATACCAGCCTTCTCCCCCCAAATAGGACAGTTTCTTCCAGAAATGCCACATTTCTCCCAAACATATCACATCTTCTCCAAGAAATACCAGGTTTCCCCCTTCAAATAGGACCTTTTCACCCACAAATACCTCTTTTATCCCCAAAAGAGGACAGTTTCTTCCAGACATGCCACATTTCTCCCAAATATATCACAACTCCTCCAAGAAATACCTGCTTTCCCCCTTCAATTAGGACTTTTTCTCCATGAAATACCTCTTTTATCCCCAAAAGTGGACAGTTTCTTCCAGAAAGTCCACATTTCTCCCAAATATATATCACCTTCTCCAAGAAATACCAGGTTTCCCCCTTCAAATAGGACCTTTTCAACCACTAATACCTGTTTTATCCCCAAAAGAGGACAGTTTCTTCCAGAAATGCCACATTTCTCCCAAATATATCACATCTTCTCCAACAAATGCCAGGATTCATCCTGAAATAGGACCTTCTCACCCAAAACTACCAGCCTTCTCCCCCAAATTGGACATTTTCTTCCAGAAAGGCCAGATTTCTCCCAAATATATCACATCTTCTCCAAGAAATGCAGGGATTCCTCCTGAAATAGGACCTTCTCACCGAAAACTACCAGCCTTCTCCCCCCAAATTGGACATTTTCTTCCAGACATGCCACATTTCTCCCAAATATATCACCTCTTCTCCAAGAAATACCAGGTTTCCCCCTTCAAATAGGACCTTTTCACCCACAAATACCTGTTTTAACCCCTAAAGAGGACAGTTTCTTCCAGAAATGCCACATTTCTCCCAAATAAACCACATCTTCTCCAAGAAATACCAGCTTTCCACCTTCAAATAGGACCTTTTCACCCACAAGTACCTGTTTTATCCCCAAAAGAGGACAGTTTCTTCCAGACATGCCACATTTCTCCCAAATAGATCACATCTTCTCCAAGAAATACCAGCTTTCTCCCTTCAAATATGACCTTTTCACCCACAAATACCTCTTTTATCCCCAAAAGAGGACAGTTTCTTCAAGAAATGCCACATTTCTCCCAAACATATCACATCTTCTCCAAGAAATGCCAGGTTTCCCCCTTCAAATAGGACCTTTTCACCCACAAATACCTCTTTTATCCCCATAAGAGGACAGTTTCTTCCAGAAATGCCACATTTCTCCCAAACATATCACATCTCCTCCAAGAAATACCAGGATTCCTCCTGAAATAGGAACTTTTCTCCCACAAATACCACCCTTCTCCCCCCAAATAGGACAGTTTCTTCCAGAAAGGCCACATTTCTCCCAAATATATCACATCTTCTCCAAGAAATACCACGTTTCCCCCATCAAATAGGACCTTTTCACCCACAAATACCTGTTTTATCCCCAAAAGAGGACAGTTTCTTCCAGAAATGCCACATTTCTCCCAAATATATCACATCTTCTCCAAGAAATACCAGGTTTCCCCCTTCAAATACAACGTTTTCACCCACAAATACCTCTTTTATCCCCAAAATAGGACAGTTTCTTCCAGAAAGGCCACATTTCTCCCAAATATATCACATCTTCTCCAAGAAATACCAGGGTTCCCCCTTCAAATAGGAACTTTTCACCCACAAATACCTCTTTTACCCCAAAAGAGCTCGGTTTCTTCCAGAAAGGCCACATTTCTCCCAAATATATCACATCTTCTCCAAGAAATACCAGGTTTCCCCCTTCAAATAGGACCTTTTCACCCACAAATACCTCTTTTATCCCCAAAAGAGGACAGTTTCTTCCGGAAATGCCACATTTCTCCCAAATAGATCACATCTTCTCCAAGAAATACCAGGTTTCCCCCTTCAAATAGGACCTTTTCACCCACAAATACCTGTTTTATCCCCGTAATAGGACAGTTTCTTCCAGACATGCCACATTTCTCCCAAATATATCACATCTTCTCCAAGAAATACCAGCTTTCCCCCTTCAAATAGGACCTTTTTACCCAAAAATACCTGTTTCATTCCAAAAGAGGACAGTTTCTTCCAAAAATGCCACATTTCTCCCAAATATATCACATCTTCTCCAAGAAATACCAGGTTTCCCCCTTCAAATAGGAACTTTTCTCCCACAAATACCTGTATTATCCCTCAGATAGGACATTTTCTTCCAGAAATGCCACATTTCTCCCAAATAGATCACATCTTCTCCAAGAAATACCAGGTTTTCCCCTTCAAATAGGACCTTTTCACCCACAAATACCTGTTCTATCCCCAAAAGAGGACAGTTTCTTCCAGAAATGCCACATTTCTCCCAAATAGATCACATCTTCTCCAAGAAATACCACGTTTCCCCCTTCAAATAGGAACTTTTCACCCACAAATACCTCTTTTATCCCCAAAATAGGACAGTTTCTTCAAGAAATGCCACATTTCTCCCAAATAGATCACATCTTCTCCAAGAAATACCACGTTTCCCCCTTCAAATAGGACCTTTTCACCCACAAATACCTCTTTTATCCCCTAAATTGGACAGTTTCTTCCAGACATGCCACATTTCTCCCAAATATATCACATCTTCTCCAAGAAATACCACGTTTCCCCCTTCAAATATGACCTTTTCACCCACAAATACCTCTTTTATCCCCAAAAGAGGACAGTTTCTTCCAGAAAGGCCAGATTTCTCCCAAATAGATCACATCTTCTCCAAGAAATGCCAGGTTTCCCCCTTCAAATAGGACCTTTTCACCCACAAATACCTCTTTTTTTCCCAAAATAGGACAGTTTCATCCAGAAAGGCCACATTTCTCCCAAATAGATCACATCTTCTCCAAGAAATACCAGGTTTCCCCCTTCAAATAGGACCTTTTCACCCACAAATACCACTTTTATCCCCAAAATAGGACAGTTTCTGACAGAAAGGCCACATTTCTCCCAAACATATCACATCTTCTCCAAGAAATACCGGGTTTCCCCCTTCAAATAGGACCTTTTCACCCACAAAAAATTCTTTTATCCCCAAAAGAGGACATTTCCAGAAATGCCACATTTCTCCCAAATATATCACATCTTCCCCAAGAAATACCAGGTTTCCCCCTTCAAATAGGACCTTTTCACCCACAAATACCTCTTTTATCCCTCAAATAGGACAGTTTCTTCCAGACATGCCACATTTCTCCCAAATATATCACCTCATCTCCAAGAAATACCAGGATTCCTCCTGAAAGAGGAACTTTTCTACCACAAATAGCAGCCTTCTCCCCCCAAATACGACAGTTTCTTCCAGAAATGCCACATTTCTCCCAAACATATCACATCTTCTCCAAGAAATGCCAGGGTTCCCCCTTCAAATAGGACCTTTTCACCCACAAATACCTCTTTTATCCCCAAAACAGGACAGTTTCTTCCAGAAATGCCACATTTCTCCCAAATTGATCACATCTTCTCCAAGAAATACCACGTTTCCCCCTTCAAATAGGACCTTTTCACCCACAAATACCTCTTTTATCCCCAAAAGAGGACAGTTTCTTCCGGAAATGCCATATTTCTCCCAAACAAATCACATCTTCTCCAAGAAATACCAGGTTTCCCCCTTCAAATAGGACATTCTCACCCACAAATACCTCTTTTATCCCTCAAATAGGACAGTATCTTCCAGACATGCCACATTTCTCCAAAATATATCACATCTTCTCCAAGAAATACCAGGTTTTCCCCTGGAAATAGGACCTTTTCACCCACAAATACCTGTTCTATCCCCATAAGAGGACAGTTTCTTCCAGAAATGCCACATTTCTCCCAAATATATCACATCTTCTCCAAGAAATAACAGCTTTCCCCCTTCAAATAGGACCTGTTCCCCAAAAAAACCTCTTTTATCCCCAAAAGAGCACAGTTTCTTCCAGAAATGCCACATTTCTCCGAAGTATACCACATCTTCTCCAAGAAATACCAGGTTTCCCCCTTCAAATAGGACCTTTACTCCTACAAATACCTCTTTTATCCCCAAAATAGGACAGTTTCTGCCATACATGCCATATTTCTCCCAAATATACCACATCTTCTCCATGAAATACCTGCTTTCCCCCTTCAAATAGGACCTTTTCTCCCACAAATACCTGTTTCATCCCCAAAAGAGGACAGTTTCTTCCAGAAATGCCACATTCCTCCCAAATATATCACATCTTCTCCAAGAAATACCAGGTTTCCCCCTTCAAATAGGATCTTTTCACCCACAAATACCTCTTTTATCCCCAAAAGAGGACAGTTTCTTCCAGAAATACCACATTTCTCCCAAATATAGCACATCTTCTCCAAGAAATACCAGGTTTCCCCCTAGAAATAAGACCTTTTCACCTACAAATACCTCTATTATCCCCAAAATACGACAGTTTCTTCCAGAAATGCCACATTTCTCCCAAATATATCACATCTTCTCCAAGAAATACCATCTTTCCCCCTTCAAATAGGACCTTTTTACCCAAAAATACATCTTCTATCCCCAGAAGAGGACAGTTTCTTCCAGACATGCCAGTTTTCTCCTAAATATATCACATCTTCTCCAAGAAATACCACGTTTCCCCCTTCAAATAGGACCTTATCACCCACAAATACCTCTTTTATCGCCAAAATAGGACAGTTTCTTCCAGACATGCCACATTTCTCCCAAATATATCACATCTTCTCCAAGAAATACCACGTTTCCCCCTTCAAATACGACCTTTTCACCCACAAATACCTCTTTTATCCCCAAAAGAGGACAGTTTCTGCCAGAAAGGCCACATTTCTCCCAAATATACCACATCTTCTCCAAGAAATACCAGCTTTCCACCTTCCAATAGGACCTTTTCACCCACAAGTACCTGTTTTATCCCCAAAATAGGACAGTTTCTTCCAGAAATGCCACATTTCTCCCAAATATATCACATCTTCTCCAAGAAATGCCACGTTTCCCCCTTCAAATATGACCTTTTCACCCACAAATACCTCTTTTATCCCCAAAATAGGACAGTTTCTTCCTGACATGCCACATTTCTCCCAAATATATCATATCTTCTCCAAGAAATGCCACGTTTCCCCCTTCAAATACGACCTTTTCACCCACAAATACCTCTTTTATCCCCAAAAGAGGACAGTTTCTTCCAGAAATGCCACATTTCTCCCAAATATATCACATCTTCTCCAAGAAATGCCAGGATTCCTCCTGAAAGAGGACCTTCTCACCCAAAACTACCAGCCGTCTCCCCCCAAATTGGACATTTTCTTCCAGAAATGCCACATTTCTCCCAAATATATCACATCTTCTCCAAGAAATACCAGGATTCCTCCTGAAATAGGACCTTCTCACCGAAAACTACCAGCCTTCTCCCCCCAAATTGGACATTTTCTTCCAGAAATGCCACATTTCTCTCAAATATATCACATTTTCTCCATGAAATACCAGCTTTCCCCCTTCAAAAAGGACCTTTTCTCCCACAAATACCTGTTTTATTCCCAAAAGAGGACAGTTTCTTCCAGAAAGGCCACATTTCTCCCAAATATACCACATCTTCTCCAAGAAATACCTGGTTTCCCCCTTCAAATAGGACCTTTTCACCCACAAATACCAATTTATCCCCAAAAGAGGACATTTTCTTCCAGAAAGGCCACATTTCTCCCAAATATATCACATCTTCTCCAAGAAATACCTGCTTTCCCCCTTCAAATAGGACCTTTTCTCGCACAAATACCAGCCTTCTCCCCCCAAATAGGACAGTTTCTTAAAGAAAAGCCACATTTCTCCCAAACATATCACATCTTCTCCAAGAAATACCACGTTTCCCCCTTCAAATAGGACCTTTTCACCCACAAATACCTCTTTTATCCCCAAAATAGGAAAGTTTCTTCCAGAAATGCCACAATTCTCCCAAACATATCACATCTTCTCCAAGAAATACCAGGTTTCCCCCTTCAAATAGGACCTTTTCACCCACAAATAGCAGGCTTCTCCCCCAAGAGAGGACCGTTTCTTCCTGACATGCCACATTTCTCCCAAATAGATCACATCTTCTCCAAGAAATACCAGGTTTCCCACTGGAAAAAGGACCTTTTCACCCACAAATACCTCTTTTATCCCCAAAAGAGGACAGTTTCTTCCAGACATGCCACATTTCTCCCAAATATATCACATCTCCTTCAAGAAATACCAGGTTTCCCACTTCAAATAGGAGCTTTTCAACCACAAATACCTGTTATATCCCCAAAACAGGACACTTTCTTCCAGAAATGCCACATTTCTCCCAAATATATCACATCTTCTCATAGAATTACCACGTTTCCCCCTTCAAATAGGACCTTTTCACCCACAAATACCTCTTTTATCCCCAAAAGAGGACAGTTTCTGCCAGACATGCCACATTTCTCCCAGATAGATCACATCTTCTCCAAGAAATACCAGCTTTCCCCCTTCAAATAGGACCTTTTCACCCACAAATACCTGTTCTATCCCCATAAGAGGACAGTTTCTTCCAGAAATGCCACATTTCTCCCAAATATATCACATCTTCTCCAAGAAATACCACGTTCCCCCTTCAAATAGGACCTTTTCCCCAAAAAAACGTCTTTTATCCCCAAAAGAGGACAGTTTCTTCCAGAATTGCCACATTTCTCCCAAACATATCACATCTTCTCCAAGAAATACCAGGTTTCCCCCTTCAAATAGGACCTTTTCACCCACAAATACCTCTTTTATCTCCAGAAGAGGACAGTTTCTTCAAGAAATGCCACATTTCTCCAAAATAGATCACATCTTCTCCAAGAAATACCAGGTTTCCCCCTTCAAATAGGACCTTTTCACCCACAAATACCTCTTTCATCCCCAAAAGAGGACAGTTTCTTCCAGAAATGCCACATTTCTCCCAAATATATCACATCTTCTCCAAGAAATACCAGGATTCCTCCTGAAATAGGACCTTTTCACCCACAAATACCTCTTTAATCCCTCAAATAGGACAGTTTCTTCCAGAAATGCCACATTTCTCCCAAATAGATCACATCTTCTCCAAGAAATACCACGTTTCCCCCTTCAAATAGGACCTTTTCACCCACAAATACCTATTTTATCCCCAAAATAGGACAGTTTCTTCCAGAAATGCCACATTTCTCCCAAATAGATCACATCTTATCCAAGAAATACCAGGTTTCCCCCTTCAAATAGGACCTTTTCACCCACAAATTCCTGTTTTATCCCCAAAAGAGGACAGTTTCTTCCAGACATGCCACATTTCTCCCAAATAGATCACATCTTCTCCAAGAAATACCAGCTTTCCCCCTTCAAATAGGACCTTTTCAACCACAAATACCTGTTTTATCCCTCAAATTGGGCATATTCTTCCAGAAATGCCAGATTTCTCCCAAATATATCACATCTTCTCCAAGAAATACCAGGTTTTCCCCTGGAAATAGGACCTTTTCTCCCACAAATACCTCTTTTATCCCCAAAAGAGGACAGTTTCTTCCAGATATGCCTGATTTCTCCCAAATATATCACATCTTCTCCAAGAAATACCAGCTTTCTCCCTTCAAATAGGACCTTTTCACCCACTAATACCAGGCTTCTCCCCCCAAATAGGACATTTTCTTCCAGAAATGCCACATTTCTCCCAAATATATCATATCTTCTCCAAGAAATACCACGTTTCCCCCTTCAAATAGGAAATTTTCACCCACAAGTACCTGTTTTATCCCCAAAAGAGGACAGTTCCTTCCAGAAATGCCACATTACTCCCAAATATATCACATCTTCGCCAAGAAATACCACGTTTCCCCCTTCAAATAGGAAATTTTCACCCACAAATACCTGTTTTATCCCCAAAAGAGGACAGTTTCTTCCAGAAATGCCACATTTCTCCCAAATATATCACATCTTCTCCAAGAAATACCAGGTTTCCCACTTCAAATAGGACCTTTTCACCCACTAATACCAGGCTTCTCCCCCCAAATAGGACATTTTCTTCCAGAAATGCCACATTTCTCCCAAATATATCACATCTTCTCCAAGAAATACCAGCTTTCCCCCTTCAAATAGGAACTTTTCACCCACAAATACCTCTTTTATCCCCAAAAGAAGACAGTTTCTTCCAGAGATGCCACATTTCTCCCAAATAGATCACATCTTCTCCAAGAAATACCAGGTTTCCTCCTTCAAATAGGACCTTTTACCCACAAATACCTGTTTTATCCCCAAAAGAGGACAGTTTCTTCCAGAAAGGCCACATTTCTCCCAAATATATCACATCTTCTCCAAGAAATACCTGGATTCCTCCTGAAATCCGAAATTTTCACCCACAAATACCTCTTTTATCCCTCAAATAGGACAGTTTTTTCCAGAAATGCCACATTTCTCCCAAATATATCACATCTTCTCCAAGAAATACCAGGTTTCCCCCTGAAATAGGACCTTTTCACCCACAAATACCTCTTTTATCCCCAAAAGAGGACAGTTTCTTCCAGAAATGCCACTTTTCTCCCAAATAGATCACATCTTCTCCAATAAATACCAGGTTTCCCTCTTCAAATAGGACCTTTTCACCCACAAATACCTGTTTTATCCCCAAAATGCGACAGTATCTTCCAGAAATGCCACATTTCTCCCAAATATATTACATCTTCTCCAAGAAATACCACGTTTCCCCCTTCAAATGGGACCTTTTCAACCACAAATACCTGTTTTATTCCGCAAATTGGACATATTCTTCCAGAAATGCCACATTTCTCCCAAATAGATCACATCTTCTCCAAGAAATACCAGCTTTCCCCCTTCAAAGAGGACCTTTTCACCCACACATACCTCTTTTATCCCCAAAAGAGGACAGCTTCTTCCAGACATGCCACATTTCTCCCAAATATATCACATCTTCTCCAAGAAATACCAGGTTTTCCCCTGGAAATAGGACCTTTTCACCCACAAATACCTCTTTTATCCACAAAAGAGGACAGTTTCTTCCAGAAATGCCACATTTCTCCCAAATAGATCACATCTTCTCCAAGAAATACAACGTTTCCCCCTTCAAATAGGACCTTTTCCCCACAAAAAACTCTTTTATCCCCGAAAGAGGACAGTTTCTTCCAGGAATGCCAAATTTCTCCCAAATATATCACATCTTCTCCAAGAAATACCAGGTTTCCCCCTTCAAATAGGACCTTATCACCCACAAATACCTCTTTTATGCCCAAAAGACGACAGTTTCTTCCAGACATGCCACATTTCTCCCAAATATATCACATCTTCTCCAAGAAATACCAGGGTTCCCCTTTCAAATAGGACCTTTTCACCCACAAATACCTCTTTTATCCCCAAAAGAGGACAGTTTCTTCAAGAAAGGCCACATTTCTCCCAAATATATCACATCTTCTCATAGAATTACCAGCTTTCCCCCTTCAAATAGGACCTTTTCACACACTAATACCTGTTTTATCCCCAAAACAGGACATATTCTTCCAGAAATGCCACATTTCTCCCAAATATATCACATCTTCTCCAAGAAATACCAGGTTTCCCCCTTCAAAAGGACCTTTTCAACCACAAATACATGTTTTGTCCCCAAAGAGGACAGTTTCTTCCAGAAATGCCTCATTTCTCCCAAATATATCACATCTTTTCAAAGAAATACCAGGTTTCCCTCTTCAAATAGGACCTTTTCACCCACAAATACCTCTTATATCCCCAAAATAGGACAGTTTCTTCCAGAAATGCCACATTTCTCCCAAATATATCACATCTCCAAGAAATACCAGGTTTCCTCCTGAAATAGGACCTTGTCACCCACAGATTCCTGTTTTATCCCTTTGTTCCGAGCGACTTTTCGTTTTGGAGTGTTTATCCGCTGCTACACTTCAGCATTCTGTGACGAATAAAATAGAAGAGGAAAGCCCCACTAATAAGGCAGCTAGAAGGTCCAGTAGCCACACACATTGTGCTTTCAGGGAGGACGTTCCAGAAAGTCGAGAGTTGTGGCTTCTTTCCTGCGGAGAAAAAAGCCCCTGTTTTCAGGCAATGCAGTAGGCTGAATTCGCTCGTTCTCGGCATAGGAATGCCGCTCCTCCTCTCTCGTGGCTCGAAAGCAGCATTTGCGCTGAACCACACCGGACAGTCTGCAGTTGCAGACTACTGAATAGCCTGAAAACAGGGGGTTTTTTCTCCGCCGGAAAGAAGCCACAACTCTCGACTTTCTGGAACGTCCTCCCTGAAAGCACTACGTGCGTCGCTCCTCGAACTTCTAGCTGCCTTATTAGTGGGGCTTTTCCCTTCTACTCTATTCGTCACAGAATGCTGAAGTGTAGCATGGGATAAACACTCCAAAACGAAATGTCGCTCGGAAAAAGGGATAAGAATGAGAGAGAAGCGTAGTGCATTCTGCATGGACACATGGAGAAGTCAGAAGCTCTCCATTGCCATGTGCGCAGAAGAAGCCGCTCACTTGCCTGAGAAAAGCATCCGGCTGAAGTCGCTCTTTCCCGGCATCCGAGAGAAACGAGAGCGCTGCTGAAGGCTGCAAGCGGCACTCGGGCAGAACCGCGATGGACCGGACAGCAACTGCAGACTCTCCGGAGCGGTTCAGAGCGAGTGCCGCTTTCGAGCCACGAGAGCGAAGGAGCGGTATTCCTATGCCGAGAAGATGCGAATTCAGCCTACTGCATTGCCTGAAAACAGGGGCTTTTTTCTCCGCAGGAAAGAAGCCACAACTCTCGACTTTCTGGAACGTCCTCCCCGAAAGCACTAAGTGCGTCGCTCCTCGAACTTCTAGCTGCCTTATTAGTGGGGCTTTTCTCTTCTACTCTATTCGTCACAGAATGCTGAAGTGTAGCATCGGATAAACACTCCAAAACGAAATGTCGCTCGGAAGGAAGGGATAAGAATGAGAGAGAAGCGTAGTGCATTCTGGATGGACACATGGAGAAGTCAAAAGCGCTCCATTGCCATGTGCGCAGAAGAAGCCGCTCACTCGTCGGAGCAAAGCATCCGGCTGAAGTCGCTCTTTCCCGGCATCCGAGAGAAACGAGAGCGCTGCTGAAGGCTGCAAGCGGCACTCGGGCAGAACCGCGATGGACCGGACAGCAACTGCAGACTCTCCGGAGCGGTTCAGCGCGAGTGCCGCTTTCGAGCCACGAGAGCGAAGGAGCGGTATTGAAATGCCGAGAAGGAGCGAATTCAGCGTCCTGCATTGCCTGAAAACAGGGTTTTTTTCTCCGCAGGAAAGAAGCCACAACTCTCGACTTTCTGGAACGTCCTCCCCGAAAGCACTAAGTGCGTCGCTCCTCGAACTTCTAGCTGCCTTATTAGTGGGGCTTTTCTCTTCTACTCTATTCGTCACAGAATGCTGAAGTGTAGCATCGGATAAACACTCCAAAACGAAAAGTCGCTCGGAACAAAGGGATAAAACAGGAATCTGTGGGTGACAAGGTCCTATTTCAGGAGGAAACCTGGTATTTCTTGGAGATGTGATATATTTGGGAGAAATGTGGCATTTGTGGAAGAAACTGTCCTATTTGGGGGATAAAAGAGGTATTTGTGGGTGAAAAG
The DNA here is from genome assembly GCA_030408155.1 of Lophura swinhoii. NCBI lineage: Eukaryota > Metazoa > Chordata > Aves > Galliformes > Phasianidae > Lophura > Lophura swinhoii. Next base: position 26,249,505 of record JASCYN010000149.1, on the reverse strand, counting down.
GTCCTATTTGAAGAGGGAAACCTGGTATTTCTTGGAGAAGATGTGATATATTTGGGAGAAATGTGGCATTTCTGGAAGAAACTGTCCTATTTGGGGGGAGAAGGCTGGTATTTGAGGGAGAAAATGTCCTCTTTCAGGAGGAATACTGGTATTTCTTGGAGAAGATGTGATATATTTGGGAGAAATGTGGCATGTCTGGAAGAAACTGTCCTCTTTTGGGGATAGAAGAGGCATTTGTGGGTGATAAGGTCCTATTTCAAGGAGGAAACCTGGTATTTCTTGGAGAAGATGTGATATATTTGGGAGAAATGTGGCATTTCTGTAAGAAACTGTCCTATTTTGGGGATAAAAGAGGAATTTGTGGGTGAAAAGGTCCTATTTGAAGGGGGAAAGCCGGTATTTCTTGGAGAAGATGTGATCTATTTGGGAGAAATCTGCCATTTCTGGAAGAAACTGTCCTCTTTGGGAGGAGAAGGCTGGTATTTGTGGGAGAAAAGGTCCTATTTCAGGAGGAATCCTGGTATTTCTTGGAGAAGATGTGATATATTTGTAAGAAATCTGGCCTTTCTGGAAGAAACTATCCTGTTTTGGGATAAAACAGGAATATGTGGGGGAAAAGGTCCTATTTGAAGGGGGAAACGTGGTATTTCTTGGAGAAGATGTGATCTATTTGGGAGAAATGTGGCATGTCTGGAAGAAACTGTCCTATTTTGGGGATAAAAGTGGTATTTGTGGGTGAAAAGGTCCTATTTGAAGGGGGAAAGCTGGTATTTCCTGGAGAAGATGTGATATATTTGGGTGATATGTGGTCTTTCTGAAAGAAAATGTCCTATTTGGGGGGAGAAGGCTGGTATTTGTGTGAGAAAAGGTCCTATTTCAGGAGGAATCCTGGTATTTCTTGGAGGAGATGTGATCTATTTGGGAGAAATCTGGCATTTCTGGCAGAAAGTGTCCTATTTTGGGGATAAAAGACGTATTTGTGGGTGAAAAGGTCCTATTTGAAGGGGGAACCCTGGTATTTCTTGGAGAAGATGTGATCTATTTGGGAGAAATGTGGCCTTTCTGGAAGAAACTGTCCTGTTTTGGGGATAAAACAGGTATTTGTGGGTGAAAAGGTCCTATTTGAAGGAGGAAACCTGGTATTTCTTGGAGAAGATGTGATATGTTTTGATGAAATGTGGCCTATCTGGAAGAAACTGTCCTCTTTTGGGGATAAAAGAGGTATTTGTGGGAGAAAAGGTCCTATTTAAAGGGGGAACCCTGGTATTTCTTGGAGGAGATGTGATATATTTGGGAGAAATGTGGCATTTCTGGAAGAAACTGTCCTCTTTGGGTATAAAAGAGGTATTTGTGGGTGAAAATTTCCTATTTGAAGGGGGAACCCTGGCATTTCTTGGAGAAGATATGATATATTTGGGAGAAATGTGGCATTTCTGGAAGAAACTGTCCTCTTTTGGGGATAAAAGAGGTATTTGTGTGCGAAAAGGTCCTATTTGAAGGGGGAAAGCTGGTATTTCTTGGAGAAGATGTGATATATTTGGGAGAAATGTGGCATTTCTGGAAGAAACTGTCCTCTTATGGGGATAGAACAGGTATTTGTGGGTGAAAAGGTCCTATTTCCAGGGGAAAACCTGGTATTTCTTGGAGAAGATGTGATATATTTGGGAGAAATGTGGCATGTCTGGAAGAAAATGTCCTATTTGGGGGTAGAAGGGTGGTATTTGTGGGAGAAATGTTCCTATTTCAGGAGGAATCCTGGAATTTCTTGGAGGAGATGTGATATGTTTGGGAGAAATGTGGCATTTCTGGAAGAAACTGTCCTATTTTGGGAATAAAAGATGTATTTGTGGGTGAAAAGGTCCTATTTGAAGGAGGAAACCTGGTATTTCTTGGAGAAGATGTGATATGTTTGGGAGATATCTGGCATTTCTGGAAGAATATGTCCAATTTGAGGGATAAAACAGGTATTTGTGGTTGAAAAGGTCCTATTTGAAGGGGGAAATGTGGTATTTCTTGGAGAAGATGTGATATATTTGGTAGAAATGTGTCATGTCTGGAAGAAACTGTCCTATTTTGGGGTTAAAAGAGGTATTTGTGGGTGAAAAGGTCCTATTTGAAGGAGGAAACCTGGTATTTCTTGGAGAAGATGTGATATGTTTGGGAGATATCTGGCATTTCTGGAAGAATATGTCCAATTTGAGGGATAAAACAGGTATTTGTGGTTGAAAAGGTCCTATTTGAAGGGGGAAACCTGGTATTTCTTGGAGAAGATGTGATATATTTGGTAGAAATGTGTCATGTCTGGAAGAAACTGTCCTATTTTGGGGTTAAAAGAGGTATTTGTGGGTGAAAAGGTCCTATTTGAAGAGGGAAACCTGGTATTTCTTGGAGAAGATGTGATATATTTGGGAGAAATCTGGCATTTCTGGAAGACTATGTCCAATTTGAGGGATAAAACAGGTATTTGTGGTTGTAAAGGTCCTATTTGAAGGGGGAAACCTGGCATTTCTTCGAGAAGATGTGATCTATTTGAAAGAAATGAGGCATTTCTGGAGGAAAGTGTCGTCTTTTGGGGATGAAACAGGTATTTGTGGGTGAAAAGGTCATATTTGAAGCGGGAAAAGTGGTATTTCTTGGAGAAGATGTGGTATATTTGGGAGAAATGTGGCATTTCTGGAAGAAACTGTCCTGTTTTGGGGATAAAAGAGGTATTTGTGGGTGAAAAGGTCCTATTTGAAGGGGGAACCCTGGTATTTCTTGGAGGAGATGTGATATATTTGGGAGAAATGTGGCCTTTCTGGAAAAAACTGTCCTCTTTGGGGATAAAAGAGGTATTTGTGGGCGAAAAGGTCCTATTTGAAGGGGGAAACCTGGTATTTCTTGGAGAAGATGTGATCTATTTGGGAGAAATGTGGCATTTCTGGAAGAAACTGTCCTCTTTTGGGGATAGAACAGGTATTTGTGGGTGAAAAGGTCCTATTTCCAGGGGAAAACCTGGTATTTCTTGGAGAAGATGTGATATATTTGGGAGAAATGTGGCATGTCTGGAAGAAAATGTCCTATTTGGGGGGAGAAGGGTGGTATTTGTGGGAGAAATGTTCCTATTTCAGGAGGAATCCTGGAATTTCTTGGAGGAGATGTGATATGTTTGGGAGAAATGTGGCATTTCTGGAAGAAACTGTCCTATTTTGGGAATAAAAGATGTATTTGTGGGTGAAAAGGTCCTATTTGAAGGGGGAAACCTGGTATTTCTTGGAGAAGATGTGATATGTTTGGGAGAAATCTGGCATTTCTGGAAGAATATGTCCAATTTGAGGGATAAAACAGGTATTTGTGGTTGAAAAGGTCCTATTTGAAGGGGGAAACGTGGTATTTCTTGGAGAAGATGTGATATATTTGGTAGAAATGTGTCATGTCTGGATGAAACTGTCCTATTTTGGGGTTAAAAGAGGTATTTGTGGGTGAAAAGGTCCTATTTGAAGAGGGAAACCTGGTATTTCTTGGAGAAGATGTGATATATTTGGGAGAAATCTGGCCTTTCTGGAAGAAACTGTCCTCTTTTGGGTAAAAACATGTATTTGTGGGCGAAAAGGTCCTTTTGAAGGGGGAAACCAGGTATTTCTTGGAGAAGATGTGATATATTTGGGAGAAATGTGGCATGTCTGGAAGAAACTGTCCTATTTTGGGGATACAAGAGGCATTTGTGGGTGAAAAGGTCCTATTTCAAGGAGGAAACCTGGTATTTCTTGGAGAAGATGTGATCTATATGGGAGAAATGTGGCATTTCTGGAAGAAACTGTCCTCTTTTGGGGATAAAAGAGGTATTTGTGGGTGATAAGGTCCTTTTTTAAGGGGGAAAGCTGGTATTTCTTGGAGAAGATGTGATCTATTTGGGAGAAATCTGGCATTTCTGGAAGAAACTGTCCTATTTGGGGGGAGAAGGCTGGTATTTGTGCGAGAAAAGGTCCTATTTCAGGAGGAATCCTGGTATTTCTTGGAGAAACTGTGATCTATTTGGGAGAAATGTGGCATTTCTGGAAGAAACTGTCCTATTTGAGGGATAAAAGAGGTATTTGTGGGTGAAAAGATCGTATTTCAGGAAAAATCCTGGCATTTTTTGGAGAAGATGTGATCAATTTGGGAGAAATGTGGCATTTCTGGAAGAAACTGTCCTCTTTTGGGGATAAAAGAGGTATTTGTGGGTGAAAAGGTCCTATTTGAAGGGGGAAACCTGGTATTTCTTGGAGAAGATGTGATCTATTTGGGAGAAATGTGGCATTCCTGGAAGAAAATGTCCTCTTTTGGGGATAAAAGAGGTATTTGTGGGAGAAAAGGTCCTATTTGAAGGGGGAACCGTGGTATTTCTTGGAGAAGATGTGATCTATTTGGGAGAAATGTGTCATGTCTGGAAGAAACTGTCCTCTTTTGGGGATAAAAGAGGTATTTGTGGGTGAAAAGGTCCTATTTGAAGGGGGAAAGCTGGTATTTCTTGGAGAAGATGTGATCTATTTGGGAGAAATCTGGCATTTCTGGACGAAACTGTCCTCTTTTGGGGATAAAACAGGTATTTGAGGGTGAAAATTTCCTATTTGAAGGGGGAAACCTGGTATTTCTTGGAGAAGATATGATATATTTGGGAGAAAATGTGGCATGTCTGGAAGAAACTGTCCTCTTTTGGGGATAAAACAGGTATTTGTGGGTGAAAAGGTCCTATTTGAAGGGGGAACCCTGGTATTTCGTGGAGAAGATGTGATATATTTGGAAGAAATCTGGCATTTCTGGAAGAATATGTTCAATTTGAGGGATAAAACAGGTATTTGTGGTTGAAAAGGTCCTATCTGAAGGGGGAAACGTGGTATTTCTTGGAGAAGATGTGATATATTTGGTAGAAATGTGGCATGTCTGGAAGAAACTGTCCTCTTTTGGGGATAAAAGAGGTATTTGTGGGTGAAAAGGTCCTATTTGAAGGGGGAAACGTGGTATTTCTTGGAGAAGATGTGGTATATTTGGGAGAAATGTGGCATTTCTGGAAGAAACTGTCCTCTTTTGGGGATAAAACAGGTATTTGTGGGTGAAAACGTTGTATTTGAAGGGGGAAACCTGTTATATCTTGGAGAAGATGTGATATATTTGGGAGAAATCTGGCATTCCTGGAAGAAACTGTCCTCTTTTGGGGATAAAAGAGGCATTTGTGGGTGAAAAGGTCCTATTTGAAGGGGGAACCCTGGTATTTCTTGGAGAAGATGTGATATGTTTGGGAGAAATGTGGCATGTCTGGAAGAAACTGTCGTATTTTGGGGATCAAACAGGTATTTGTGGGTGAAAAGGTCCTATTTGAAGGGGGAAAGCTGGTATTTCTTGGAGAAGATGTGATCTATTTGGGAGAAATGTGGCATTTCTGGAGGAAAGTGTCGTCTTTTGGGGATAAAAGAGGTATTTGTGGGTGAAAAGGTCCTATTTGAAGGGGGAAAGCTGGTATTTCTTGGAGAAGATGTGATATATTTGGGAGAAATGTGGCATGTCTGGAAGAAAATGTCCAATTTGGGGGGAGAAGGCTGGTAGTTTTCAGTGAGAAGGTCCTATTTCAGGAGGAATCCTGGTATTTCTTGGAGAAGATGTGATATATTTGGGAGAAATGTGGCATTTCTGGAAGAAAATGTCCAATTTGGGGGGAGAAGGCTGGTAGTTTTGGGTGAGAAGGTCCTATTTCAGGAGGAATCCTGGCATTTTTTGGAGAAGATGTGATATATTTGGGAGAAATGTGGCCTTTCCGGAAGAAACTGTCCTCTTTTGGGGATAAAAGAGGTATTAGTGGTTGAAAAGGTCGTATTTCTCCGGGAAACCTGGTATTTCTTGGAGAAGATGTGATATATTTGGGAGAAATGTGGCATTTCTGGATGAAAATGTCCTCTTTTGGGGATAAAAGAGGTATTTCATGGAGAAAAGGTCCTAATTAAAGGGGGAAACCTGGTATTTCTTGGAGAAGATGTGATATATTTGGGAGGAATGTGGCATTTCTGGAAGAAACTGTCCTATTTGAGGGATAAAAGAGGTATTTGTGGGTGAAAAGGTCCTATTTCAGGAGGAATCCTGGTATTTCTTGGAGAAGATGTGATATATTTGGGAGAAATGTGGCCTTTCTATGAGAAACTGTCCTCTTTTGGGGATCAAAGAGGTATATGTGGGTGAAAAGGTCCTATTTCAAGGGGGAAACCTGGTATATCTTGGAGAAGATGTGATATATTTGGGAGAAATCTGGCATGTCTGGAAGAAAATGTCCTGTTTTGGGCATAAAAGTGGTATTTGTGGGAGAAAAGGTCCTATTTGAAGGGGGAAAGCTGGTATTTCTTGGAGGAGATGTGATCTATTTGGGAGAAATGTGGCATGTCTGGAAGAAACTGTCCTCTTTTGGGGATAAAACAGGTACTTGTGGGTGAAAAGGTCCTATTTGAAGGGGGTAAGCTGGTATTTCTTGGAGAAGATGTGATATGTTTGGGTGAAATATGGCATTCCTGGAAGAAACTGTCCTATTTGAGGGATAAAAGAGGTATTTGTGGGAGAAAAGGTCCTATTTCAGGAGGAATCCTGGTATTTCTTGGAGGAGATGTGATCTATTTGGGAGAAATGTGGCATTTCTGGCAGAAACTGTCCTCTTTTGGGGATAAAACAGGTATTTGTGGGAGAAAAGGTCCTATTTGAAGGGGGAACCCTGGTATTTCTTGGAGAAGATGTGATATATTTGGGAGAAATCTGGCATTTCTGGAAGAAAATGTCCTCTTTTGGGGATAAAACAGGTATCTGTGGGTAAGAAGGTCATATTTGAAGGGGGAAACCTGGTATTTCTTTTAGAAGATGTGATATATTTGGGAGAAATGTGGCATGTCTGGAAGAAAATGTCCTATTTGGGGGGAGAAGGGTGGTATTTGTGGGAGAAATGTTCCTATTTCAGGAGGAATCCTGGTATTTCTTGGAGGAGATGTGATATGTTTGGGAGAAATGTGGCATTTCTGGAAGAAACTGTCCTCTTTTGGGGATAAAAGAGGTATTTGTGGGTGAAAAGGTCCTATTTGAAGGGGGAAACCTGGTATTTCTTGGAGAAGATGTGATATGTTTGGGAGAAATCTGGCATTTCAGGAAGAATATGTCCAATTTGAGGGATAAAACAGGTATTTGTGGGTGAAAAGGTCCTATTTGAAGGAGGAAAGCAGGTATATCTTGGAGAAGATGTGATATATTTGGTAGAAATGTGGCATGTCTGGAAGAAACTGTCCTCTTTTGGGGATAAAAGAGGTATTTGTGGGTGAAAAGGTCCTATTTGAAGGGGGAAACCTGGTATTTCTTGGAGAAGATGTGGTATATTTGGGAGAAATGTGGCATTTCTGGAAGAAACTGTCCTCTTTTGGGGATCAAAGAGGTATTTGCGGGTGAAAAGGTCCTATTTGAAGGGGGAAACCTGTTATTTCTTGTAGAAGATGTGATATATTTGGGAGAAATCTGGCATTCCTGGAAGAAACTGTCCTATTTTGGGGATAAAACAGGTATTTGTGGGTGAAAAGGTCCTATTTGAAGGGGGAACCCTGGTATTTCTTGGAGAAGATGTGATATATTTGGGAGAAATGTGGCATGTCTGGAAGAAACTGTCCTCTTTTGGGGATAAAAGAGGTATTTGTGGGTGATAAGGTCCTATTTGAAGGGGGAACCCTGGTATTTCTTGGCGAAGATGTGATATATTTGGGAGAAATGTGGCATTTCTTGAAGAAACTGTCCTCTTTTGGGGATAAAAGAGGTATTTGTGGGTGAAAAGGTCCTATTTGAAGGGGGAACCCTGGTATTTCTTGGAGAAGATGTGATATATTTGGGAGAAATGTGGCATTTCTGGAAGAAACTGTCCTATTTTGGGGATAAAACAGGTATTTGTGGGAGAAAAGGTCCTATTTGAAGGGGGAAAGCTGGTATTTCTTGGAGAAGATGTGATCTATTTGGGAGAAATGTGGCATTTCTGGAAGAAAATGTCCAATTTGGGGGGAGAAGGCTGGTAGTTTTGGGTGAGAAGGTCCTATTTCAGGAGGAATCCTGGTATTTCTTGGAGAAGATGTGATATATTTGGGAGAAATGTGCCATTTCTGGAAGAAAATGTCCAATTTGGGGGGAGAAGGCTGGTAGTTTTGGGTGCGAAGGTCCTATTTCAGGAGGAATGCTGGCATTTCTTGGAGAAGATGTGATATATTTGGGAGAAATGTGGCCTTTCCGGAAGAAACTGTCCTCTTTTGGGGGTAAAAGAGGTATTAGTGGTTGAAAAGGTCCTATTTGAAGGGGGAAACCTGGTATTTCTTGGAGAAGATGTGATATATTTGGGAGAAATGTGGCATTTCTGGAAGAAAATGTCCTCTTGGGGATAAAAGAGGTATTTCATGGAGAAAAGGTCCTAATTCAAGGGGGAAACCTGGTATTTCTTGGAGAAGATGTGATATATTTGGGAGGAATGTGGCATTTCTGGAAGAAACTGTCGTATTTTGGGCATAAAACAGGTATTTGTGGTTGAAAAGGTCCTATTTGAAGGGGGAAAGCTGGTATTTCTTGGAGAAGATGTGATATATTTGGGAGAAATGTGGCATTTCTGGAAGAAACTGTCCTCTTTTGGGGATAAAAGAGGTATTTGTGGGTGAAAAGGTCCTATTTCAGGAGGAATCCTGGTATTTCTTGGAGAAGATGTGATCTATTTGGGAGAAATGAGGCCTTTCTATGAGAAACTGTTCTCTTTTGGGGATCAAAGAGGTATTTGTGGGTGAAAAGGTCCTATTTCAAGGGGGAAACCTGGTATTTCTTGGAGAAGATGTGATATATTTGGGAGAAATGTGGCATGTCTGGAAGAAACTGTCCTCTTTTGGGGATAAAACAGGTACTTGTGGGTGAAAAGGTCCTATTTGAAGGGGGAAAGCTGGTATTTCTTGGAGAAGAGGTGATATGTTTGAGTGAAATGTGGCATTCCTGGAAGAAACTGTCCTCTTTTGGGGATAAAAGAGGTATTTGTGGGTGAAAAGTTCCTATTTGAAGGGGGAACCCCGGTATTTCTTGGAGAAGATGTGATCTATTTGGGAGAAATGTGGCATTTGTGGCAGAAACTGTCCTCTTTTGGGGATAAAACAGGTATTTGTGGGAGAAAAGGTCCTATTTGAAGGGGGAACCCTGTTATTTCTTGGAGATGATGTGATATATTTGGGAGAAATCTGGCATTTCTGGAAGAAACTGTCCTCTTTGGGATAAAACACGTATTTGTGGGTGAAAATTTCCTATTTGAAGGGGGAACCCTGGTATTTCTTGGAGAAGATATGATATATTTGGGAGAAATGTGGCATTTCTGGAAGAAACTGTCCTCTTTTGGGGATAAAACAGGTATTTGTGGGTGAAAAGGTCCTATTTGAAGGGGGAAACCTGGTATTTCTTGGAGAAGATGTGATGTATTTGGGAGAAATGTGGCATTTCTGGAAGAAACTGTCCTCTTTTGGGGATAAAAGAGGTATTTGTGGGTGAAAAGGTCCTATTTGAAGGGGGAAACGTGGTATTTCTTGGAGAAGATGTGATAAGTTAGGGAGAAATCTGGCATTTCAGGAAGAATATGTCCAATTTGAGGGATAAAACAGGTATTTGTGGTTGAAAAGGTCCTATTTGAAGGGGAAAGGCGGTATTTCTTGGAGAAGATGTGATATATTTGGGAGAAATGTGGCATGTCTGGAAGAAACTGTCCTCTTTTGGGGATAAAACAGGTATTTGTGGGTGAAAAGGTCCTATTTGAAGGGGGAAACGTGGTATTTCTTGGAGAAGATGTGATATATTTGGGAGAAATCAGGCATTTCTGGAAGAAACTGTCCTCTTTTGGGGATAAAAGAGGTATTTGTGGGTGAAAACGTTGTAATTGAAGGGGGATACCTGTTATTTCTTGGAGAAGATGTGATATATTTGGGAGAAATCTGGCATTTCTGGAAGAAACTGTCCTCTTTTGGGGATAAAAGAGGTATTTGTGGGTGAAAAGGTCCTATTTGAAGGGGGAAACCTGGTATTTCTTGGAGAAGATGTGATATATTTGGGAGAAATGTGGCATTTCTGGCAGAAACTGTCCTCTTTTGGGGATAAAAGAGGTATTTGTGGGTGATAAGGTCCTATTTGAAGGGGGAACCCCGGTATTTCTTGGAGAAGATGTGATATATTTGGGAGAAATGTGGCATGTCTGGAAGAAGCTGTCCTATTTTGGGGATAAAACAGGTATTTGTGGGTGAAAAGGTCCTATTTGAAGTTGGAAACCTGGTATTTCTTGGAGAAGATGTGATCTATTTGGGAGAAATGTGGCATGTCTGGAAGTAACTGTCCTCTTTTGGGGATAAAACAGGTATTTGTGGGAGAAAAGGTCCTATTTGAAGGCGGAAAGCTGGTATTTCTTGGAGAAGATGTGATCTATTTGGGAGAAATGTGGCCTTTCTGGAAGAAAATGTCCAATTTGGGGGGAGAAGGCTGGTAGTTTTGGGTGAGAAGGTCCTATTTCAGGAGGAATCCTGGCATTTCTTGGCGAAGATGTGATATATTTGGGAGAAATGTGGCATTTCTGGAAGAAAATGTCCAATGTGGGTGGAGAAGGCTGGTAGTTTTGGGTGAGAAGGTCATATTTCAGGAGGAATCCTGGCATTTCTTGGTGAAGATGTGATATATATGGGAGAAATGTGGCATTTCTGGAAGAAACTGTCCTCTTATGGGGATAGAAAAGGTATTTGTGGGTGAAAAGGTCCTATTTGAAGGGGGAAACCTGGTATTTCTTGGAGAAGATGTGATATATTTGGGAGAAATGTGGCATGTCTGGAAGAAAATGTCCTATTTGGGGGGAGAAGTGTGGTATTTTTGGGAGAAATGTTCCTATTTCAGGAGGAATCCTGGTATTTCTTGGAGGAGATGTGATATGTTTGGGAGAAATGTGCCATTTCTGGAAGAAACTGTCCTCTTTTGGGGATAAAAGAGGTATTTGTGGGTGAAAAGGTCCTATTTGAAGGGGGAAACCTGGTATTTCTTGGAGAAGATGTGATATATTTGGGAGAAATGTGGCATTTCTGGCAGAAACTGTCCTCTTTTGGGGATAAAAGAGGTATTTGTGGGTGATAAGGTCCTATTTGAAGGGGGAAAGCTTGTATTTCTTGGAGAAGATGTGATATATTTGGGAGAAATGTGGCATGTCTGGAAGAAGCTGTCCTCTTTTGGGGATAAAACAGGTATTTGTGGGTGAAAAGGTCCTATTTGAAGGGGGAAAGCTGGTATTTCTTGGAGAAGATGTGATCTATTTGGGAGAAATATGGCATGTCTGGAAGAAACTGTCCTCTTTTGGGGATAAAACAGGTATTTGTGGTTGAAAAGGTCCTATTTGAAGGGGGAAAGCTGGTATTTCTTGGAGAAGATGTGATCTATTTGGGAGAAATGTGGCATGTCTGGAAGAAAATGTCCAATTTGGGGGGAGAAGGCTGGTAGTTTTGGGTGAGAAGGTCCTATTTCAGGAGGAATCCTGGCATTTCTTGGAGAAGATATGATATATTTGGGAGAAATGTGGCATTTCTGGAAGAAAATGTCCAATTTGGGGGGAGAAGGCTGGTAGTTTTGGGTGAGAAGGTCCTATTTCAGGAGGAATCCTGGCATTTCTTGGAGAAGATGTGATATATATGGGAGAAATGTGGCCTTTCCGGAAGAAACTGTCCTCTTTTTGGGATAAAAGAGGTATTAGTGGTTGAAAAGTTCCTATTTCCAGGGGGAAACCTGGTATTTCTTGGAGAAGATGTGATATATTTGGGAGAAATGTGGCATTTCTGGAAGAAAATGTCCTCTTTTGGGGATAAAAGAGGTATTTCATGGAGAAAAGGTCCTAATTCAAGGGGGAAAAGTGGTATTTCTTGGAGAAGATGTGATATATTTGGGAGAAATGTGGCATTTCTGGAAGAAACTGTCGTATTTTGGGCATAAAACAGGTATTTGTGGTTGAAAAGGTCCTATTTGAAGGGGTAAAGCTGGTATTTCTTGGAGAAGATGTGATTTATTTGGGAGAAATGTGGCATTTCTGGAAGAAACTGTCCTCTTTTGGGGATAAAAGAGGTATTTGTGGGAGAAAAGGTCCTATTTGAAGGGGGAAACGTGGTATTTCTTGGAGAAGATGTGATATATTTGGGAGAAATGAGGCATTTCTGGAAGTAACTGTCCAATTTGTGGGGAGAAGCCTGGTATTAGTGGGTGAGAAGGTCCTATTTCAGGAGGAATCCTGGTATTTCTTGGAGAAGATGTGATATATTTGGGAGAAATGTGGCATTTCTGGAAGAAACTGTCCTCTTTTGGGGATAAAAGAGGTATGTGTGGGTGAAAAGGTCCTATTTGAAGTTGGAAACCTGGTATTTCTTGGAGAAGATGTGATATATTTGGGAGAAATGTGGCATGTCTGGAAGAAAATGTCCTATTTGGGGGGAGAAGGCTGGTACTTGTGGGAGAAAAGGTCCTATTTAAGGAGGAATCCTGGTATTTCTTGGAGGAGATGTGATATGTTTGGGAGATATGTGGCCTTTCTGGAAGAAACTGTCCTATTTTGGGGATAAAACAGGTATTTGTGGGTGAAAAGGTCCTATTTGAAGGGGGAAAGCAGGTATTTCTTGGAGAAGATGTGATCTATTTGGGAGAAATCTGGCATTTCTGGAAGAAACTGTCCTCTTTTGGGGATAAAACAGGTATTTGTGGGTGAAAAGGTCCTATTTGAAGGGGGAAACGTGGTATTTCTTGGAGAAGATGTGATATATTTGGGAGAAATCTGGCATTTCTGGAAGAATATGTTCAATTTGAGGGATAAAACAGGTATTTGTGGTTGAAAAGGTCCTATTTGAAGGGGGAAACGTGGTATTTCTTGGAGAAGATGTGATCTATTTGGGAGAAATGTGGCCTTTCTGGAAGAAACTGTCCTATTTTGGGGATATAACAGGTATTTGTGGGTGAAAAGGTCCTATTCGAAGGGGGAAACCTGGAATTTCTTGGAGAAGATGTGATGTATTTGGGAGAAATGTGGCATTTCTGGAAGAAACTGTCCTCTTTTGGGGATAAAAGAGGTATTTGTGGGTGAAAAGGTCCTATTTGAAGGGGGAAACATGGTATTTCTTGGAGAAGATGTGATATATTTGGGAGAAATGTGCCATTTCTGGAAGAAAATGTCCTCTTTTGGGGATAAAAGAGGTATTTGTGGGTGATAAGGTCCTATTTGAAGGGGGAACCCTGGTATTTCTTGGAGAAGATGTGATATATTTGGGAGAAATGTGGCATTTCTGGAAGAAACTGTCCTGTTTTGGGGATAAAACAGGTATTTGTGGGAGAAAAGGTCCTATTTGAAGGAGGAAAGCAGGTATTTCTTGGAGAACATGTGATCTATTTGGGAGTAATGTGGCATGTCTGGAAGAAAATGTCCAATTTGGGGGGAGAAGGCTGGTAGTTTTGGGTGAGAAGGTCCTATTTCAGGAGGAATCCTGGTATTTCTTGGAGAAGATGTGATATTTTTGGGAGAAATGTGGCATTTCTGGAAGAAAATGTCCAATTTGGGGGGAGAAGGCTGGTAGTTTTGGGTGAGAAGGTCCTATTTCAGGAGGAATCCTGGCATTTCTTGGAGAAGATGTGATATATTTGGGAGAAATGTGGCCTTTCCGGAAGAAACTGTCCTCTTTTGGGGATAAAAGAGGTATTAGTGGTTGAAAAGGTCCTATTTCCAGGGGGAAAGCTGGTATTTCTTGGAGAAGATGTGATATATTTGGGAGAAATGTGGCATGTCTGGAAGAAAATGTCCTCCTTTGGGGATAAAAGAGGTATTTGTGGGAGAAAAGGTCCTAATTCAAGGGGGAAACCTGGTATTTCTTGGAGAAGATGTGATATATTTGGGAGGAATGTGGCATTTCTGGAAGAAAATGTCGTATTTTGGGGATAAAAGAGGTATTTGTGGTTGAAAAGGTCCTATTTGAAGGGGGAAAGCTGGTATTTCTTGGAGAAGATGTGATATATTTGGGAGAAATGTGGCATTTCTGGAAGAAACTGTCCTCTTTTGGGGATAAAAGAGGTATTTGTGGGTGAAAAGGTCCTATTTGAAGGGGGAATCGTGGTATTTCTTGGAGAAGATGTGATATATTTGGGAGAAATGTGGCATTTCTGGAAGAAAATGTCCAATTTGTGGGGAGAAGGCTGGTAGTTGTGGGTGAAAAGGTCCTATTTCAGGAGGAATCCTGGTATTTCTTGGAGAAGATGTGATCTGTTTGGGAGAAATGTGGCATTTCTGGAAGAAACTGTCCTCTTTTGGGGATAAAACAGGTATTTGTGGGTGAAAAGGTCCTATTTGAAGGGGGAAACGTGGTATTTCTTGGAGAAGATGTGATATATATGGGAGAAATGTGGCCTTTCTGGAAGAAAATGTCCTCTTTTGGGGATAAAACAGGTATTTGTGGGTGAAAAGGTCCTATTTGAAGGGGGAAAGCTGGTATTTCTTGGAGAAGATGTGATATATTTGGGAGAAATCTGGCATTTCTGGAAGAATATGTCCAATTTGAGGGATAAAACAGGTATTTGTGGTTGAAAAGGTCGTATTTGAAGGGGGAAAGCTGGTATTTCTTGGAGAAGATGTGATATATTTGGGAGAAATCTGGCATTTCTGGAAGAAACTGTCCTATTTTGGGGATAAAAGAGGTATTTGTGGGTGAAAAGGTCCTATTTGAAGGGGGAAACCTGGTATTTCTTGGAGAAGATGTGATCTATTTGGGAGAAATGTGGCATTTCTGGAAGAAACTGTCCTCTTTTGGGGATAAAAGAGGTATTTGTGGGTGATAAGGTCCTATTTGAAGGGGGAAAGCTGGTATTTCTTGGAGAAGATGTGATATATTTGGGAGAAATGTGGCATGTCTGGAAGAAGCTGTCCTCTTTTGGGGATAAAACAGGTATTTGTGGGTGATAAGGTCCTATTTGAAGGGGGAAACCTGGTATTTCTTGGAGAAGATGTGATCTATTTGGGAGAAATGTGGCATTTCTGGAAGAAACTGTCCTATTTTGGGGATAAAACAGGTATTTGTGGGAGAAAAGGTCCTATTTGAAGGGGGAAAGCTGGTATTTCTTGGAGAAGATGTGATATATTTGGGAGAAATGTGGCATATCTGGAAGAAAATGTCCAATTTGGGGGGAGAAGGCTTGTAGTTTTGGGTGAGAAGGTCCTATTTCAGGAGGAATCCTGGCATTTCTTGGAGAAGATGTGATCTATTTGGGAGAAATGTGGCCTTTCCGGAAGAAACTGTCCTCTTTTGGAGATAAAAGAGGTATTAGTGGTTGAAAAGGTCCTATTTCCCCGGGGAAACCTGGTATTTCTTGGAGAAGATGTGATATATTTGGGAGAAATGTGGCCTATCTGGAAGAAACTGTCCTCTTTTGGGGATAAAAGAGGTATTTCATGGAGAAAAGGTCCTAATTCAAGGGGGAAAGCAGGTATTTCTTGGAGGAGATGTGATATATTTGGGAGAAATGTGGCATGTCTGGAGGATAATGTCCTATTTGGGGGGAGAAGGGTGGTAATTGTGGGAGAAAAGGTCCTATTTCAGGAGGAATCCTGGTATTTCTTGGAGGACATGTGATATGTTTGGGAGAAATGTGCCATTTCTGGAAGAAACTGTCCTCTTTTGGGGATAAAAGAGGTATTAGTGGTTGAAAAGGTCCTATTTCCAGGGGGAAAGCTGGTATTTCTTGGAGAAGATGTGATATATTTGGGAGAAATGTGGCATTTCTGGAAGAAAATGTCCTCTTTTGGGGATAAAAGAGGTATTTGTGGGAGAAAAGGTCCTAATTCAAGGGGGAAACCTGGTATTTCTTGGAGAAGATGTGATATATTTGGGAGGAATGTGGCATTTCTGGAAGAAAATGTCGTATTTTGGGGATAAAAGAGGTATTTGTGGTTGAAAAGGTCCTATTTGAAGGGGGAAAGCTGGTATTTCTTGGAGAAGATGTGATATATTTGGGAGAAATGTGGCATTTCTGGAAGAAACTGTCCTCTTTTGGGGATAAAAGAGGTATTTGTGGGTGAAAAGGTCCTATTTGAAGGGGGAATCGTGGTATTTCTTGGAGAAGATGTGATATATTTGGGAGAAATGTGGCATTTCTGGAAGAAAATGTCCAATTTGTGGGGAGAAGGCTGGTAGTTGTGGGTGAAAAGGTCCTATTTCAGGAGGAATCCTGGTATTTCTTGGAGAAGATGTGATCTATTTGGGAGAAATGTGGCATTTCTGGAAGAAACTGTCCTCTTTTGGGGATAAAACAGGTATTTGTGGGTGAAAAGGTCCTATTTGAAGGGGGAAACGTGGCATTTCTTGGAGAAGATGTGATATATATGGGAGAAATGTGGCCTTTCTGTCAGAAACTGTCCTATTTTGGGGATAAAACAGGTATTTGTGGGTGAAAAGGTCCTATTTGAAGGGGGAAAGCTGGTATTTCTTGGAGAAGATGTGATATATTTGGGAGAAATGTGGCATTTCTGGAAGAATATGTCCAATTTGAGGGATAAAACAGGTATTTGTGGTTGAAAAGGTCGTATTTGAAGGGGGAAAGCTGGTATTTCTTGGAGAAGATGTGATATATTTGGGAGAAATCTGGCATTTCTGGAAGAAACTGTCCTATTTTGGGGATAAAAGAGGTATTTGTGGGTGAAAAGGTCCTATTTGAAGGGGGAAACCTGGTATTTCTTGGAGAAGATGTGATGTATTTGGGTGAAATGTGGCATTTCTGGAAGAAACTGTCCTCTTTTGGGGATAAAAGAGGTATTTGTGGGTGATAAGGTCCTATTTGAAGGGGGAAAGCTGGTATTTCTTGGAGAAGATGTGATATATTTGGGAGAAATGTGGCATGTCTGGAAGAAGCTGTCCTATTTTGGGGATAAAACAGGTATTTGTGGGTGATAAGGTCGTATTTGAAGGGGGAAAGCTGGTATTTCTTGGAGAAGATGTGATCTATTTGGGAGAAATGTGGCATTTCTGGAAGAAACTGTCCTATTTTGGGGATAAAACAGGTATTTGTGGGAGAAAAGGTCCTATTTGAAGGGGGAAAGCTGGTATTTCGTGGAGAAGATGTGATCTATTTGGGAGAAATGTGGCCTTTCCGGAAGAAACTGTCCTCTTTTGGAGATAAAAGAGGTATTTCATGGAGAAAAGGTCCTAATTCAAGGGGGAAAGCAGGTATTTCTTGGAGGAGATGTGATATATTTGGGAGAAATGTGGCATTTCTGGAAGAAACTGTCCTCTTTTGGGGATAAAAGAGGTATTTGTGCGTGAAAAGGTCCTATTTGAAGGGGGAAAGCTGGTATTTCTTGGAAAAGATGTGATATATTTGGGAGAAATGTGGCATTTCTGTAAGAAACTGTCCTATTTTGGGGATAAAAGAGGTATTTGTGGGTGAAAAGGTCCTATTTGAAGGGGGAACCCTGGTATATCTTGGAGAAGATGTGATATATTTGGGAGAAATGTGGCATGTCTGGAGGATAATGTCCTATTTGGGGGGAGAAGGGTGGTACTTTTGGGAGAAAAGGTCCTATTTCAGGAGGAATCCTGGTATTTCTTGGAGGACATGTGATATGTTTGGGAGAAATGTGCCATTTCTGGAAGAAACTGTCCTCTTTTGGGGATAAAACAGGTATTTGTGGGTGAAAAGGTCCTATTTGAAGGGGGAAAGCTGGTATTTCTTGGAGAAGATGTGATATATTTGGGAGAAATGTGGCCTTTCAGGAAGAAACTGTCCTATTTTGGGGATAAAAGAGGTATTTGTGGGAGAAAAGGTCCTATTTGAAGGGGGAAACCTGGTATTTCTTGGAGAAGCTGTGATCTATTTGGGAGAAATGTGTCATGTCTGGAAGAAACTGTCCTCTTTTGGGGATAAAACAGGTATTTGTGGGAGAAAAGGTCCTATTTGAAGGGGGAAACATGGTATTTCTTGGAGAAGATGTGATATATTTGGGAGAAATGTGGCATTTCTGGAAGTAACTGTCCTCTTTTGGGGATAAAAGAGGTATTTGTGGGTGAAAAGGTCCTATTTGAAGGGGGAAAGCTGGTATTTCTTGGAGAAGATGTGATATATTTGGGAGAAATCTGGCATTTCTGGAAGAAACTGTCCTCTTTTGGGGATAAAAGAGGTATTTGTGGGTGAAAAGGTCCTATTTGAAGGGGGAAAGCTGGTATTTCTTGGAGAAGATGTGATCTATTTGGGAGAAATGTGGCATGTCTGGAAGAAACTGTCCTATTTTGGGGATAAAACAGGTATTTGTGAGTGAAAAGGTCCTATTTGAAGGGGGAAAGCTGGTATTTCTTGGAGAAGATGTGATCTATTTGGGAGAAATGTGGCCTTTCTGGAAGAAAATGTCCAATTTGGGGGGAGAAGGCTGGTAGTTTTCGGTGAGAAGGTCCTATTTCAGGAGGAATCCTGGCATTTCTTGGAGAAGATATGATATATTTGGGAGAAATGTGGCATTTCTGGAAGAAAATGTCCAATTTGGGGGGAGAAGGCTGGTAGTTTTGGGTGAGAAGGTCCTATTTCAGGAGGAATCCTGGCATTTCTTGGAGAAGATGTGATCTATTTGGGAGAAATGTGGCATGTCTGGAAGAAACTGTCCTCTTTTGGGGATGAAACAGGTATTTGTGGGTGAGAAGGTCCTATTTGAAGGGGGAAAGCTGGTATTTCTTGGAGGAGATGTGATATATTTGGGAGAAATGTGGCATTTCTGGAAGAAAATGTCCTCTTTTGGGGATAAAAGAGGTATTTCATGGAGAAAAGGTCCTAATTCAAGGGGGAAACGTGGTATTTCTTGGAGAAGATGTGATATATTTGGGAGAAATGTGGCATTTCTGGAAGAAACTGTCGTATTTTGGGCATAAAACAGGTATTTGTGGTTGAAAAGGTCCTATTTGAAGGGGTAAAGCTGGTATTTCTTGGAGAAGATGTGATTTATTTGGGAGAAATGTGGCATTTCTGGAAGAAACTGTCCTCTTTTGGGGATAAAACAGGTATTTGTGGGTGAAAAGGTCCTATTTGAAGGGGGAAACGTGGTATTTCTTGGAGAAGATGTGATATATTTGGGAGAAATGAGGCATTTCTGGAAGTAACTGTCCAATTTGTGGGGAGAAGCCTGGTATTAGTGGGTGAGAAGGTCCTATTTCAGGAGGAATCCTGGTATTTCTTGGAGAAGATGTGATATATTTGGGAGAAATGTGGCATTTCTGGAAGAAACTGTCCTCTTTTGGGGATAAAAGAGGTATGTGTGGGTGAAAAGGTCCTATTTGAAGTTGGAAACCTGGTATTTCTTGGAGAAGATGTGATATATTTGGGAGAAATGTGGCATGTCTGGAAGAAAATGTCCTATTTGGGGGGAGAAGGCTGGTACTTGTGGGAGAAAAGGTCCTATTTAAGGAGGAATCCTGGTATTTCTTGGAGAAGATGTGATATGTTTGGGAGATATGTGGCCTTTCTGGAAGAAACTGTCCTCTTTTGGGGATAAAACAGGTATTTGTGTGTGAAAAGGTCCTATTTGAAGGGGGAAAGCAGGTATTTCACGGAGAAGATGTGATCTATTTGGGAGAAATCTGGCATTTCTGGAAGAAACTGTCCTCTTTTGGGGATAAAACAGGTATTTGTGGGTGAAAAGGTCCTATTTGAAGTTGGAAACCTGGTATTTCTTGGAGAAGATGTGATATATTTGGGAGAAATGTGGCATGTCTGGAAGAAAATGTCCTATTTGGGGGGAGAAGGCTGGTACTTGTGGGAGAAAAGGTCCTATTTAAGGAGGAATCCTGGTATTTCTTGGAGAAGATGTGATATATTTGGGAGAAATGTGGCATTTCTGGAAGAAACTGTCCTCTTTTGGGGATAAAAGAGGTATGTGTGGGTGAAAAGGTCCTATTTGAAGTTGGAAACCTGGTATTTCTTGGAGAAGATGTGATATATTTGGGAGAAATGTGGCATGTCTGGAAGAAAATGTCCTATTTGGGGGGAGAAGGCTGGTACTTGTGGGAGAAAAGGTCCTATTTAAGGAGGAATCCTGGTATTTCTTGGAGGAGATGTGATATGTTTGGGAGATATGTGGCCTTTCTGGAAGAAACTGTCCTATTTTGGGGATAAAACAGGTATTTGTGGGTGAAAAGGTCCTATTTGAAGGGGGAAAGCAGGTATTTCTTGGAGAAGATGTGATGTATTTGGGAGAAATCTGGCATTTCTGGAAGAAACTGTCCTCTTTTGGGGATAAAACAGGTATTTGTGGGTGAAAAGGCCCTATTTGAAGGGGGAAACGTGGTATTTCTTGGAGAAGATGTGATATATTTGGGAGAAATCTGGCATTTCTGGAAGAATATGTTCAATTTGAGGGATAAAACAGGTATTTGTGGTTGAAAAGGTCCTATTTGAAGGGGGAAACGTGGTATTTCTTGGAGAAGATGTGATCTATTTGGGAGAAATGTGGCCTTTCTGGAAGAAACTGTCCTATTTTGGGGATATAACAGGTATTTGTGGGTGAAAAGGTCCTATTCGAAGGGGGAAACCTGGAATTTCTTGGAGAAGATGTGATGTATTTGGGAGAAATGTGGCATTTCTGGAAGAAACTGTCCTCTTTTGGGGATAAAAGAGGTATTTGTGGGTGAAAAGGTCCTATTTGAAGGGGGAAACATGGTATTTCTTGGAGAAGATGTGATATATTTGGGAGAAATGTGCCATTTCTGGAAGAAAATGTCCTCTTTTGGGGATAAAAGAGGTATTTGTGGGTGATAAGGTCCTATTTGAAGGGGGAACCCTGGTATTTCTTGGAGAAGATGTGATATATTTGGGAGAAATGTGGCATTTCTGGAAGAAACTGTCCTGTTTTGGGGATAAAACAGGTATTTGTGGGAGAAAAGGTCCTATTTGAAGGAGGAAAGCAGGTATTTCTTGGAGAACATGTGATCTATTTGGGAGTAATGTGGCATGTCTGGAAGAAAATGTCCAATTTGGGGGGAGAAGGCTGGTAGTTTTGGGTGAGAAGGTCCTATTTCAGGAGGAATCCTGGTATTTCTTGGAGAAGATGTGATATTTTTGGGAGAAATGTGGCATTTCTGGAAGAAAATGTCCAATTTGGGGGGAGAAGGCTGGTAGTTTTGGGTGAGAAGGTCCTATTTCAGGAGGAATCCTGGCATTTCTTGGAGAAGATGTGATATATTTGGGAGAAATGTGGCCTTTCCGGAAGAAACTGTCCTCTTTTGGGGATAAAAGAGGTATTAGTGGTTGAAAAGGTCCTATTTCCAGGGGGAAAGCTGGTATTTCTTGGAGAAGATGTGATATATTTGGGAGAAATGTGGCATGTCTGGAAGAAAATGTCCTCCTTTGGGGATAAAAGAGGTATTTGTGGGAGAAAAGGTCCTAATTCAAGGGGGAAACCTGGTATTTCTTGGAGAAGATGTGATATATTTGGGAGGAATGTGGCATTTCTGGAAGAAAATGTCGTATTTTGGGGATAAAAGAGGTATTTGTGGTTGAAAAGGTCCTATTTGAAGGGGGAAAGCTGGTATTTCTTGGAGAAGATGTGATATATTTGGGAGAAATGTGGCATTTCTGGAAGAAACTGTCCTCTTTTGGGGATAAAAGAGGTATTTGTGGGTGAAAAGGTCCTATTTGAAGGGGGAATCGTGGTATTTCTTGGAGAAGATGTGATATATTTGGGAGAAATGTGGCATTTCTGGAAGAAAATGTCCAATTTGTGGGGAGAAGGCTGGTAGTTGTGGGTGAAAAGGTCCTATTTCAGGAGGAATCCTGGTATTTCTTGGAGAAGATATGATCTGTTTGGGAGAAATGTGGCATTTCTGGAAGAAACTGTCCTCTTTTGGGGATAAAACAGGTATTTGTGGGTGAAAAGGTCCTATTTGAAGGGGGAAACGTGGTATTTCTTGGAGAAGATGTGATATATATGGGAGAAATGTGGCCTTTCTGGAAGAAAATGTCCTCTTTTGGGGATAAAACAGGTATTTGTGGGTGAAAAGGTCCTATTTGAAGGGGGAAAGCTGGTATTTCTTGGAGAAGATGTGATATATTTGGGAGAAATCTGGCATTTCTGGAAGAATATGTCCAATTTGAGGGATAAAACAGGTATTTGTGGTTGAAAAGGTCGTATTTGAAGGGGGAAAGCTGGTATTTCTTGGAGAAGATGTGATATATTTGGGAGAAATCTGGCATTTCTGGAAGAAACTGTCCTATTTTGGGGATAAAAGAGGTATTTGTGGGTGAAAAGGTCCTATTTGAAGGGGGAAACCTGGTATTTCTTGGAGAAGATGTGATCTATTTGGGAGAAATGTGGCATTTCTGGAAGAAACTGTCCTCTTTTGGGGATAAAAGAGGTATTTGTGGGTGATAAGGTCCTATTTGAAGGGGGAAAGCTGGTATTTCTTGGAGAAGATGTGATATATTTGGGAGAAATGTGGCATGTCTGGAAGAAGCTGTCCTCTTTTGGGGATAAAACAGGTATTTGTGGGTGATAAGGTCCTATTTGAAGGGGGAAACCTGGTATTTCTTGGAGAAGATGTGATCTATTTGGGAGAAATGTGGCATTTCTGGAAGAAACTGTCCTATTTTGGGGATAAAACAGGTATTTGTGGGAGAAAAGGTCCTATTTGAAGGGGGAAAGCTGGTATTTCTTGGAGAAGATGTGATATATTTGGGAGAAATGTGGCATATCTGGAAGAAAATGTCCAATTTGGGGGGAGAAGGCTTGTAGTTTTGGGTGAGAAGGTCCTATTTCAGGAGGAATCCTGGCATTTCTTGGAGAAGATGTGATCTATTTGGGAGAAATGTGGCCTTTCCGGAAGAAACTGTCCTCTTTTGGAGATAAAAGAGGTATTAGTGGTTGAAAAGGTCCTATTTCCCCGGGGAAACCTGGTATTTCTTGGAGAAGATGTGATATATTTGGGAGAAATGTGGCCTATCTGGAAGAAACTGTCCTCTTTTGGGGATAAAAGAGGTATTTCATGGAGAAAAGGTCCTAATTCAAGGGGGAAAGCAGGTATTTCTTGGAGGAGATGTGATATATTTGGGAGAAATGTGGCATGTCTGGAGGATAATGTCCTATTTGGGGGGAGAAGGGTGGTAATTGTGGGAGAAAAGGTCCTATTTCAGGAGGAATCCTGGTATTTCTTGGAGGACATGTGATATGTTTGGGAGAAATGTGCCATTTCTGGAAGAAACTGTCCTCTTTTGGGGATAAAAGAGGTATTAGTGGTTGAAAAGGTCCTATTTCCAGGGGGAAAGCTGGTATTTCTTGGAGAAGATGTGATATATTTGGGAGAAATGTGGCATTTCTGGAAGAAAATGTCCTCTTTTGGGGATAAAAGAGGTATTTGTGGGAGAAAAGGTCCTAATTCAAGGGGGAAACCTGGTATTTCTTGGAGAAGATGTGATATATTTGGGAGGAATGTGGCATTTCTGGAAGAAAATGTCGTATTTTGGGGATAAAAGAGGTATTTGTGGTTGAAAAGGTCCTATTTGAAGGGGGAAAGCTGGTATTTCTTGGAGAAGATGTGATATATTTGGGAGAAATGTGGCATTTCTGGAAGAAACTGTCCTCTTTTGGGGATAAAAGAGGTATTTGTGGGTGAAAAGGTCCTATTTGAAGGGGGAATCGTGGTATTTCTTGGAGAAGATGTGATATATTTGGGAGAAATGTGGCATTTCTGGAAGAAAATGTCCAATTTGTGGGGAGAAGGCTGGTAGTTGTGGGTGAAAAGGTCCTATTTCAGGAGGAATCCTGGTATTTCTTGGAGAAGATGTGATCTATTTGGGAGAAATGTGGCATTTCTGGAAGAAACTGTCCTCTTTTGGGGATAAAACAGGTATTTGTGGGTGAAAAGGTCCTATTTGAAGGGGGAAACGTGGCATTTCTTGGAGAAGATGTGATATATATGGGAGAAATGTGGCCTTTCTGTCAGAAACTGTCCTATTTTGGGGATAAAACAGGTATTTGTGGGTGAAAAGGTCCTATTTGAAGGGGGAAAGCTGGTATTTCTTGGAGAAGATGTGATATATTTGGGAGAAATGTGGCATTTCTGGAAGAATATGTCCAATTTGAGGGATAAAACAGGTATTTGTGGTTGAAAAGGTCGTATTTGAAGGGGGAAAGCTGGTATTTCTTGGAGAAGATGTGATATATTTGGGAGAAATCTGGCATTTCTGGAAGAAACTGTCCTATTTTGGGGATAAAAGAGGTATTTGTGGGTGAAAAGGTCCTATTTGAAGGGGGAAACCTGGTATTTCTTGGAGAAGATGTGATGTATTTGGGTGAAATGTGGCATTTCTGGAAGAAACTGTCCTCTTTTGGGGATAAAAGAGGTATTTGTGGGTGATAAGGTCCTATTTGAAGGGGGAAAGCTGGTATTTCTTGGAGAAGATGTGATATATTTGGGAGAAATGTGGCATGTCTGGAAGAAGCTGTCCTATTTTGGGGATAAAACAGGTATTTGTGGGTGATAAGGTCGTATTTGAAGGGGGAAAGCTGGTATTTCTTGGAGAAGATGTGATCTATTTGGGAGAAATGTGGCATTTCTGGAAGAAACTGTCCTATTTTGGGGATAAAACAGGTATTTGTGGGAGAAAAGGTCCTATTTGAAGGGGGAAAGCTGGTATTTCGTGGAGAAGATGTGATCTATTTGGGAGAAATGTGGCCTTTCCGGAAGAAACTGTCCTCTTTTGGAGATAAAAGAGGTATTTCATGGAGAAAAGGTCCTAATTCAAGGGGGAAAGCAGGTATTTCTTGGAGGAGATGTGATATATTTGGGAGAAATGTGGCATTTCTGGAAGAAACTGTCCTCTTTTGGGGATAAAAGAGGTATTTGTGCGTGAAAAGGTCCTATTTGAAGGGGGAAAGCTGGTATTTCTTGGAAAAGATGTGATATATTTGGGAGAAATGTGGCATTTCTGTAAGAAACTGTCCTATTTTGGGGATAAAAGAGGTATTTGTGGGTGAAAAGGTCCTATTTGAAGGGGGAACCCTGGTATATCTTGGAGAAGATGTGATATATTTGGGAGAAATGTGGCATGTCTGGAGGATAATGTCCTATTTGGGGGGAGAAGGGTGGTACTTTTGGGAGAAAAGGTCCTATTTCAGGAGGAATCCTGGTATTTCTTGGAGGACATGTGATATGTTTGGGAGAAATGTGCCATTTCTGGAAGAAACTGTCCTCTTTTGGGGATAAAACAGGTATTTGTGGGTGAAAAGGTCCTATTTGAAGGGGGAAAGCTGGTATTTCTTGGAGAAGATGTGATATATTTGGGAGAAATGTGGCCTTTCAGGAAGAAACTGTCCTATTTTGGGGATAAAAGAGGTATTTGTGGGAGAAAAGGTCCTATTTGAAGGGGGAAACCTGGTATTTCTTGGAGAAGCTGTGATCTATTTGGGAGAAATGTGTCATGTCTGGAAGAAACTGTCCTCTTTTGGGGATAAAACAGGTATTTGTGGGAGAAAAGGTCCTATTTGAAGGGGGAAACATGGTATTTCTTGGAGAAGATGTGATATATTTGGGAGAAATGTGGCATTTCTGGAAGTAACTGTCCTCTTTTGGGGATAAAAGAGGTATTTGTGGGTGAAAAGGTCCTATTTGAAGGGGGAAAGCTGGTATTTCTTGGAGAAGATGTGATATATTTGGGAGAAATCTGGCATTTCTGGAAGAAACTGTCCTCTTTTGGGGATAAAAGAGGTATTTGTGGGTGAAAAGGTCCTATTTGAAGGGGGAAAGCTGGTATTTCTTGGAGAAGATGTGATCTATTTGGGAGAAATGTGGCATGTCTGGAAGAAACTGTCCTATTTTGTGGATAAAACAGGTATTTGTGAGTGAAAAGGTCCTATTTGAAGGGGGAAAGCTGGTATTTCTTGGAGAAGATGTGATCTATTTGGGAGAAATGTGGCCTTTCTGGAAGAAAATGTCCAATTTGGGGGGAGAAGGCTGGTAGTTTTCGGTGAGAAGGTCCTATTTCAGGAGGAATCCTGGCATTTCTTGGAGAAGATATGATATATTTGGGAGAAATGTGGCATTTCTGGAAGAAAATGTCCAATTTGGGGGGAGAAGGCTGGTAGTTTTGGGTGAGAAGGTCCTATTTCAGGAGGAATCCTGGCATTTCTTGGAGAAGATGTGATCTATTTGGGAGAAATGTGGCATGTCTGGAAGAAACTGTCCTCTTTTGGGGATGAAACAGGTATTTGTGGGTGAGAAGGTCCTATTTGAAGGGGGAAAGCTGGTATTTCTTGGAGGAGATGTGATATATTTGGGAGAAATGTGGCATTTCTGGAAGAAAATGTCCTCTTTTGGGGATAAAAGAGGTATTTCATGGAGAAAAGGTCCTAATTCAAGGGGGAAACGTGGTATTTCTTGGAGAAGATGTGATATATTTGGGAGAAATGTGGCATTTCTGGAAGAAACTGTCGTATTTTGGGCATAAAACAGGTATTTGTGGTTGAAAAGGTCCTATTTGAAGGGGTAAAGCTGGTATTTCTTGGAGAAGATGTGATTTATTTGGGAGAAATGTGGCATTTCTGGAAGAAACTGTCCTCTTTTGGGGATAAAACAGGTATTTGTGGGTGAAAAGGTCCTATTTGAAGGGGGAAACGTGGTATTTCTTGGAGAAGATGTGATATATTTGGGAGAAATGAGGCATTTCTGGAAGTAACTGTCCAATTTGTGGGGAGAAGCCTGGTATTAGTGGGTGAGAAGGTCCTATTTCAGGAGGAATCCTGGTATTTCTTGGAGAAGATGTGATATATTTGGGAGAAATGTGGCATTTCTGGAAGAAACTGTCCTCTTTTGGGGATAAAAGAGGTATGTGTGGGTGAAAAGGTCCTATTTGAAGTTGGAAACCTGGTATTTCTTGGAGAAGATGTGATATATTTGGGAGAAATGTGGCATGTCTGGAAGAAAATGTCCTATTTGGGGGGAGAAGGCTGGTACTTGTGGGAGAAAAGGTCCTATTTAAGGAGGAATCCTGGTATTTCTTGGAGAAGATGTGATATGTTTGGGAGATATGTGGCCTTTCTGGAAGAAACTGTCCTCTTTTGGGGATAAAACAGGTATTTGTGTGTGAAAAGGTCCTATTTGAAGGGGGAAAGCAGGTATTTCACGGAGAAGATGTGATCTATTTGGGAGAAATCTGGCATTTCTGGAAGAAACTGTCCTCTTTTGGGGATAAAACAGGTATTTGTGGGTGAAAAGGTCCTATTTGAAGGGGGAAACGTGGTATTTCTTGGAGAAGATGTGATATATTTGGGAGAAATCTGGCATTTCTGGAAGAATATGTTCAATTTGAGGGATAAAACAGGTATTTGTGGTTGAAAAGGTCCTATTTGAAGGGGGAAACGTGGTATTTCTTGGAGAAGATGTGATCTATTTGGGAGAAATGTGGCATTTCTGGAAGAAACTGTCCTATTTTGGGGATATAACAGGTATTTGTGGGTGAAAAGGTCCTATTTGAAGGGGGAAACCTGGAATTTCTTGGAGAAGATGTGATGTATTTGGGAGAAATGTGGCATTTCTGGAAGAAACTGTCCTCTTTTGGGGATAAAAGAGGTATTTGTGGGTGAAAAGGTCCTATTTGAAGGGGGAAACATGGTATTTCTTGGAGAAGATGTGATATATTTGGGAGAAATGTGCCATTTCTGGAAGAAAATGTCCTCTTTTGGGGATAAAAGAGGTATTTGTGGGTGATAAGGTCCTATTTGAAGGGGGAACCCTGGTATTTCTTGGAGAAGATGTGATATATTTGGGAGAAATGTGGCATTTCTGGAAGAAACTGTCCTGTTTTGGGGATAAAAGAGGTATTTCTGGGAGAAAAGGTCCTATTTGAAGGAGGAAAGCAGGTATTTCTTGGAGAACATGTGATCTATTTGGGAGTAATGTGGCATGTCTGGAAGAAAATGTCCAATTTGGGGGGAGAAGGCTGGTAGTTTTGGGTGAGAAGGTCCTATTTCAGGAGGAATCCTGGTATTTCTTGGAGAAGATGTGATATTTTTGGGAGAAATGTGGCATTTCTGGAAGAAAATGTCCAATTTGGGGGGAGAAGGCTGGTAGTTTTGGGTGAGAAGGTCCTATTTCAGGAGGAATCCCGGCATTTCTTGGAGAAGATGTGATATATTTGGGAGAAATGTGGCCTTTCCGGAAGAAACTGTCCTCTTTTGGGGATAAAAGAGGTATTAGTGGTTGAAAAGGTCCTATTTCCAGGGGGAAAGCTGGTATTTCTTGGAGAAGATGTGATATATTTGGGAGAAATGTGGCATTTCTGGAAGAAAATGTCCTCTTTTGGGGATAAAAGAGGTATTTGTGGGAGAAAAGGTCCTAATTCAAGGGGGAAACCTGGTATTTCTTGGAGAAGATGTGATATATTTGGGAGGAATGTGGCGTTTCTGGAAGAAAATGTCCACTTTTGGGGATCAAACAGGAATTTGTGGGTGAAAAGGTCCTATTTGAAGGGGGAATCGTGGTATTTCTTGGAGAAGATGTGATATATTTGGGAGAAATGTGGCATTTCTGGAAGAAAATGTCCAATTTGTGGGGAGAAGGCTGGTAGTTGTGGGTGAAAAGGTCCTGTTTCAGGAGGAATCCTGGTATTTCGTGGAGAAGATGTGATCTATTTGGGAGAAATGTGGCATTTCTGGAAGAAACTGTCCTCTTTTGGGGATAAAACAGGTATTTGTGGGTGAAAAGGTCCTATTTGAAGGGGGAAACGTGGCATTTCTTGGAGAAGATGTGATATATATGGGAGAAATGTGGCCTTTCTGTCAGAAACTGTCCTATTTTGGGGATAAAACAGGTATTTGTGGGTGAAAAGGTCCTATTTGAAGGGGGAAAGCTGGTATTTCTTGGAGAAGATGTGATATATTTGGGAGAAATGTGGCATGTCTGGAAGAAAATGTCCAATTTGTGGGGAGAAGGCTGGTACTTGTGGGAGAAAAGGTCCTATTTAAGGAGGAATCCTGGTATTTCTTGGAGAAGATGTGATATGTTTGGGAGATATGTGGCCTTTCTGGAAGAAACTGTCCTCTTTTGGGGATAAAACAGGTATTTGTGGGTGAAAAGGTCCTATTTGAAGGGGGAAAGCAGGTATTTCACGGAGAAGATGTGATATATTTGGGAGAAATGTGGCATTTCTGGAAGAAACTGTCCTCTTTTGGGGATAAAACAGGTATTTGTGGGTGAAAAGGTCCTATTTGAAGGGGGAAACGTGGTATTTCTTGGAGAAGATGTGATATATTTGGGAGAAATCTGGCATTTCTGGAAGAATATGTTCAATTTGAGGGATAAAACAGGTATTTGTGGTTGAAAAGGTCCTATTTGAAGGGGGAAACGTGGTATTTCTTGGAGAAGATGTGATCTATTTGGGAGAAATGTGGCATGTCTGGAAGAAACTGTCCTATTTTGGGGATATAACAGGTATTTGTGGGTGAAAAGGTCCTATTCGAAGGGGGAAACCTGGAATTTCTTGGAGAAGATGTGATGTATTTGGGAGAAATGTGGCATTTCTGGAAGAAACTGTCCTCTTTTGGGGATAAAAGAGGTATTTGTGGGTGAAAAGGTCCTATTGGAAGGGGGAAACATGGTATTTCTTGGAGAAGATGTGATATATTTGGGAGAAATGTGCCATTTCTGGCAGAAAATGTCCTCTTTTGGGGATAAAAGAGGTATTTGTGGGTGATAAGGTCCTATTTGAAGGGGGAAAGCTGGTATTTCTTGGAGAAGATGTGATATATTTGGGAGAAATGTGGCATTTCTGGAAGAAACTGTCCTGTTTTGGGGATAAAACAGGTATTTGTGGGAGAAAAGGTCCTATTTGAAGGAGGAAAGCTGGTATTTCTTGGAGAAAATGTGATCTATTTGGGAGTAATGTGGCATGTCTGGAAGAAAATGTCCAATTTGGGGGGAGAAGGCTGGTAGTTTTGGGTGAGAAGGTCCTATTTCAGGAGGAATCCTGGTATTTCTTGGAGAAGATGTGATATTTTTGGGAGAAATGTGGCATTTCTGGAAGAAAATGTCCAATTTGGGGGGAGAAGGCTGGTAGTTTTGGGTGAGAAGGTCCTATTTCAGGAGGAATCCTGGCATTTCTTGGAGAAGATGTGATATATTTGGGAGAAATGTGGCCTTTCCGGAAGAAACTGTCCTCTTTTGGGGATAAAAGAGGTATTAGTGGTTGAAAAGGTCCTATTTCCAGGGGGAAACCTGGTATTTCTTGGAGAAGATGTGATATATTTGGGAGAAATGTGGCATTTCTGGAAGAAAATGTCCTCTTTTGGGGATAAAAGAGGTATTTGTGGGAGAAAAGGTCCTAATTCAAGGGGGAAACCTGGTATTTCTTGGAGAAAATGTGATATATTTGGGAGGAATGTGGCATTTCTGGAAGAAAATGTCGTATTTTGGGGATAAAAGAGGTATTTGTGGTTGAAAAGGTCCTATTTGAAGGGGGAATCGTGGTATTTCTTGGAGAAGAGGTGATATATTTGGGAGAAATGTGGCATTTCTGGAAGAAACTGTCCTCTTTTGGGGATAAAAGAGGTATTTGTGGGTGAAAAGGTCCTATTTGAAGGGGGAATCGTGGTATTTCTTGGAGAAGATGTGATATATTTGGGAGAAATGTGGCATTTCTGGAAGAAAATGTCCAATTTGTGGGGAGAAGGCTGGTAGTTGTGGGTGAAAAGGTCCTATTTCAGGAGGAATCCTGGTATTTCTTGGAGAAGATGTGATCTATTTGGGAGAAATGTGGCATTTCTGGAAGAAACTGTCCTCTTTTGGGGATAAAACAGGTATTTGTGGGTGAAAAGGTCCTATTTGAAGGGGGAAACGTGGCATTTCTTGGAGAAGATGTGATATATATGGGAGAAATGTGGCCTTTCTGTCAGAAACTGTCCTCTTTTGGGGATAAAACAGGTATTTGTGGGTGAAAAGGTCCTATTTGAAGGGGGAAAGCTGGTATTTCTTGGAGAAGATGTGATATATTTGGGAGAAATCTGGCATTTCTGGAAGAATATGTCCAATTTGAGGGATAAAACAGGTATTTGTGGTTGAAAAGGTCGTATTTGAAGGGGGAAAGCTGGTATTTCTTGGAGAAGATGTGATATATTTGGGAGAAATGTGGCATTTCTGGAAGAAACTGTCCTATTTTGGGGATAAAAGAGGTATTTGTGGGTGAAAAGGTCCTATTTGAAGGGGGAAAGCTGGTATTTCTTGGAGAAGATGTGATCTATTTGGGAGAAATGTGGCATTTCTGGAAGAAACTGTCCTCTTTTGGGGATAAAAGAGGTATTAGTGGGTGATAAGGTCCTATTTGAAGGGGAAAGCTGGTATTTCTTGGAGAAGATGTGATATATTTGGGAGAAATGTGGCATGTCTGGAAGAAGCTGTCCTATTTTGGGGATAAAACAGGTACTTGTGGGTGAAAAGGTCCTATTTGAAGGGGGAAACCTGGTATTTCTTGGAGAAGATGTGATATATTTGGGAGAAATGTGGCATTTCTGGAAGAAACTGTCCTCTTTTGGGGATAAAAGAGGTATTTGTGGGAGAAAAGGTCCTATTTGAAGGGGGAAAGCTGGTATTTCTTGGAGAAGATGTGATATATTTGGGAGAAATGTGGCATGTCTGGAAGAAAATGTCCAATTTGGGGGGAGAAGGCTTGTAGTTTTGGGTGAGAAGGTCCTATTTCAGGAGGAATCCTGGCATTTCTTGGAGAAGATATGATCTATTTGGGAGAAATGTGGCCTTTCCGGAAGAAACTGTCCTCTTTTGGAGATAAAAGAGGTATTAGTGGTTGAAAAGGTCCTATTTCCCCGGGGAAACCTGGTATTTCTTGGAGAAGATGTGATATATTTGGGAGAAATGTGGCATTTCTGGAAGAAACTGTCCTCTTTTGGGGATAAAAGAGGTATTTCATGGAGAAAAGGTCCTAATTCAAGGGGGAAAGCAGGTATTTCTTGGAGGAGATGTGATATATTTGGGAGAAATGTGGCATTTCTGGAAGAAACTGTCCTCTTTTGGGGATAAAAGAGGTATTTGCGCGTGAAAAGGTCCTATTTGAAGGGGGAAAGCTGGTATTTCTTGGAGAAGATGTGATATATTTGGGAGAAATGTGGCATTTCTGGAAGAAACTGTCCTCTTTTGGGGATAAAAGAGGTATTTGTGGGTGAAAAGGTCCTATTTGAAGGGGGAACCCTGGTATATCTTGGAGAAGATGTGATATATTTGGGAGAAATGTGGCATGTCTGGAGGAAAATGTCCTATTTGGGGGGAGAAGTGTGGTACTTGTGGGAGAAAAGGTCCTATTTCAGGAGGAATCCTGGTATTTCTTGGAGGACATGTGATATGTTTGGGAGAAATGTGCCATTTCTGGAAGAAACTGTCCTCTTTTGGGGATAAAAGAGGTATTTGTAGGTGAAAAGGTCCTATTTGAAGGGGGAAAGCTGGTATTTCTTGGAGAAGATGTGATCTATTTGGGAGAAATGTGGCATTTCTGGAAGAAACTGTCCTATTTTGGGGATAAAAGAGGTATTTGTGGGAGAAAAGGTCCTATTTGAAGGGGGAAACCTGGTATTTCTTGGAGAAGCTGTGATCTATTTGGGAGAAATGTGGCATTTCTGGAAGAAACTGTCCTCTTTTGGGGATAAAAGAGGTATTTGTGGGTGAAAAGGTCCTATTTGAAGGGGGAAACCGGGTATTTCTTGGAGAAGATGTGATATATTTGGTAGAAATGTGGCATTTCTGGAAGAAACTGTCCTATTTTGGGGATAAAAGAGGTATTTGTGGGTGAAAAGTTCCTATTTGAAGGGGGAAACCTGGTATTTCTTGGAGAAGAGGTGATATATTTGGGAGAAATGTGGCATGTCTGGCAGAAACTGTCCTATTTGGGGGATAAAACAGGTATTTGTGGGTGAAAAGGTCCTATTTGAAGGGGGAAAGCTGGTATTTCTTGGAGAAGATGTGATGTATTTGGGAGAAATTTGGCATTTCTGGAAGAAAATGTCCAATTTGTGGGGAGAAGGCTGGTAGTTGTGGGTGAGAAGGTCCTATTTCAGGAGGAATCCTGGTATTTCTTGGAGAAGATGTGATATATTTGGGAGAAATGTGGCATGTCTGGAAGAAACTGTCCTCTTTTGGGGATAAAACAGGTATTTGTGGGTGAAAAGGTCCTATTTGAAGTTGGAAACCTGGTATTTCTTGGAGAAGATGTGATATATTTGGGAGAAATCTAGCATTTCTGGAAGAATATGTCCAATTTGAGGGATAAAACAGGTATTTGTGGGAGAAAAGGTCCTATTTGACGGGGGAAAGCTGGTATTTCTTGGAGAAGATGTGATCTATTTTGGAGATATGTGGCATGTTTGGAAGAAAATGTCCAATTTGGTGGGAGAAGGCTGGTAGTTTTGGGTGAGAAGGTCCTATTTCAGGAGGAATCCTGGTATTTCTTGGAGAAGATGTGATCTATTTGGGAGAAATGTGGCCTTTCTGGAAGAAAATGTCCAATTTGGGGGGAGAAGGCTGGTAGTTTTGGGTGAGAAGGTCCTATTTCAGGAGGAATCCTGGTATTTCTTGGAGAAGATGTGATCTATTTGGGAGAAATGTGGCATTTCTGGAAGAAACTGTCCTCTTTTGGGGATAAAACAGGTATTTGTGGGTGAAAAGGTCCTATTTGATGGGGGAAACGTGGTATTTCTTGGAGAAGATGTGATATATATGGGAGAAATGTTGCCTTTCTGTCAGAAACTGTCGTCTTTTGGGGATAAAACAGGTATTTGTGGGTGAAAAGGTCCTATTTGAAGGGGGAAAGCTGGTATTTCTTGGAGAAGATGTGATATATTTGGGAGAAATCTGGCATTTCTGGAAGAATATGTCCAATTTGAGGGATAAAACAGGTATTTGTGGTTGAAAAGGTCGTATTTGAAGGGGGAAAGCTGGTATTTCTTGGAGAAGATGTGATATATTTGGGAGAAATGTGGCATTTCTGGAAGAAACTGTCCTATTTTGGGGATAAAAGAGGTATTTGTGGGTGAAAAGGTCCTATTTGAAGGGGGAAAGCTGGTATTTCTTGGAGAAGATGTGATCTATTTGGGAGAAATGTGGCATTTCTGGAAGAAACTGTCCTCTTTTGGGGATAAAAGAGGTATTAGTGGGTGATAAGGTCCTATTTGAAGGGGGAAAGCTGGTATTTCTTGGAGAAGATGTGATATATTTGGGAGAAATGTGGCATGTCTGGAAGAAGCTGTCCTATTTTGGGGATAAAACAGGTATTTGTGGGTGATAAGGTCCTATTTGAAGGGGGAAACCTGGTATTTCTTGGAGAAGATGTGATCTATTTGGGAGAAATGTGGCATTTCTGGAAGAAACTGTCCTATTTTGGGGATAAAACAGGTATTTGTGGGAGAAAAGGTCCTATTTGAAGGGGGAAAGCTGGTATTTCTTGGAGAAGATGTGATCTATTTGGGAGAAATGAGGCATTTCTGCAAGAAAATGTCCAATTTGTGGGGAGAAGGCTGGTAGTTGTGGGTGAGAAGGTCCTATTTCAGGAGGAATCCTGGCATTTCTTGGAGAAGATATGATCTATTTGGGAGAAATGTGGCCTTTCCGGAAGAAACTGTCCTCTTTTGGAGATAAAAGAGGTATTAGTGGTTGAAAAGGTCCTATTTCCCCGGGGAAACCTGGTATTTCTTGGAGAAGATGTGATATATTTGGGAGAAATGTGGCATTTCTGGAAGAAACTGTCCTCTTTTGGGGATAAAAGAGGTATTTCATGGAGAAAAGGTCCTAATTCAAGGGGGAAAGCAGGTATTTCTTGGAGGAGATGTGATATATTTGGGAGAAATGTGGCATTTCTGGAAGAAACTGTCCTCTTTTGGGGATAAAAGAGGTATTTCTGCGTGAAAAGGTCCTATTTGAAGGGGGAAAGCTGGTATTTCTTGGAGAAGATGTGATCTATTTGGGAGAAATGTGGCATGTCTGGAAGAAACTGTCCTCTTTTGGGGATAAAAGAGGTATTTGTGGGTGAAAAGTTCCTATTTGAAGGGGGAACCCTGGTATATCTTGGAGAAGATGTGATATATTTGGGAGAAATGTGGCATGTCTGGAGGAAAATGTCCTATTTGGGGGGAGAAGTGTGGTACTTGTGGGAGAAAAGGTCCTATTTCAGGAGGAATCCTGGTATTTCTTGGAGGACATGTGATATGTTTGGGAGAAATGTGCCATTTCTGGAAGAAACTGTCCTCTTTTGGGGATAAAAGAGGTATTTGTGGGTGAAAAGGTCCTATTTGAAGGGGGAAAGCCGGTATTTCTTGGAGAAGATGTGATCTATTTGGGAGAAATGTGGCCTTTCTGGAAGAAAATGTCCTCTTTTGGGGATAAAAGAGGTATTTGTGGGAGAAAAGGTCCTATTTGAAGGGGGAAACCTGGTATTTCTTGGAGAAGCTGTGATCTATTTGGGAGAAATGTGGCATTTCTGGAAGAAACTGTCCTCTTTTGGGGATAAAAGAGGTATTTGTGGGTGAAAAGGTCCTATTTGAAGGGGGAAACCGGGTATTTCTTGGAGAAGATGTGATCTATTTGGTAGAAATGTGGCATTTCTGGAAGAAACTGTCCTATTTTGGGGATAAAAGAGGTATTTGTGGGTGAAAAGTTCCTATTTGAAGGGGGAAACCTGGTATTTCTTGGAGAAGAGGTGATATATTTGGGAGAAATTTGGCATTTCTGGAAGAAAATGTCCAATTTGTGGGGAGAAGGCTGGTAGTTGTGGGTGAGAAGGTCCTATTTCAGGAGGAATCCTGGTATTTCTTGGAGAAGATGTGATATATTTGGGAGAAATGTGGCATGTCTGGAAGAAACTGTCCTCTTTTGGGGATAAAACAGGTATTTGTGGGTGAAAAGGTCCTATTTGAAGTTGGAAACCTGGTATTTCTTGGAGAAGATGTGATATATTTGGGAGAAATCTAGCATTTCTGGAAGAATATGTCCAATTTGGGGGGATAAAACAGGTATTTGTGGGAGAAAAGGTCCTATTTGACGGGGGAAAGCTGGTATTTCTTGGAGAAGATGTGATCTATTTTGGAGAAATGTGGCATGTTTGGAAGAAAATGTCCAATTTGGTGGGAGAAGGCTGGTAGTTTTGGGTGAGAAGGTCCTATTTCAGGAGGAATCCTGGTATTTCTTGGAGAAGATGTGATCTATTTGGGAGAAATGTGGCCTTTCTGGAAGAAAATGTCCAATTTGGGGGGAGAAGGCTGGTAGTTTTGGGTGAGAAGGTCCTATTTCAGGAGGAATCCTGGTATTTCTTGGAGAAGATGTGATATATTTGGGAGAAATGTGGCATTTCTGGAAGAAACTGTCCTCTTTTTGGGATAAAAGAGGTGTTAGTGGTTGAAAAGGTCCTATTTGAAGGGGAATTCCAGGAATGCCAGATTTCTCCCAAATATATCACATCTTCTCCAAGAAATACCGGCTTTCCCCCTACAAATAGGACCTTTTCACCCACAAATACCTCTTTTATCCCCAAAAGAGGACAGTTTTTTCCAGACATGCCACATTTCTCCCAAATATATCACATCTTCTCCAAGAAATACCAGGTTTCCCCCTTGTAATAAGACCTTTTCTCCCAGAAATACCTCTTTTATCCCCAAAAGAGGACAGTTTCTTCCAGAAATGCCACATTTCTACCAAATATATCACATCTTCTCCAAGAAATACCAGCTTTCCCCCTTCACATAGGACATTTTCACCCTCAAATACCTGTTTTATCCCCAAAAGAGGACAGTTTCTTCCAGAAATGCCACATTTCTCCCAAATATACCACATCTTCTCCAAGAAATACCAGCTTTCCCCCTTCAAATAGGACCTTTTCACCCACAAATACCTCTTTTATCCCCAAAATAGATCAGTTTCTTCCAGAAATGCCATATTTCTCCCAAATATATCACATCTTCTCCAAGAAATACCACCTTTCCCCCTTCAAATAGGAGCTTTTTACCCACAAATACCTCTTTTATACCCAAAAGAGGACAGTTTCTTCCAGATAGGCCACATTTCTCCCAAATATATCACATCTTCTCCAAGAAATACCAGGTTTCCCCCTTCAAATAGGACCTTTTCTACCACTAATACCTCTTTTATCCCAAAAAGAGGACAGTTTCTTCCAGAAATGCCACATTTCTCCCAAATATATCACATCTTCTCCAAGAAATGCCGGGATTCCTCCTGAAATAGGACCTTCTCACCCAAAACTACCAGCCTTCTCCCCCCAAATTGGACGTTTTCTTCCAGAAATGCCACATTTCTCCCAAATATATCACATCTTCTCCAAGAAATACCAGGATTCCTCCTGAAATAGGATCTTCTCACCGAAAACTACAGGCCTTCTCCCCCCAAATTGGACATTTTCTTCCAGAAAGGCCACATTTCTCCCAAATATATCACATCTTCTCCAAGAAATACCAGGTTTCCCCCTTCAAATAGGACCTTTTCACCCACAAATACCTGTTTTATCCCCAAAATAGGACAGTTTCTTCCAGGAATGCCACATTTCTCCCAAATATATCACATCTTCTCCAAGAAATACCAGCTTTCCCCCTTCAAATAGGACCTTATCACCCACAAATACCTCTTTTATCCCCAAAAGAGGACAGTTTCTTCCAGACATGCCACATTTCTCCCAAATAGATCACATCTTCTCCAAGAAATACCAGGTTTCCCCCTTCAAATACAACGTTTTCACCCACAAATACCTGTTTTATCCCCAAAAGAGGACAGTTTCTTCCAGAAATGCCACATTTCTCCCAAATATAACACATCTTCTCCAAGAAATACCAGGTTTCCCCCTTCAAATAGGACCTTTTCACCCACAAGTACCTATTTTATCCCCAAAAGAGGACAGTTTCTTCAAGAAATGCCACATTTCTCCCAAATATATCACATCTTCTCCAAGAAATACCACGTTTCCCCCTTCAAATAGGACCTTTTCACCCACAGATACCTGTTTTATCCCCAAAAGAGGACAGTTTCTTCCAGAAAGGCCAGATTTCTCCCAAATATATCACATCTTCTCCAAGAAATACCAGCTTTCCCCCTTCAAATAGGACCTTATCACCCACAAATACCACTTTTATCCCCAAAAGAGGACATTTTCTTCCAGAAATGCCACATTACTCCCTAACATATCACATCTTCTCCAAGAAATACCACGTTTCCCCCTTCAAATAGGACCTTTTCACCCACAAATACCTCTTTTATCCCCAAAAGAGGACAGTTTCTTCCAGACATGCCACATTTCTCCCAAATAGATCACAGCTTCTCCAAGAAATACCAGGATTCCCCCTTGTAATAAGACCTTTTCTCCCACAAATACCAGCCTTCTCCCCCCAAATAGGACAGTTTCTTCCAGAAATGCCCGATTTCTCCCAAACATATCACATCTTCTCCAAGAAATACCACGTTTCCCCCTTCAAATAGGACCTTTTCACCCACAAATACCTGTTATATCCCCATAAGAGGACAGTTTCTTCCAGAAATGGCACATTTCTACCAAATATATCACCTCTTCTCCAAGAAATACCAGCTTTCCACCTTCAAATAGGACCTTTTCACCCTCTAATAGCAGGCTTCTCCCCCCAAATTGGACAGTTTCTTCCAGAAATGCCAGATTTCTCCAAAATATATCACATCTTCTCCAAGAAATACCAGGTTTCCCCCTTCAAATAGGACCTTTTCACCCACAAATACCTGTTTCATCCCCAAAGTAGGACAGTTTCTTCCAGACATTCCAGCCTTCTCCCAAATATATCACATCTTCTCCAAGAAATACCAGGGTTCCCCCTTCAAATAGGACCTTTTCTCCCACAAATACCTGTTTCATCACCAAAACAGGACACTTTCTTCCAGAAATGCCACATTTCTCCCAAATACATCACATCTTCTCCAAGAAATACCAGCTTTCCCCTTCAAATAGGACCTTTTCACCCACAAATACCTCTTTTATCCCCAAAAGAAGACAGTTTCTTCCAGATAGGCCACATTTCTCCCAAATATATCACATCTTCTCCAAGAAATACCAGGATTCCTCCTGAAATAGGACCTTCTCAACCACAACTACCAGCCTTCTCCCCACAAATTGGACAGTTTCTTCCAGAAATGCCTCATTTCTCCCAAATATATCACATCTTCTCCAAGAAATACCAGCTTTCCCCCTTCAAATAGGACCTTTTCTACCACAAATACCTGTTTTATCCCCAAAATTGGACATTTTCTTCCAGAAATGCCACATTTCTCCCAAATAGATCACATCTTCTCCAAGAAATACCAGGATTCCTCCTGAAAGAGGACCTTCTCACCCAAAACTACCAGCCTTCTCCCCCCAAATTGGACATTTTCTTCCAGACATGCCACATTTCTCCCAAATAGATCACATCTTCTCCAGGAAATACCAGGTTTCCCCCCTCAGATAGGACCTTTTCTCCCACAAATACCTCTTTTATCCCCAAAAGAGGACAGTTTCTTCCAGAAATGCCACATTTCTCCCAAATATATCACATCTTCTCCAAGAAATACCTGCTTTCCCCCTTCAAATAGGACCTTTTCTCCCACAAATACCTCTTTTATCCCCAAAAGAGGACAGCTTCTTCCAGACATGCCACATTTCTCCCAAATATATCACATCTTCTCCAAGAAATACCAGGGTTGCCCATTCAAATAGGACCTTATCACCCACAAATACCTCTTTTATCCCCAGAAGAGGACAGTTTCTTCCAGAAATGCCAGATTTCTCCCAAATATATCACATCTTCTCCAAGATATAACAGGTTTCCCCCTTCAAATACAACGTTTTCACCTAAAAATACCTGTTTTATCCCCAAAAGAGGACAGTTTCTTCCAGAAATGCCACATTTCTCCCAAATATATCACCTCTTCTCCAAGAAATACCAGCTTTCCACCTTCAAATAGGACCTTTTCACCCAAAAATACCTGTTTTATCCCCAAAAGAGGACAGTTTCTTCCAGAAATGCCACATTTCTCCCAAATATATCACATCTTCTCCAAGAAATACCAGGTTTCCCCCTTCAAATAGGACCTTTTCAACCACAAATACCTCTTTTATCCCGCAAATTGGACATATTCTTCCAGAAATGCCACATTTCTCCCGAATATATCACATCTTCTCCAAGAAATACCACGTTTCCCCCTTCAAATAGGACCTTATCACCCACAAATACCTGTTTTATCCCCAAAATAGGACAGTTTCTTCCAGAAATGCCACATTTCTCCCAAATAGATCATATCTTCTCCAAGAAATACCAGCTTTCCCCCTTCAAATAGGACCTTTTCACACACAAATACCAGTTCTATCCCCAAAAGAGGACAGATTCTTCCAGAAATGCCACATTTCTCCCAAATAGATCACATCTTCTCCAAGAAATACCAGGTTTCCCCCTTCAAATAGGACCTTTTCACCCACAAATACCTCTTTTATCCCCAAAAGAGGACAGTTTCTTCCAGACATGCCACATTTCTCCCAAACATATCACATCTCCTCCAAGAAATACCAGGATTCCTCTTGAAATAGGACCTTTTCTCCCACAACTAACAGCCTTCTCCCCCCAAATTGGACATTTTCTTCCAGACATGCCACATTTCTCCCAAATATATCACATCTTCTCCAAGAAATACCAGCTTTCCCCCTTCAAATAGGACCTTTTCACCCACAAATACCTGTTTTATCCCCAAAAGAGGACAGTTTCTTCCAGACATGCCACATTTCTCCCAAATATATCACATCTTCTCCAAGAAATACCAGGGTTCGCCTTCAAATAGGACCTTTTCACCCACAAATACCTCTTTTATCCCCAAAAGAGTACAGTTTCTTCAAGAAATGCCACATTTCTCCCAAATAGATCACATCTTCTCCAAGAAATACCAGCTTTCCCCTTCAAATAGGACCTTTTCACCCACAAATACCTCTTTTATCCCCAAAACAGGACAGTTTCTTCCAGACATGCCACATTTCTCCCAAATATATCACATCTTCTCCAAGAAATACCAGGATTCCTCCTGAAATAGGACCTTCTCACCCACAACTACCAGCCTTCTCCCCACAAATTGGACATTTTCTTGCAGAAATGCCTCATTTCTCCCAAATATATCACATCTTCTCCAAGAAATACCAGGGTTCCCCCTTCAAATAGGACCTTTTCACCCACAAATACCTCTTTTATACCCACAATAGGACAGTTTCTTCCAGAAATGCCACATTTCTCCCAAATAGATCACATCTTCTCCAAGAAATACCACGTTTCCCCCTTCAAATAGGACCTTTTCAACCACAAATACCTGTTTTATCCCCAAAATAGGACAGTTTCTTCCAGAAATGCCACATTTCTCCCAAATAGATCACAACTCCTCCAAGAAATACCAGGTTTCCCCCTTGAATTAGGACCTTTTCTCCATGAAATACCTCTTTTATCCCCAAAAGAGGACATTTTCTTCCAGAAATGCCACATTTCTCCCAAATAGATCACATCTTCTCCAAGAAATACCAGCTTTCCCCCTTCAAATAGGACCTTTTCAACCACTAATACCTCTTTTATCCCCAAAAGAGGACAGTTTCTTCCGGAAAGGCCACATTTCTCCCAAATATATCACATCTTCTCCAAGAAATGCCAGGATTCCTCCTGAAATAGGACCTTCTCACCCAAAACTACCAGCCTTCTCCCCCCAAATTGGACATATTATTCCAGAAATGCCAGATTTCTCC
The DNA here is from genome assembly GCA_030408155.1 of Lophura swinhoii. NCBI lineage: Eukaryota > Metazoa > Chordata > Aves > Galliformes > Phasianidae > Lophura > Lophura swinhoii. Next base: position 26,207,691 of record JASCYN010000149.1, on the reverse strand, counting down.
CAAATAGATCACATCTTCTCCAAGAAATAACAGGTTTCCCCCTTCAGATAGGACCTTTTCTCCCACAAATACCTCTTTTATCCCCGAAAGAGGACAGTTTCTTCCAGAAATGCCACATTTCTCCCAAATAGATCACATCTTCTCCAAGAAATACCAGGTTTCCCCCTTCAAATAGGACCTTTTCAACCACTAATACCGCTTTTATCCCCAAAAGAGGACAGTTTCTTCCAGAAATGGCACATTTCTCCCAAATATATCACATCTTCTCCAAGAAATGCCAGGATTCCTCCTGAAATAGGACCTTCTCACCCAAAACTACCAGCCTTCTCCCCCAAATTGGACATTTTCTTCCAGAAATGCCACATTTCTCCCAAATATATCACATCTTCTCCAAGAAATACCAGGTTTCCCCCTTCAAATAGGACCTTTTCACCCACAAATACCTGTTTTATCCCCCAAATAGGACAGTTTCTTAGAGAAAGGCCACATTTCTCCCAAATATATCACATCTTCTCCAAGAAATACCAGCTTTCCCCCGTCAAATAGGACATTTTCACCCACAAATACCTCTTTTATCCCAAAAGAGGACAGTTTCTTCCAGAAATGCCACATTTCTCCCAAATAGATCACATCTTCTCCAAGAAATACCAGGATTCCTCCTGAAATAGGACCTTCTCACCCACTAATACCAGGCTTGTCCCCCCAAATTGGACAGTTTCTTCCAGAAATGCCACATTTCTCCCAAATATACCACATCTTCTCCAAGAAATACCAGCTTTCCCCCTTCAAATAGGACCTTTTCACCCACAAATACCTCTTTTATCCCCAAAAGAGGACAGCTTCTTCCAGACATGCCAGATTTCTCCCAAATATATCACATCTTCTCCAAGAAATACCAGGGTTCCCCCTTCAAATAGGACCTTTTCCACCACAAATACCTCTTTTATCCCCAAAATAGGACAGTTTCTTCCAGAAATGCCACATTTCTCCCAAATATATCACATCTTCTCCAAGAAATACCACGATTCCCCCTTCAAATAGGACCTTTTCACCCACAAATACCTCTTTTATCCCCAAAAGAGGACAGTTTCTTCCAGAAATGCCACATTTCTCCCAAATATATCACATCTTCTCCAAGAAATACCAGGTTTTCCCCTTCAAATAGGACCTTTTCTACCACAAATACCTGTTTTATCCCCAAAATACGACAGTTTCTTCCAGAAATGCCACATTTCTCCCATATATATCACATCTTCTCCAAGAAATACCAGGTTTCCCCCTTCAATTAGGAACTTTTCTCCATGAAATACCTCTTTTATCCCCAAAAGAGGACAGTTTCTTCCAGAAATGCCAGATTTCTCCCAAATAGATCACATCTTCTCCAAGAAATACCAGCTTTCCCCCTACAAATAGGACCTTTTCACCCACAAATACCTGTTTTATCCCCAAAAGAGGACAGTTTCTTCCAGAAATGCCACATTTCTCCCAAACATATCACATCTCCTCCAAGAAATACCAGGATTCCTCCTGAAATAGGACCTTTTCTCCCACAAGTACCAGCCTTCTCCCCCCAAATTGGACATTTTCTTCCAGAAATGCCACATTTCTCCCAAATAGATCACATCTTCTCCAAGAAATACCAGGATTCCTCCTGAAAGAGGACCTTCTCACCCAAAACTACCAGCCTTCTCCCCCCAAATTGGACATTTTCTTCCAGACATGCCACATTTCTCCCAAATAGATCACATCTTCTCCAAGAAATACCACGTTTCCCCCTTCAAATAGGACCTTATCACCCACAAATACCTGTTTTATCCCCAAAATAGGACAGTTTCTTCCAGAAATGCCACATTTCTCCCAAATATATCACATCTTCTCCAAGAAATACCAGCTTTCCCCCTTCAAATAGGACCTTTTCACACACAATTACCAGTTCTATCCCCAAAAGAGGACAGATTCTTCCAGAAATGCCACATTTCTCCCAAATAGATCACATCTTCTCCAAGAAATACCAGGTTTCCCCCTTCAAATAGGACCTTTTCACCCACAAATACCTCTTTTATCCCCAAAAGAGGACAGTTTCTTCCAGATAGGCCACATTTCTCCCAAACATATCACATCTCCTCCAAGAAATACCAGGATTCCTCTTGAAATAGGACCTTTTCTCCCACAACTACCAGCCTTCTCCCCCCAAATTGGACATTTTCTTCCAGACATGCCACATTTCTCCCAAATATATCACATCTTCTCCAAGAAATACCAGGTTTTCCCCTGGAAATAGGACCTTCTCACCCACAAATACCTCTTTTATCCCCAAAAGAGGACAGTTTCTTCCAGACATGCCACATTTCTCCCAAATATATCACATCTTCTCCAAGAAATACCAGGGTTCGCCTTCAAATAGGACCTTTTCACCCACAAATACCTCTTTTATCCCCAAAAGAGTACAGTTTCTTCCAGAAATGCCACATTTCTCCCAAATAGATCACATCTTCTCCAAGAAATACCAGCTTTCCCCCTTCAAATAGGACCTTTTCACCCACAAATACCTCTTTTATCCCCAAAAGAGGACAGTTTCTTCCAGACATGCCACATTTCTCCCAAATATATCACATCTTCTCCAAGAAATACCAGGATTCCTCCTGAAATAGGACCTTCTCACCCACAACTACCAGCCTTCTCCCCACAATTTGGACATTTTCTTCCAGAAATGCCTCATTTCTCCCAAATATATCACATCTTCTCCAAGAAATACCAGGGTTCCCCCTTCAAATAGGACCTTTTCACCCACAAATACCTCTTTTATACCCACAATAGGACAGTTTCTTCCAGAAATGCCACATTTCTCCCAAATATATCACATCTTCTCCAAGAAATACCACGTTTCCCCCTTCAAATAGGACCTTTTCAACCACAAATACCTCTTTTATCCCCAAAATAGGACAGTTTCTTCCAGAAATGCCACATTTCTCCCAAATATATCACAACTCCTCCAAGAAATACCAGGTTTCCCCCTTGAATTAGGACCTTTTCTCCATGAAATACCTCTTTTATCCCCAAAATAGGACATTTTCTTCCAGAAATGCCACATTTCTCCCAAATATATCACATCTTCTCCAAGAAATACCAGCTTTCCCCCTTCAAATAGGACCTTTTCAACCACTAATACCTCTTTTATCCCCAAAAGAGGACAGTTTCTTCCGGAAAGGCCACATTTCTCCAAAATATATCACATCTTCTCCAAGAAATGCCAGGATTCCTCCTGAAATAGGACCTTCTCACCGAAAACTACCAGCCTTCTCCCCCCAAATTGGACATATTTTTCCAGAAATGCCAGATTTCTCCCAAATAGATCACATCTTCTCCAAGAAATAACAGGTTTCCCCCTTCAGTTAGGACCTTTTCTCCCACAAATACCTCTTTTATCCCCAAAAGAGGACAGTTTCTTCCAGAAAGGCCACATTTCTCCCAAATATATCACATCTTCTCCAAGAAATACCAGGTTTCCCCCTTCAAATAGGACCTTTTCAACCACTAATACCGCTTTTATCCCCAAAAGAGGACAGTTTCTTCCAGAAAGGCCACATTTCTCCCAAATATATCACATCTTCTCCAAGAAATGCCAGGATTCCTCCTGAAATAGGACCTTCTCACCCAAAACTACCAGCCTTCTCCCCCCAAATTGGACATTTTCTTCCAGAAATGCCACATTTCTCCCAAATATATCACATCTTCTCCAAGAAATACCAGGATTCCTCCTGAAATAGGACCTTTTCTCCCACAAATACCAGCCTTCTCCTCCCAAAGAGGACATTTTCTTCCAGAAATGCCACATTTCTCCCAAATAGATCACATCTTCTCCAAGAAATACCAGCTTTCCCCCTTCAAATAGGACCTTTTCTCCCACAAATACCTGTTTTATCCCCAAAAGAGGACAGTTTCTTCAAGAAATGCCACATTTCTCCCAAATATATCACATCTTCGCCAAGAAATACCAGGGTTCCCCCTTCAAATAGGACCTTTTCACCCACAAATACCTCTTTTATCCCCAAAAGAGGACAGTTTCTTCAAGAAATGCCACATTTCTCCCAAATATATCACATCTTCGCCAAGAAATACCAGGGTTCCCCCTTCAAATAGGACCTTATCACCCACAAATACCTCTTTTATCCCCAAAAGAGGATTGTTTCTTCCAGACATGCCACATTTCTCCCAAATATATCACATCTTCTCCAAGAAATACCAGGGTTCCCCCTTCAAATAGGACCTTTTCACCCACAAATACCTGTTTTATCCCCAAAATAGGACAGTTTCTTCCAGGAATGCCAGATTTCTCCCAAATATATCACATCTTCTACAAGAAATAACAGGTTTCCCCCTTCAAATAGGACCTTTTCACCCGCAAATACCTCTTTGATCCCCAAAAGAGGACAGTTTCTTCCAGAAATGCCACATTTCTCCCAAATATACCACATCTTCTCCAAGAAATACCAGGTTTCCCCCTTCAAATAGGACCTTTTCTCCCACAAATACCTGTATTATCCCTCAAATAGGACATTTTCTTCCAGAAATGCCACATTTCTCCCAAATAGATCACATCTTCTCCAAGAAATACCAGCTTTCCCCCTTCAAATAGGACCTTTTCAACCACAAATACCTGTTTTATCCCTCAAATTGGGCATATTCTTCCAGAAATGCCAGATTTCTCCCAAATATATCACATCTTCTCCAAGAAATACCAGGTTTTCCCCTGGAAATAGGACCTTTTCTCCCACAAATACCTCTTTTATCCCCAAAAGAGGACAGTTTCTTCCAGATATGCCTGATTTCTCCCAAATATATCACATCTTCTCCAAGAAATATCAGCTTTCTCCCTTCAAATAGGACCTTTTCACCCACTAATACCAGGCTTCTCCCCCCAAAATAGGACATTTTCTTCCAGAAATGCCACATTTCTCCCAAATATATCATATCTTCTCCAAGAAATACCACGTTTCCCCCTTCAAATAGGAAATTTTCACCCACAAGTACCTGTTTTATCCCCAAAAGAGGACAGTTTCTTCCAGACATGCCACATTTCTCCCAAATAGATCACATCTTCTCCAAGAAATACCAGGTTTCCCCCTTCAAATAGGAAATTTTCACCCACAAATACCTGTTTTATCCCCAAAAGAGGACAGTTTCTTCCAGAAATGCCACATTTCTCCCAAATATATCACATCTTCTCCAAGAAATACCAGGTTTCCCACTTCAAATAGGACCTTTTCACCCACTAATACCAGGCTACTCCCCCCAAATAGGACATTTTCTTCCAGAAATGCCACATTTCTCCCAAATATATCACATCTTCTCCAAGAAATACCAGCTTTCCCCCTTCAAATAGGAACATTTCACCCACAAATACCTCTTTTATCCCCAAAAGAAGACAGTTTCTTCCAGAGATGCCACATTTCTCCCAAATAGATCACATCTTCTCCAAGAAATACCAGGTTTCCTCCTTCAAATAGGACCTTTTACCCACAAATACCTGTTTTATCCCCAAAAGAGGACAGTTTCTACCAGAAAGGCCACATTTCTCCCAAATATATCACATCTTCTCCAAGAAATACCTGGATTCCTCCTGAAATCCGAAATTTTCACCCACAAATACCTCTTTTATCCCTCAAATAGGACAGTTTCTTCCAGAAATGCCACATTTCTCCCAAATATATCACATCTTCTCCAAGAAATACCAGGATTCCTCCTGAAATAGGACCTTTTCAACCACAAATACCTCTTTTATCCCCAAAATAGGACAGTTTCTTCCAGAAATGCCACATTTCTCCCAAATAGATCACATCTTCTACAAGAAATACCAGCTTTCCCCCTTCAAATAGGACCTTTTCACCCACAAATACCTCTTTTATCCCCAAAACAGGACAGTTTCTTCCAGAAATGCCACATTTCTCCCAAATAGATCACATCTTCTCCAAGAAATACCAGCTTTCCCCCTTCAAATAGGACCTTTTCACCCACAAATACCTCTTTTATCCCCAAAAGAGGACAGCTTCTTCCAGACATGCCACATTTCTCCCAAATATATCACATCTTCTCCAAGAAATACCAGGTTTTCCCCTGGAAATAGGACCTTTTCACCCACAAATACCTCTTTTATCCCCAAAAGAGGACAGTTTCTTCCAGAAATGCCACATTTCTCCCAAATAGATCACATCTTCTCCAAGAAATACCACGTTTCCCCCTTCAAATAGGACCTTTTCCCCACAAAAAACTCTTTTATCCCCGAAAGAGGACAGTTTCTTCCAGGAATGCCAAATTTCTCCCAAATATATCACATCTTCTCCAAGAAATACCAGGTTTCCCCCTTCAAATAGGACCTTATCACCCACAAATACCTCTTTTATGCCCAAAAGACGACAGTTTCTTCCAGACATGCCACATTTCTCCCAAATATATCACATCTTCTCCAAGAAATACCAGGGTTCCCCTTTCAAATAGGACCTTTTCACCCACAAATACCTCTTTTATCCCCAAAAGAGGACAGTTTCTTCAAGAAAGGCCACATTTCTCCCAAATATATCACATCTTCTCATAGAATTACCAGCTTTCCCCCTTCAAATAGGACCTTTTCACCCACAAATACCTGTTTTATCCCCAAAAGAGGACATATTCTTCCAGAAATGCCACATTTCTCCCAAATATATCACATCTTCTCCAAGAAATACCAGGTTTCCCCCTTCAAAAGGACCTTTTCAACCACAAATACATGTTTTGTCCCCAAAGAGGACAGTTTCTTCCAGAAATGCCACATTTCTCCCAAATATATCACATCTTTTCAAAGAAATACCAGGTTTCCCTCTTCAAATAGGACCTTTTCACCCACAAATACCTCTTATATCCCCAAAATAGGACAGTTTCTTCCAGAAATGCCACATTTCTCCCAAATATATCACATCTCCAAGAAATACCAGGTTTCCTCCTGAAATAGGACCTTGTCACCCACAGATTCCTGTTTTATCCCTTTGTTCCGAGCTACTTTTAGTTTTGGGGTGTTTATCCGCTGCTACACTTCAGCATTCTGTGACGAATAAAATAGAAGAGGAAAGCCCCACTAATAAGGCAGCTAGAATGTCCAGTAGCCACACACATTGTGCTTTCAGGGAGGACGTTCCAGAAAGTCGAGAGTTGTGGCTTCTTTCCTGCGGAGAAAAAAGCCCCTGTTTTCAGGCAATGTTGGACGCTGAATTCGCTCCTTCTCGGCATTTCAACACCGCTCCTCCTCTCTCGTGGCTCGAAAGCGGCACTCGCGCTGAACCGCTCCGGAGAGTCTGCAGTTGCTGGCCGGTCCATCGCGGTTCTGCCCCAGTGCCGCTTGCAGCCTTCAGCAGCGCTCTCGTTTCTCTCGGATGCCGGGAAAGAGCGACTTCAGCCGGATGCTTTGCTCCGACGAGTGAGCGGCTTCTTCTGCGCACATCGCAATGGAGAGCTTCTGACTTCTCCATGTGTCCATGCAGAATGCACTACGCTTCTCTCTCATTCTTATCCCTTTCTTCCGAGCGACATTTCGTTTTGGAGTGTTTATCCCAAGCTACACTTCAGCATTCTGTGACGAATAGAGTAGAAGAGAAAAGCCCCACTAATAAGGCAGCTAGAAGTTCGAGGAGCGACGCACTTAGTGCTTTCGGGGAGGACGTTCCAGAAAGTCGAGAGTTGTGGCTTCTTTCCTGCGGAGAAAAAAGCCCCTGTTTTCAGGCAATGCAGTAGGCTGAATTCGCTCGTTCTCGGCATAGGAATGCCGCTCCTCCTCTCTCGTGGCTCGAAAGCAGCATTTGCGCTGAACCACACCGGACAGTCTGCAGTTGCAGACTACTGAATAGCCTGAAAACAGGGGGTTTTTTCTCCGCCGGAAAGAAGCCACAACTCTCGACTTTCTGGAACGTCCTCCCTGAAAGCACTACGTGTGTCGCTCCTCGAACTTCTAGCTGCCTTATTAGTGGGGCTTTTCCCTTCTACTCTATTCGTCACAGAATGCTGAAGTGTAGCATGGGATAAACACTCCAAAACGAAATGTCGCTCGGAAAAAGGGATAAGAATGAGAGAGAAGCGTAGTGCATTCTGCATGGACACATGGAGAAGTCAGAAGCTCTCCATTGCCATGTGCGCAGAAGAAGCCGCTCACTTGCCTGAGAAAAGCATCCGGCTGAAGTCGCTCTTTCCCGGCATCCGAGAGAAACGAGAGCGCTGCTGAAGGCTGCAAGCGGCACTCGGGCAGAACCGCGATGGACCGGACAGCAACTGCAGACTCTCCGGAGCGGTTCAGCGCGAGTGCCGCTTTCGAGCCACGAGAGCGAAGGAGCGGTATTCCTATGCCGAGAAGATGCGAATTCAGCGTCCTGCAATGCCTGAAAACAGGGGCTTTTTTCTCCGCAGGAAAGAAGCCACAACTCTCGACTTTCTGGAACGTCCTCCCCGAATGCACTACGTGCGTTGCTCCTCGAACTTCTAGCTGCCTTATTAGTGGGGCTTTTCTCTTCTACTCTATTCGTCACAGAATGCTGAAGTGTAGCATCGGATAAACACTCCAAAACGAAATGTCGCTCGGAAGGAAGGGATAAGAATGAGAGAGAAGCGTAGTGCATTCTGGATGGACACATGGAGAAGTCAAAAGCGCTCCATTGCCATGTGCGCAGAAGAAGCCGCTCACTCGTCGGAGCAAAGCATCCGGCTGAAGTCGCTCTTTCCCGGCATCCGAGAGAAACGAGAGCGCTGCTGAAGGCTGCAAGCGGCACTCGGGCAGAACCGCGATGGACCGGACAGCAACTGCAGACTCTCCGGAGCGGTTCAGAGCGAGTGCCGCTTTCGAGCCACGAGAGCGTAGGAGCGGTATTGAAATGCCGAGAAGGAGCGAATTCAGCGTCCAACATTGCCTGAAAACAGGGTTTTTTTCTCCGCAGGAAAGAAGCCACAACTCTCGACTTTCTGGAACGTCCTCCCCGAAAGCACTAAGTGCGTCGCTCCTCGAACTTCTAGCTGCCTTATTAGTGGGGCTTTTCTCTTCTACTCTATTCGTCACAGAATGCTGAAGTGTAGCATCGGATAAACACTCCAAAACGAAAAGTCGCTCGGAACAAAGGGATAAAACAGGAATCTGTGGGTGACAAGGTCCTATTTCAGGAGGAAACCTGGTATTTCTTGGAGATGTGATATATTTGGGAGAAATGTGGCATTTCTGGAAGAAACTGTCCTCTTTTGGGGATAAAAGAGGTATTTGTGGGTGAAAAGGTCCTATTTGAAGAGGGAAACCTGGTATTTCTTGGAGAAGATGTGATATATTTGGGAGAAATGTGGCATTTCTGGAAGAAACTGTCCTATTTGGGGGGAGAAGGCTGGTATTTGAGGGAGAAAATGTCCTCTTTCAGGAGGAATACTGGTATTTCTTGGAGAAGATGTGATATATTTGGGAGAAATGTGGCATGTCTGGAAGAAACTGTCCTCTTTTGGGGATAGAAGAGGCATTTGTGGGAGATAAGGTCCTATTTCAAGGAGGAAACCTGGTATTTCTTGGAGAAGATGTGATATATTTGGGAGAAATGTGGCATTTCTGGAAGAAACTGTCCTCTTTTGGGTAAAAACATGTATTTGTGGGCGAAAAGGTCCTTTTGAAGGGGGAAGCCAGGTATTTCTTGGAGAAGATGTGATATATTTGGGAGAAATCTGGCATTTCTGGAAGAAACTGTCCTCTTTTGGGGATAAAAGAGGTATTTGTGGGTGATAAGGTCCTTTTTTAAGGGGGAAAGCTGGTATTTCTTGGAGAAGATGTGATCTATTTGGGAGAAATCTGGCATTTCTGCTAGAAACTGAACTATTTGGGGGGAGAAGGCTGGTATTTGTGCGAGAAAAGGTCCTATTTCAGGAGGAATCCTGGTATTTCTTGGAGAAACTGTGATCTATTTGGGAGAAATGTGGCATTTCTGGAAGAAACTGTCCTATTTGAGGGATAAAAGAGGTATTTGTGGGTGAAAAGATCGTATTTCAGGAAAAATCCTGGCATTTTTTGGAGAAGATGTGATATATTTGGGAGAAATGTGGCATTTCTGGAAGAAACTGTCCTCTTTTGGGGATAAAAGAGGTATTTGTGGGTGAAAAGGTCCTATTTGAAGGGGGAAACCTGGTATTTCTTGGAGAAGATGTGATATATTTGGGAGAAATGTGGCATTCCTGGAAGAAAATGTCCTATTTTGGGGATAAAACAAGTATTTGTGGGAGAAAAGGTCCTATTTGAAGGGGGAACCGTGGTATTTCTTGGAGGAGATGTGATCTATTTGGGGGAAATGTGTCATGTCTGGAAGAAACTGTCCTCTTTTGGGGATAAAAGAGGTATTTGTGGGTGAAAAGGTCCTATTTGAAGGGGGAAAGCTGGTATTTCTTGGAGAAGATGTGATCTATTTGGGAGAAATCTGGCATTTCTGGACGAAACTGTCCTCTTTTGGGGATAAAACAGGTATTTGAGGGTGAAAATTTCCTATTTGAAGGGGAAAACCTGGTATTTCTTGGAGAAGATATGATATATTTGGGAGAAATGTGGCATGTCTGGAAGAAACTGTCCTCTTTTGGGGATAAAACAGGTATTTGTGGGTGAAAAGGTCCTATTTGAAGGGGGAACCCTGGTATTTCGTGGAGAAGATGTGATATATTTGGGAGAAATCTGGCATTTCTGGAAGAATATGTTCAATTTGAGGGATAAAACAGGTATTTGTGGTTGAAAAGGTCCTATCTGAAGGGGGAAACGTGGTATTTCTTGGAGAAGATGTGATATATTTGGTAGAAATGTGGCATGTCTGGAAGAAACTGTCCTCTTTTGGGGATAAAAGAGGTATTTGTGGGTGAAAAGGTCCTATTTGAAGGGGGAAACGTGGTATTTCTTGGAGAAGATGTGGTATATTTGGGAGAAATGTGGCATTTGTGGCAGAAACTGTCCTCTTTTGGGGATAAAACAGGTATTTGTGGGTGAAAACGTTGTATTTGAAGGGGGAAACCTGTTATATCTTGGAGAAGATGTGATATATTTGGGAGAAATCTGGCATTCCTGGAAGAAACTGTCCTATTTTGGGGATAAAAGAGGTATTGGTGGGTGAAAAGGTCCTATTTGAAGGGGGAACCCTGGTATTTCTTGGAGAAGATGTGATCTATTTGGGAGAAATGTGGCATGTCTGGAAGAAACTGTCGTATTTTGGGGATCAAACAGGTATTTGTGGGTGAAAAGGTCCTATTTGAAGGGGGAAAGCTGGTATTTCTTGGAGAAGATGTGATATATTTGGGAGAAATGTGGCATTTCCGGAAGAAACTGTCCTCTTTTGGGGATAAAAGAGGTATTTGTGGGTGAAAAGGTCCTATTTGAAGGGGGAAAGCTGGTATTTCTTGGAGAAGATGTGATATATTTGGGAGAAATGTGGCATGTCTGGAAGAAAATGTCCAATTTGGGGGGAGAAGGCTGGTAGTTTTCAGTGAGAAGGTCCTATTTCAGGAGGAATCCTGGTATTTCTTGGAGAAGATGTGATATATTTGGGAGAAATGTGGCATTTCTGGAAGAAAATGTCCAATTTGGGGGGAGAAGGCTGGTAGTTTTGGGTGAGAAGGTCCTATTTCAGGAGGAATCCTGGCATTTTTTGGAGAAGATGTGATATATTTGGGAGAAATGTGGCCTTTCCGGAAGAAACTGTCCTCTTTTGGGGATAAAAGAGGTATTAGTGGTTGAAAAGGTCCTATTTCCCCGGGAAACCTGGTATTTCTTGGAGAAGATGTGATGTATTTGGGAGAAATGTGGCATTTCTGGATGAAAATGTCCTCTTTTGGGGATAAAAGAGGTATTTCATGGAGAAAAGGTCCTAATTAAAGGGGGAAACCTGGTATTTCTTGGAGAAGATGTGATATATTTGGGAGGAATGTGGCATTTCTGGAAGAAACTGTCCTATTTGAGGGATAAAAGAGGTATTTGTGGGTGAAAAGGTCCTATTTCAGGAGGAATCCTGGTATTTCTTGGAGAAGATGTGATATATTTGGGAGAAATGTGGCCTTTCTATGAGAAACTGTCCTCTTTTGGGGATCAAAGAGGTATATGTGGGTGAAAAGGTCCTATTTCAAGGGGGAAACCTGGTATTTCTTGGAGAAGATGTGATATATTTGGGAGAAATCTGGCATGTCTGGAAGAAAATGTCCTGTTTTGGGCATAAAAGTGGTATTTGTGGGAGAAAAGGTCCTATTTGAAGGGGGAACCATGGTATTTCTTGGAGGAGATGTGATCTATTTGGGAGAAATGTGGCATGTCTGGAAGAAACTGTCCTCTTTTGGGGATAAAACAGGTACTTGTGGGTGAAAAGGTCCTATTTGAAGGGGGTAAGCTGGTATTTCTTGGAGAAGATGTGATATATTTGGGAGAAATCTGGCATTCCTGGAAGAAACTGTCCTATTTTGGGGATAAAACAGGTATTTGTGGGTGAAAAGGTCCTATTTGAAGGGGGAACCCTGGTATTTCTTGGAGAAGATGTGATATATTTGGGAGAAATCTGGCATTCCTGGAAGAAACTGTCCTCTTTTGGGGATAAAAGAGGTATTTGTGGGTGATAAGGTCCTATTTGAAGGGGGAACCCTGGTATTTCTTGGCGAAGATGTGATATATTTGGGAGAAATGTGGCATTTCTTGAAGAAACTGTCCTCTTTTGGGGATAAAAGAGGTATTTGTGGGTGAAAAGGTCCTATTTGAAGGGGGAACCCTGGTATTTCTTGGAGAAGATGTGATATATTTGGGAGAAATGTGGCATTTCTGGAAGAAACTGTCCTATTTTGGGGATAAAACAGGTATTTGTGGGAGAAAAGGTCCTATTTGAAGGGGGAAAGCTGGTATTTCTTGGAGAAGATGTGATGTATTTGGGAGAAATATGGCATTTCTGGAAGAAAATGTCCAATTTGGGGGGAGAAGGCTGGTAGTTTTGGGTGAGAAGGTCCTATTTCAGGAGGAATCCTGGTATTTCTTGGAGAAGATGTGATATATTTGGGAGAAATGTGGCATTTCTGGAAGAAAATGTCCAATTTGGGGGGAGAAGGCTGGTAGTTTTGGGTGAGAAGGTCCTATTTCAGGAGGAATCCTGGCATTTCTTGGAGAAGATGTGATATGTTTGGGAGAAATGTGGCCTTTCCGGAAGAAACTGTCCTCTTTTGGGGGTAAAAGAGGTATTAGTGGTTGAAAAGGTCCTATTTGAAGGGGGAAACCTGGTATTTCTTGGAGAAGATGTGATGTATTTGGGAGAAATGTGGCATTTCTGGAAGAAAATGTCCTCTTTTGGGGATAAAAGAGGTATTTGTGGGAGAAAAGGTCCTAATTCAAGGGGGAAACCTGGTATTTCTTGGAGAAGATGTGATATATTTGGGAGGAATGTGGCATGTCTGGAAGAAACTGTCCTCTTTTGGGGATAAAACAGGTACTTGTGGGTGAAAAGGTCCTATTTGAAGGGGGAAAGCTGGTATTTCTTGGAGAAGAGGTGATATGTTTGAGTGAAATGTGGCATTTCTGGAAGAAACTGTCCTCTTTTGGGGATAAAAGAGGTATTTGTGGGTGAAAAGGTCCTATTTGAAGTGGGAACCCCGGTATTTCTTGGAGAAGATGTGATCTATTTGGGAGAAATGTGGCATTTGTGGCAGAAACTGTCCTCTTTTGGGGATAAAACAGGTATTTGTGGGAGAAAAGGTCCTATTTGAAGGGGGAACCCTGGTATTTCTTGGAGAAGATGTGATATATTTGGGAGAAATCTGGCATTTCTGGAAGAAACTGTCCTCTTTGGGGATAAAACAGGTATTTGTGTGTGAAAATTTCCTATTTCAAGGGGGAACCCTGGTATTTCTTGGAGAAGATATGATATATTTGGGAGAAATGTGGCATTTCTGGAAGAAACTGTCCTCTTTTGGGGATAAAACAGGTATTTGTGGGTGAAAAGGTCCTATTTGAAGGGGGAAACCTGGTATTTCTTGGAGAAGATGTGATGTATTTGGGAGAAATGTGGCATTTCTGGAAGAAACTGTCGTATTTGGGGATAAAAGAGGTATTTGTGGGTGAAAAGGTCCTATTTGAAGGGGGAAACCTGGTATTTCTTGGAGAAGATGTGATAAGTTAGGGAGAAATCTGGCATTTCAGGAAGAATATGTCCAATTTGAGGGATAAAACAGGTATTTGTGGTTGAAAAGGTCCTATTTGAAGGGGGAAAGGTGGTATTTCTTGGAGAAGATGTGATATATTTGGGAGAAATGTGGCATGTCTGGAAGAAACTGTCCTCTTTTGGGGATAAAAGAGGTATTTGTGGGTGAAAAGGTCCTATTTGAAGGGGGAAACGTGGTATTTCTTGGAGAAGATGTGATATATTTGGGAGAAATCAGGCATTTCTGGAAGAAACTGTCCTCTTTTGGGGATAAAACAGGTATTTGTGGGTGAAAACGTTGTAATTGAAGGGGGATACCTGTTATTTCTTGGAGAAGATGTGATATATTTGGGAGAAATGTGGCATTTCTGGCAGAAACTGTCCTCTTTTGGGGATAAAAGAGGTATTTGTGAGTGAAAAGGTCCTATTTGAAGGGGGAAAGCTGGTATTTCTTGGAGAAGATGTGATATATTTGGGAGAAATGTGGCATGTCTGGAAGAAGCTGTCCTCTTTTGGGGATAAAACAGGTATTTGTGGGTGAAAAGGTCCTATTTGAAGGGGGAAAGCTGGTATTTCTTGGAGAAGATGTGATCTATTTGGGAGAAATGTGGCATGTCTGGAAGAAACTGTCCTCTTTTGGGGATAAAACAGGTATTTGTGGTTGAAAAGGTCCTATTTGAAGGGGGAAAGCTGGTATTTCTTGGAGAAGATGTGATCTATTTGGGAGAAATGTGGCCTTTCTGGAAGAAAATGTCCAATTTGGGGGGAGAAGGCTGGTAGTTTTGGGTGAGAAGGTCCTATTTCAGGAGGAATCCTGGCATTTCTTGGAGAAGATATGATATATTTGGGAGAAATGTGGCATTTCTGGAAGAAAATGTCCAATTTGGGGGGAGAAGGCTGGTAGTTTTGGGTGAGAAGGTCCTATTTCAGGAGGAATCCTGGCATTTCTTGGAGAAGATGTGATATATATGGGAGAAATGTGGCCTTTCCGGAAGAAACTGTCCTCTTTTGGGGATAAAAGAGGTATTAGTGGTTGAAAAGTTCCTATTTCCAGGGGGAAACCTGGTATTTCTTGGAGAAGATGTGATATATTTGGGAGAAATGTGGCATTTCTGGAAGAAAATGTCCTCTTTTGGGGATAAAAGAGGTATTTCATGGAGAAAAGGTCCTAATTCAAGGGGGAAAAGTGGTATTTCTTGGAGAAGATGTGATATATTTGGGAGAAATGTGGCATTTCTGGAAGAAACTGTCGTATTTTGGGCATAAAACAGGTATTTGTGGTTGAATAGGTCCTATTTGAAGGGGTAAAGCTGGTATTTCTTGGAGAAGATGTGATTTATTTGGGAGAAATGTGGCATTTCTGGAAGAAACTGTCCTCTTTTGGGGATAAAACAGGTATTTGTGGGTGAAAAGGTCCTATTTGAAGGGGGAAACGTGGTATTTCTTGGAGAAGATGTGATATATTTGGGAGAAATGAGGCATTTCTGGAAGTAACTGTCCAATTTGTGGGGAGAAGCCTGGTATTAGTGGGTGAGAAGGTCCTATTTCAGGAGGAATCCTGGTATTTCTTGGAGAAGATGTGATATATTTGGGAGAAATGTGGCATTTCTGGAAGAAACTGTCCTCTTTTGGGGATAAAAGAGGTATGTGTGGGTGAAAAGGTCCTATTTGAAGTTGGAAACCTGGTATTTCTTGGAGAAGATGTGATATATTTGGGAGAAATGTGGCATGTCTGGAAGAAAATGTCCTATTTGGGGGGAGAAGGCTGGTACTTGTGGGAGAAAAGGTCCTATTTAAGGAGGAATCCTGGTATTTCTTGGAGGAGATGTGATATGTTTGGGAGATATGTGGCCTTTCTGGAAGAAACTGTCCTCTTTTGGGGATAAAACAGGTATTTGTGGGTGAAAAGGTCCTATTTGAAGGGGGAAAGCAGGTATTTCACGGAGAAGATGTGATCTATTTGGGAGAAATCTGGCATTTCTGGAAGAAACTGTCCTCTTTTGGGGATAAAACAGGTATTTGTGGGTGAAAAGGTCCTATTTGAAGGGGAAAGCTGGTATTTCTTGGAGAAGATGTGATATATTTGGGAGAAATCTGGCATTTCTGGAAGAATATGTTCAATTTGAGGGATAAAACAGGTATTTGTGGTTGAAAAGGTCCTATTTGAAGGGGGAAACGTGGTATTTCTTGGAGAAGATGTGATCTATTTGGGAGAAATGTGGCATGTCTGGAAGAAACTGTCCTATTTTGGGGATATAACAGGTATTTGTGGTTGAAAAGGTCCTATTCGAAGGGGGAAACCTGGAATTTCTTGGAGAAGATGTGATGTATTTGGGAGAAATGTGGCATTTCTGGAAGAAACTGTCCTCTTTTGGGGATAAAAGAGGTATTTGTGGGTGAAAAGGTCCTATTTGAAGGGGGAAACATGGTATTTCTTGGAGAAGATGTGATATATTTGGGAGAAATGTGCCATTTCTGGAAGAAAATGTCCTCTTTTGGGGATAAAAGAGGTATTTGTGGGTGATAAGGTCCTATTTGAAGGGGGAACCCTGGTATTTCTTGGAGAAGATGTGATCTATTTGGGAGAAATGTGGCATTTCTGGAAGAAACTGTCCTGTTTTGGGGATAAAACAGGTATTTGTGGGAGAAAAGGTCCTATTTGAAGGAGGAAAGCAGGTATTTCTTGGAGAACATGTGATCTATTTGGGAGTAATGTGGCATGTCTGGAAGAAAATGTCCAATTTGGGGGGAGAAGGCTGGTAGTTTTGGGTGAGAAGGTCCTATTTCAGGAGGAATCCTGGTATTTCTTGGAGAAGATGTGATATTTTTGGGAGAAATGTGGCATTTCTGGAAGAAAATGTCCTATTTGGGGGGAGAAGGCTGGTAGTTTTGGGTGAGAAGGTCCTATTTCAGGAGGAATCCTGGCATTTCTTGGAGAAGATGTGATATATTTGGGAGAAATGTGGCCTTTCCGGAAGAAACTGTCCTCTTTTGGGGATAAAAGAGGTATTAGTGGTTGAAAAGGTCCTATTTCCAGGGGGAAAGCTGGTATTTCTTGGAGAAGATGTGATATATTTGGGAGAAATGTGGCATGTCTGGAAGAAAATGTCCTCCTTTGGGGATAAAAGAGGTATTTGTGGGAGAAAAGGTCCTAATTCAAGGGGGAAACCTGGTATTTCTTGGAGAAGATGTGATATATTTGGGAGAAATGTGCCATTTCTGGAAGAAACTGTCCTCTTTTGGGGATAAAAGAGGTATTTGTGGGTGAAAAGGTCCTATTTGAAGGGGGAAACCTGGTATTTCTTGGAGAAGATGTGATATATTTGGGAGAAATGTGGCATTTCTGGAAGAAACTGTCCTCTTTTGGGGATAAAAGAGGTATTTGTGGGTGATAAGGTCCTATTTGAAGGGGGAAAGCTGGTATTTCTTGGAGAAGATGTGATATATTTGGGAGAAATGTGGCATGTCTGGAAGAAGCTGTCCTCTTTTGGGGATAAAACAGGTATTTGTGGGTGAAAAGGTCCTATTTGAAGGGGGAATCGTGGTATTTCTTGGAGAAGATGTGATCTATTTGGGAGAAATGTGGCATGTCTGGAAGAAACTGTCCTCTTTTGGGGATAAAACAGGTATTTGTGGTTGAAAAGGTCCTATTTGAAGGGGGAAAGCTGGTATTTCTTGGAGAAGATGTGATCTATTTGGGAGAAATGTGGCCTTTCTGGAAGAAAATGTCCAATTTGGGGGGAGAAGGCTGGTAGTTTTGGGTGAGAAGGTCCTATTTCAGGAGGAATCCTGGCATTTCTTGGAGAAGATATGATATATTTGGGAGAAATGTGGCATTTCTGGAAGAAAATGTCCAATTTGGGGGGAGAAGGCTGGTAGTTTTGGGTGAGAAGGTCCTATTTCAGGAGGAATCCTGGCATTTCTTGGAGAAGATGTGATATATATGGGAGAAATGTGGCCTTTCCGGAAGAAACTGTCCTCTTTTGGGGATAAAAGAGGTATTAGTGGTTGAAAAGTTCCTATTTCCAGGGGGAAACCTGGTATTTCTTGGAGAAGATGTGATATATTTGGGAGAAATGTGGCATTTCTGGAAGAAAATGTCCTCTTTTGGGGATAAAAGAGGTATTTGTGGGAGAAAAGGTCCTAATTCAAGGGGGAAACCTGGTATTTCTAGGAGAAGATGTGATATATTTGGGAGAAATGTGGCATTTCTGGAAGAAACTGTCGTATTTTGGGCATAAAACAGGTATTTGTGGTTGAAAAGGTCCTATTTGAAGGGGTAAAGCTGGTATTTCTTGGAGAAGATGTGATTTATTTGGGAGAAATGTGGCATTTCTGGAAGAAACTGTCCTCTTTTGGGGATAAAACAGGTATTTGTGGGTGAAAAGGTCCTATTTGAAGGGGGAAACGTGGTATATCTTGGAGAAGATGTGATATATTTGGGAGAAATGAGGCATTTCTGGAAGTAACTGTCCAATTTGTGGGGAGAAGCCTGGTATTAGTGGGTGAGAAGGTCCTATTTCAGGAGGAATCCTGGTATTTCTTGGAGAAGATGTGATATATTTGGGAGAAATGTGGCATTTCTGGAAGAAACTGTCCTCTTTTGGGGATAAAAGAGGTATGTGTGGGTGAAAAGGTCCTATTTGAAGTTGGAAACCTGGTATTTCTTGGAGAAGATGTGATATATTTGGGAGAAATGTGGCATGTCTGGAAGAAAATGTCCTATTTGGGGGGAGAAGGCTGGTACTTGTGGGAGAAAAGGTCCTATTTAAGGAGGAATCCTGGTATTTCTTGGAGGAGATGTGATATGTTTGGGAGATATGTGGCCTTTCTGGAAGAAACTGTCCTCTTTTGGGGATAAAAGAGGTATTTGTGGGTGAAAAGGTCCTATTTGAAGGGGGAAAGCAGGTATTTCACGGAGAAGATGTGATCTATTTGGGAGAAATCTGGCATTTCTGGAAGAAACTGTCCTCTTTTGGGGATAAAACAGGTATTTGTGGGTGAAAAGGTCCTATTTGAAGGGGGAAACGTGGTATTTCTTGGAGAAGATGTGATATATTTGGGAGAAATCTGGCATTTCTGGAAGAATATGTTCAATTTGAGGGATAAAACAGGTATTTGTGGTTGAAAAGGTCCTATTTGAAGGGGGAAACGTGGTATTTCTTGGAGAAGATGTGATCTATTTGGGAGAAATGTGGCATGTCTGGAAGAAACTGTCCTATTTTGGGGATATAACAGGTATTTGTGGTTGAAAAGGTCCTATTCGAAGGGGGAAACCTGGAATTTCTTGGAGAAGATGTGATGTATTTGGGAGAAATGTGGCATTTCTGGAAGAAACTGTCCTCTTTTGGGGATAAAAGAGGTATTTGTGGGTGAAAAGGTCCTATTTGAAGGGGGAAACATGGTATTTCTTGGAGAAGATGTGATATATTTGGGAGAAATGTGCCATTTCTGGAAGAAAATGTCCTCTTTTGGGGATAAAAGAGGTATTTGTGGGTGATAAGGTCCTATTTGAAGGGGGAACCCTGGTATTTCTTGGAGAAGATGTGATCTATTTGGGAGAAATGTGGCATTTCTGGAAGAAACTGTCCTGTTTTGGGGATAAAACAGGTATTTGTGGGAGAAAAGGTCCTATTTGAAGGAGGAAAGCAGGTATTTCTTGGAGAACATGTGATCTATTTGGGAGTAATGTGGCATGTCTGGAAGAAAATGTCCAATTTGGGGGGAGAAGGCTGGTAGTTTTGGGTGAGAAGGTCCTATTTCAGGAGGAATCCTGGTATTTCTTGGAGAAGATGTGATATTTTTGGGAGAAATGTGGCATTTCTGGAAGAAAATGTCCAATTTGGGGGGAGAAGGCTGGTAGTTTTGGGTGAGAAGGTCCTATTTCAGGAGGAATCCTGGCATTTCTTGGAGAAGATGTGATATATTTGGGAGAAATGTGGCCTTTCCGGAAGAAACTGTCCTCTTTTGGGGATAAAAGAGGTATTAGTGGTTGAAAAGGTCCTATTTCCAGGGGGAAAGCTGGTATTTCTTGGAGAAGATGTGATATATTTGGGAGAAATGTGGCATGTCTGGAAGAAAATGTCCTCCTTTGGGGATAAAAGAGGTATTTGTGGGAGAAAAGGTCCTAATTCAAGGGGGAAACCTGGTATTTCTTGGAGAAGATGTGATATATTTGGGAGGAATGTGGCATTTCTGGAAGAAAATGTCGTATTTTGGGGATAAAAGAGGTATTTGTGGTTGAAAAGGTCCTATTTGAAGGGGGAAAGCTGGTATTTCTTGGAGAAGATGTGATCTATTTGGGAGAAATGTGGCATTTCTGGAAGAAACTGTCCTCTTTTGGGGATAAAAGAGGTATTTGTGGGTGAAAAGGTCCTATTTGAAGGGGGAATCGTGGTATTTCTTGGAGAAGATGTGATATATTTGGGAGAAATGTGGCATTTCTGGAAGAAAATGTCCAATTTGTGGGGAGAAGGCTGGTAGTTGTGGGTGAAAAGGTCCTATTTCAGGAGGAATCCTGGTATTTCTTGGAGAAGATGTGATCTATTTGGGAGAAATGTGGCATTTCTGGAAGAAACTGTCCTCTTTTGGGGATAAAACAGGTATTTGTGGGTGAAAAGGTCCTATTTGAAGGGGGAAAGCTGGTATTTCTTGGAGAAGATGTGATATATTTGGGAGAAATCTGGCATTTCTGGAAGAATATGTCCAATTTGAGGGATAAAACAGGTATTTGTGGTTGAAAAGGTCGTATTTGAAGGGGGAAACCTGGTATTTCTTGGAGAAGCTGTGATCTATTTGGGAGAAATCTGGCATTTCTGGAAGAAACTGTCCTATTTTGGGGATAAAAGAGGTATTTGTGGGTGAAAAGGTCGTATTTGAAGGGGGAAACCTGATATTTCTTGGAGAAGATGTGATCTATTTGGGAGAAATGTGGCATTTCTGGAAGAAACTGTCGTCTTTTGGGGATAAAAGAGGTATTTGTGGGTGATAAGGTCCTATTTGAAGGGGGAAAGCTGGTATTTCTTGGAGAAGATGTGATATATTTGGGAGAAATGTGGCATGTCTGGAAGAAGCTGTCCTATTTTGGGGATAAAACAGGTATTTGTGGGTGATAAGGTCCTATTTGAAGGGGGAAACCTGGTATTTCTTGGAGAAGATGTGATATATTTGGGAGAAATGTGGCATTTCTGGAAGAAACTGTCCTATTTTGGGGATAAAACAGGTATTTGTGGGAGAAAAGGTCCTATTTGAAGGGGGAAAGCTGGTATTTCTTGGAGAAGATGTGATATATTTGGGAGAAATGTGGCATGTCTGGAAGAAAATGTCCAATTTGGGGGGAGAAGGCTTGTAGTTTTGGGTGAGAAGGTCCTATTTCAGGAGGAATCCTGGCATTTCTTGGAGAAGATGTGATCTATTTGGGAGAAATGTGGCCTTTCCGGAAGAAACTGTCCTCTTTTGGAGATAAAAGAGGTATTAGTGGTTGAAAAGGTCCTATTTCCCCGGGGAAACCTGGTATTTCTTGGAGAAGATGTGATATATTTGGGAGAAATGTGGCCTATCTGGAAGAAACTGTCCTCTTTTGGGGATAAAAGAGGTATTTCATGGAGAAAAGGTCCTAATTCAAGGGGGAAAGCAGGTATTTCTTGGAGGAGATGTGATATATTTGGGAGAAATGTGGCATTTCTGGAAGAAACTGTCCTCTTTTGGGGATAAAAGAGGTATTTGTGCGTGAAAAGGTCCTATTTGAAGGGGGAAAGCTGGTATTTCTTGGAGAAGATGTGATATATTTGGGAGAAATGTGGCATTTCTGGAAGAAACTGTCCTCTTTTGGGGATAAAAGAGGTATGTGTGGGTGAAAAGGTCCTATTTGAAGGGGGAACCCTGGTATATCTTGGAGAAGATGTGATATATTTGGGAGAAATGTGGCATGTCTGGAGGATAATGTCCTATTTGGGGGGAGAAGGGTGGTACTTGTGGGAGAAAAGGTCCTATTTCAGGAGGAATCCTGGTATTTCTTGGAGGACATGTGATATGTTTGGGAGAAATGTGCCATTTCTGGAAGAAACTGTCCTCTTTTGGGGATAAAAGAGGTATTTGTGGGTGAAAAGGTCCTATTTGAAGGGGGAAAGCTGGTATTTCTTGGAGAAGATGTGATCTATTTGGGAGAAATGTGGCCTTTCAGGAAGAAACTGTCCTATTTTGGGGATAAAAGAGGTATTTGTGGGAGAAAAGGTCCTATTTGAAGGGGGAAACCTGGTATTTCTTGGAGAAGCTGTGATCTATTTGGGAGAAATGTGGCATTTCTGGAAGAAACTGTCCTCTTTTGGGGATAAAAGAGGTATTTGTGGGTGAAAAGGTCCTATTTGAAGGGGGAAATCTGGTATTTCTTGGAGAAGATGTGATATATTTGGGAGAAATCTGGCATTTCTGGAAGAAACTGTCCTCTTTTGGGGATAAAAGAGGTATTTGTGGGTGATAAGGTCCTATTTGAAGGGGGAACCCTGGTATTTCTTGGAGAAGATGTGATATATTTGGGAGAAATGTGGCATTTCTGGAAGAAACTGTCCTGTTTTGGGGATAAAAGAGGTATTTGTGGGTGAAAAGGTCCTATTTGAAGGAGGAAAGCTGGTATTTCTTGGAGAAAATGTGATCTATTTGGGAGTAATGTGGCATGTCTGGAAGAAAATGTCCAATTTGGGGGGAGAAGGCTGGTAGTTTTGGGTGAGAAGGTCCTATTTCAGGAGGAATCCTGGTATTTCTTGGAGAAGATGTGATATTTTTGGGAGAAATGTGGCATTTCTGGAAGAAAATGTCCAATTTGGGGGGAGAAGGCTGGTAGTTTTGGGTGAGAAGGTCCTATTTCAGGAGGAATCCTGGCATTTCTTGGAGAAGATGTGATCTATTTGGGAGAAATGTGGCCTTTCCGGAAGAAACTGTCCTCTTTTGGGGATAAAAGAGGTATTAGTGGTTGAAAAGGTCCTATTTCCAGGGGGAAAGCTGGTATTTCTTGGAGAAGATGTGATATATTTGGGAGAAATGTGGCATTTCTGGAAGAAACTGTCCTCTTTTGGGGATAAAAGAGGTATTTGTGGGAGAAAAGGTCCTAATTCAAGGGGGAAACCTGGTATTTCTTGGAGAAGATGTGATATATTTGGGAGGAATGTGGCATTTCTGGAAGAAAATGTCGTATTTTGGGGATAAAAGAGGTATTTGTGGTTGAAAAGGTCCTATTTGAAGGGGGAAAGCTGGTATTTCTTGGAGAAGATGTGATATATTTGGGAGAAATGTGGCATTTCTGGAAGAAACTGTCCTCTTTTGGGGATAAAAGAGGTATTTGTGGGTGAAAAGGTCCTATTTGAAGGGGGAATCGTGGTATTTCTTGGAGAAGATGTGATCTATTTGGGAGAAATGTGGCATTTCTGGAAGAAAATGTCCAATTTGTGGGGAGAAGGCTGGTAGTTGTGGGTGAAAAGGTCCTATTTCAGGAGGAATCCTGGTATTTCTTGGAGAAGATGTGATCTATTTGGGAGAAATGTGGCATTTCTGGAAGAAACTGTCCTCTTTTGGGGATAAAACAGGTATTTGTGGGTGAAAAGGTCCTATTTGAAGGGGGAAACGTGGGTTTTCTTGGAGAAGATGTGATATATATGGGAGAAATGTGGCCTTTCTGTCAGAAACTGTCCTATTTTGGGGATAAAACAGGTATTTGTGGGTGAAAAGGTCCTATTTGAAGGGGGAAAGCTGGTATTTCTTGGAGAAGATGTGATATATTTGGGAGAAATCTGGCATTTCTGGAAGAATATGTCCAATTTGAGGGATAAAACAGGTATTTGTTGGTGAAAAGGTCGTATTTGAAGGGGGAAAGCTGGTATTTCTTGGAGAAGATGTGATATATTTGGGAGAAATCTGGCATTTCTGGAAGAAACTGTCCTATTTTGGGGATAAAAGAGGTATTTGTGGGTGAAATGGTCCTATTTGAAGGGGGAACCCTGGTATTTCTTGGAGAAGATGTGATGTATTTGGGAGAAATGTGGCATTTCTGGAAGAAACTGTCCTCTTTTGGGGATAAAAGAGGTATTTGTGGGTGATAAGGTCCTATTTGAAGGGGGAAAGCTGGTATTTCTTGGAGAAGATGTGATGTATTTGGGAGAAATGTGGCATGTCTGGAAGAAGCTGTCCTATTTTGGGGATAAAACAGGTATTTGTGGGTGATAAGGTCCTATTTGAAGGGGGAAACCTGGTATTTCTTGGAGAAGATGTGATATATTTGGGAGAAATCTGGCATTTCTGGAAGAAACTGTCCTATTTTGGGGATAAAACAGGTATTTGTGGGAGAAAAGGTCCTATTTGAAGGGGGAAAGCTGGTATTTCTTGGAGAAGATGTGATATATTTGGGAGAAATGTGGCATGTCTGGAAGAAAATGTCCAATTTGGGGGGAGAAGGCTTGTAGTTTTGGGTGAGAAGGTCCTATTTCAGGAGGAATCCTGGCATTTCTTGGAGAAGATGTGATCTATTTGGGAGAAATGTGGCCTTTCCGGAAGAAACTGTCCTCTTTTGGAGATAAAAGAGGTATTAGTGGTTGAAAAGGTCCTATTTCCCCGGGGAAACCTGGTATTTCTTGGAGAAGATGTGATATATTTGGGAGAAATGTGGCATTTCTGGAAGAAACTGTCCTCTTTTGGGGATAAAAGAGGTATTTCATGGAGAAAAGGTCCTAATTCAAGGGGGAAAGCAGGTATTTCTTGGAGGAGATGTGATATATTTGGGAGAAATGTGGCATTTCTGGAAGAAACTGTCCTCTTTTGGGGATAAAAGAGGTATTTGTGGGTGAAAAGGTCCTATTTGAAGGGGGAAAGCTGGTATTTCTTGGAGAAGATGTGATATATTTGGGAGAAATCTGGCATTTCTGGAAGAAACTGTCCTCTTTTGGGGATAAAAGAGGTATTTGTGGGTGAAAAGGTCCTATTTGAAGGGGGAAAGCTGGTATTTCTTGGAGAAGATGTGATATATTTGGGAGAAATGTGTCATGTCTGGAAGAAACTGTCCTCTTTTGGGGATAAAACAGGTATTTGTGGGAGAAAAGGTCCTATTTGAAGGGGGAAAGCTGGTATTTCTTGGAGAAGATGTGATCTATTTGGGAGAAATGTCGCCTTTCTGGAAGAAAATGTCCAATTTGGGGGGAGAAGGCTGGTAGTTTTGGGTGAGAAGGTCCTATTTCAGGAGGAATCCTGGCATTTCTTGGAGAAGATATGATATATTTGGGAGAAATGTGGCATTTCTGGAAGAAAATGTCCAATTTGGGGGGAGAAGGCTGGTAGTTTTGGGTGAGAAGGTCCTATTTCAGGAGGAATCCTGGCATTTCTTGGAGAAGATGTGATATATATGGGTGAAATGTGGCCTTTCCGTAAGAAACTGTCCTCTTTTGGGGATAAAAGAGGTATTAGTGGTTGAAAAGGTCCTATTTCCAGGGGGAAAGCTGGTATTTCTTGGAGAAGATGTGATATATTTGGGAGAAATGTGGCATTTCTGGAAGAAAATGTCCTCTTTTGGGGATAAAAGAGGTATTTCATGGAGAAAAGGTCCTAATTCAAGGGGGAAACGTGGTATTTCTTGGAGAAGATGTGATATATTTGGGAGAAATGTGGCATTTCTGGAAGAAACTGTCGTATTTTGGGCATAAAACAGGTATTTGTGGTTGAAAAGGTCCTATTTGAAGGGGTAAATCTGGTATTTCTTGGAGAAGATGTGATATATTTGGGAGAAATGTGGCATTTCTGGAAGAAAGTGTCCTCTTTTGGGGATAAAACAGGTATTTGTGGGTGAAAAGGTCCTATTTGAAGGGGGAAACGTGGTATTTCTTGGAGAAGATGTGATATATTTGGGAGAAATGAGGCATTTCTGGAAGTAACTGTCCAATTTGTGGGGAGAAGCCTGGTATTAGTGGGTGAGAAGGTCCTATTTCAGGAGGAATCCTGGTATTTCTTGGAGAAGATGTGATATATTTGGGAGAAATGTGGCATTTCTGGAAGAAACTGTCCTCTTTTGGGGATAAAAGAGGTATGTGTGGGTGAAAAGGTCCTATTTGAAGTTGGAAACCTGGTATTTCTTGGAGAAGATGTGATATATTTGGGAGAAATGTGGCATGTCTGGAAGAAAATGTCCTATTTGGGGGGAGAAGGCTGGTTCTTGTGGGAGAAAAGGTCCTATTTAAGGAGGAATCCTGGTATTTCTTGGAGGAGATGTGATATGTTTGGGAGATATGTGGCCTTTCTGGAAGAAACTGTCCTATTTTGGGGATAAAACAGGTATTTGTGTGTGAAAAGGTCCTATTTGAAGGGGGAGAGCAGGTATTTCACGGAGAAGATGTGATCTATTTGGGAGAAATCTGACATTTCTGGAAGAAACTGTCCTCTTTTGGGGATAAAACAGGTATTTGTGGGTGAAAAGGTCCTATTTGAAGGGGGAAACGTGGTATTTCTTGGAGAAGATGTGATATATTTGGGAGAAATCTGGCATTTTTGGAAGAATATGTTCAATTTGAGGGATAAAACAGGTATTTGTGGTTGAAAAGGCCCTATTTGAAGGGGGAAACGTGGTATTTCTTGGAGAAGATGTGATCTATTTGGGAGAAATGTGGCATGTCTGGAAGAAACTGTCCTATTTTGGGGATATAACAGGTATTTGTGGGTGAAAAGGTCCTATTCGAAGGGGGAAACCTGGAATTTCTTGGAGAAGATGTGATGTATTTGGGAGAAATGTGGCATTTCTGGAAGAAACTGTCCTCTTTTGGGGATAAAAGAGGTATTTGTGGGTGAAAAGGTCCTATTTGAAGGGGGAAACATGGTATTTCTTGGAGAAGATGTGATATATTTGGGAGAAATGTGCCATTTCTGGAAGAAAATGTCCTCTTTTGGGGATAAAAGAGGTATTTGTGGGTGATAAGGTCCTATTTGAAGGGGGAACCCTGGTATTTCTTGGAGAAGATGTGATCTATTTGGGAGAAATGTGGCATTTCTGGAAGAAACTGTCCTGTTTTGGGGATAAAACAGGTATTTGTGGGAGAAAAGGTCCTATTTGAAGGAGGAAAGCAGGTATTTCTTGGAGAACATGTGATCTATTTGGGAGTAATGTGGCATGTCTGGAAGAAAATGTCCAATTTGGGGGGAGAAGGCTGGTAGTTTTGGGTGAGAAGGTCCTATTTCAGGAGGAATCCTGGTATTTCTTGGAGAAGATGTGATATTTTTGGGAGAAATGTGGCATTTCTGGAAGAAAATGTCCAATTTGGGGGGAGAAGGCTGGTAGTTTTGGGTGAGAAGGTCCTATTTCAGGAGGAATCCTGGCATTTCTTGGAGAAGATGTGATATATTTGGGAGAAATGTGGCCTTTCCGGAAGAAACTGTCCTCTTTTGGGGATAAAAGAGGTATTAGTGGTTGAAAAGGTCCTATTTCCAGGGGGAAAGCTGGTATTTCTTGGAGAAGATGTGATATATTTGGGAGAAATGTGGCATGTCTGGAAGAAAATGTCCTCCTTTGGGGATAAAAGAGGTATTTGTGGGAGAAAAGGTCCTAATTCAAGGGGGAAACCTGGTATTTCTTGGAGAAGATGTGATATATTTGGGAGAAATGTGCCATTTCTGGAAGAAACTGTCCTCTTTTGGGGATAAAAGAGGTATTTGTGGGTGAAAAGGTCCTATTTGAAGGGGGAAACCTGGTATTTCTTGGAGAAGATGTGATCTATTTGGGAGAAATGTGGCATTTCTGGAAGAAACTGTCCTGTTTTGGGGATAAAAGAGGTATTTGTGGGTGAAAAGGTCCTATTTGAAGGGGGAATCGTGGTATTTCTTGGAGAAGATGTGATATATTTGGGAGAAATGTGGCATTTCTGGAAGAAAATGTCCAATTTGTGGGGAGAAGGCTGGTAGTTGTGGGTGAAAAGGTCCTATTTCAGGAGGAATCCTGGTATTTCTTGGAGAAGATGTGATCTATTTGGGAGAAATGTGGCATTTCTGGAAGAAACTGTCCTCTTTTGGGGATAAAACAGGTATTTGTGGGTGAAAAGGTCCTATTTGAAGGGGGAAAGCTGGTATTTCTTGGAGAAGATGTGATATATTTGGGAGAAATCTGGCATTTCTGGAAGAATATGTCCAATTTGAGGGATAAAACAGGTATTTGTGGTTGAAAAGGTCGTATTTGAAGGGGGAAACCTGGTATTTCTTGGAGAAGATGTGATATATTTGGGAGAAATCTGGCATTTCTGGAAGAAACTGTCCTATTTTGGGGATAAAAGAGGTATTTGTGGGTGAAAAGGTCGTATTTGAAGGGGGAAACCTGATATTTCTTGGAGAAGATGTGATCTATTTGGGAGAAATGTGGCATTTCTGGAAGAAACTGTCGTCTTTTGGGGATAAAAGAGGTATTTGTGGGTGATAAGGTCCTATTTGAAGGGGGAAAGCTGGTATTTCTTGGAGAAGATGTGATATATTTGGGAGAAATGTGGCATGTCTGGAAGAAGCTGTCCTATTTTGGGGATAAAACAGGTATTTGTGGGTGATAAGGTCGTATTTGAAGGGGGAAAGCTGGTATTTCTTGGAGAAGATGTGATCTATTTGGGAGAAATGTGGCATTTCTGGAAGAAACTGTCCTATTTTGGGGATAAAACAGGTATTTGTGGGAGAAAAGGTCCTATTTGAAGGGGGAAAGCTGGTATTTCTTGGAGAAGATGTGATATATTTGGGAGAAATGTGGCATGTCTGGAAGAAAATGTCCAATTTGGGGGGAGAAGGCTTGTAGTTTTGGGTGAGAAGGTCCTATTTCAGGAGGAATCCTGGCATTTCTTGGAGAAGATGTGATCTATTTGGGAGAAATGTGGCCTTTCCGGAAGAAACTGTCCTCTTTTGGAGATAAAAGAGGTATTAGTGGTTGAAAAGGTCCTATTTCCCCGGGGAAACCTGGTATTTCTTGGAGAAGATGTGATATATTTGGGAGAAATGTGGCCTATCTGGAAGAAACTGTCCTCTTTTGGGGATAAAAGAGGTATTTCATGGAGAAAAGGTCCTAATTCAAGGGGGAAAGCAGGTATTTCTTGGAGGAGATGTGATATATTTGGGAGAAATGTGGCATTTCTGGAAGAAACTGTCCTCTTTTGGGGATAAAAGAGGTATTTGTGCGTGAAAAGGTCCTATTTGAAGGGGGAAAGCTGGTATTTCTTGGAGAAGATGTGATATATTTGGGAGAAATGTGGCATTTCTGGAAGAAACTGTCCTCTTTTGGGGATAAAAGAGGTATGTGTGGGTGAAAAGGTCCTATTTGAAGGGGGAACCCTGGTATATCTTGGAGAAGATGTGATATATTTGGGAGAAATGTGGCATGTCTGGAGGATAATGTCCTATTTGGGGGGAGAAGGGTGGTACTTGTGGGAGAAAAGGTCCTATTTCAGGAGGAATCCTGGTATTTCTTGGAGGACATGTGATATGTTTGGGAGAAATGTGCCATTTCTGGAAGAAACTGTCCTCTTTTGGGGATAAAAGAGGTATTTGTGGGTGAAAAGGTCCTATTTGAAGGGGGAAAGCTGGTATTTCTTGGAGAAGATGTGATCTATTTGGGAGAAATGTGGCCTTTCAGGAAGAAACTGTCCTATTTTGGGGATAAAAGAGGTATTTGTGGGAGAAAAGGTCCTATTTGAAGGGGGAAACCTGGTATTTCTTGGAGAAGCTGTGATCTATTTGGGAGAAATGTGGCATTTCTGGAAGAAACTGTCCTCTTTTGGGGATAAAAGAGGTATTTGTGGGTGAAAAGGTCCTATTTGAAGGGGGAAAGCTGGTATTTCTTGGAGAAGATGTGATCTATTTGGGAGAAATCTGGCATTTCTGGAAGAAACTGTCCTCTTTTGGGGATAAAAGAGGTATTTGTGGGTGATAAGGTCCTATTTGAAGGGGGAACCCTGGTATTTCTTGGAGAAGATGTGATATATTTGGGAGAAATGTGGCATTTCTGGAAGAAACTGTCCTGTTTTGGGGATAAAAGAGGTATTTGTGGGTGAAAAGGTCCTATTTGAAGGAGGAAAGCTGGTATTTCTTGGAGAAAATGTGATCTATTTGGGAGTAATGTGGCATGTCTGGAAGAAAATGTCCAATTTGGGGGGAGAAGGCTGGTAGTTTTGGGTGAGAAGGTCCTATTTCAGGAGGAATCCTGGTATTTCTTGGAGAAGATGTGATATTTTTGGGAGAAATGTGGCATTTCTGGAAGAAAATGTCCAATTTGGGGGGAGAAGGCTGGTAGTTTTGGGTGAGAAGGTCCTATTTCAGGAGGAATCCTGGCATTTCTTGGAGAAGATGTGATATATTTGGGAGAAATGTGGCCTTTCCGGAAGAAACTGTCCTCTTTTGGGGATAAAAGAGGTATTAGTGGTTGAAAAGGTCCTATTTCCAGGGGGAAAGCTGGTATTTCTTGGAGAAGATGTGATATATTTGGGAGAAATGTGGCATTTCTGGAAGAAACTGTCCTCTTTTGGGGATAAAAGAGGTATTTGTGGGAGAAAAGGTCCTAATTCAAGGGGGAAACCTGGTATTTCTTGGAGAAGATGTGATATATTTGGGAGGAATGTGGCATTTCTGGAAGAAAATGTCGTATTTTGGGGATAAAAGAGGTATTTGTGGTTGAAAAGGTCCTATTTGAAGGGGGAAAGCTGGTATTTCTTGGAGAAGATGTGATATATTTGGGAGAAATGTGGCATTTCTGGAAGAAACTGTCCTCTTTTGGGGATAAAAGAGGTATTTGTGGGTGAAAAGGTCCTATTTGAAGGGGGAATCGTGGTATTTCTTGGAGAAGATGTGATCTATTTGGGAGAAATGTGGCATTTCTGGAAGAAAATGTCCAATTTGTGGGGAGAAGGCTGGTAGTTGTGGGTGAAAAGGTCCTATTTCAGGAGGAATCCTGGTATTTCTTGGAGAAGATGTGATCTATTTGGGAGAAATGTGGCATTTCTGGAAGAAACTGTCCTCTTTTGGGGATAAAACAGGTATTTGTGGGTGAAAAGGTCCTATTTGAAGGGGGAAACGTGGGTTTTCTTGGAGAAGATGTGATATATATGGGAGAAATGTGGCCTTTCTGTCAGAAACTGTCCTATTTTGGGGATAAAACAGGTATTTGTGGGTGAAAAGGTCCTATTTGAAGGGGGAAAGCTGGTATTTCTTGGAGAAGATGTGATATATTTGGGAGAAATCTGGCATTTCTGGAAGAATATGTCCAATTTGAGGGATAAAACAGGTATTTGTTGGTGAAAAGGTCGTATTTGAAGGGGGAAAGCTGGTATTTCTTGGAGAAGATGTGATATATTTGGGAGAAATCTGGCATTTCTGGAAGAAACTGTCCTATTTTGGGGATAAAAGAGGTATTTGTGGGTGAAATGGTCCTATTTGAAGGGGGAAACCTGGTATTTCTTGGAGAAGATGTGATGTATTTGGGAGAAATGTGGCATTTCTGGAAGAAACTGTCCTCTTTTGGGGATAAAAGAGGTATTTGTGGGTGATAAGGTCCTATTTGAAGGGGGAAAGCTGGTATTTCTTGGAGAAGATGTGATATATTTGGGAGAAATGTGGCATGTCTGGAAGAAGCTGTCCTATTTTGGGGATAAAACAGGTATTTGTGGGTGATAAGGTCCTATTTGAAGGGGGAAACCTGGTATTTCTTGGAGAAGATGTGATATATTTGGGAGAAATGTGGCATTTCTGGAAGAAACTGTCCTATTTTGGGGATAAAACAGGTATTTGTGGGAGAAAAGGTCCTATTTGAAGGGGGAAACGTGGTATTTCTTGGAGAAGATGTGATATATTTGGGAGAAATGTGGCATGTCTGGAAGAAAATGTCCAATTTGGGGGGAGAAGGCTTGTAGTTTTGGGTGAGAAGGTCCTATTTCAGGAGGAATCCTGGCATTTCTTGGAGAAGATGTGATCTATTTGGGAGAAATGTGGCCTTTCCGGAAGAAACTGTCCTCTTTTGGAGATAAAAGAGGTATTAGTGGTTGAAAAGGTCCTATTTCCCCGGGGAAACCTGGTATTTCTTGGAGAAGATGTGATATATTTGGGAGAAATGTGGCATTTCTGGAAGAAACTGTCCTCTTTTGGGGATAAAAGAGGTATTTCATGGAGAAAAGGTCCTAATTCAAGGGGGAAAGCAGGTATTTCTTGGAGGAGATGTGATATATTTGGGAGAAATGTGGCATTTCTGGAAGAAACTGTCCTCTTTTGGGGATAAAAGAGGTATTTGTGCGTGAAAAGGTCCTATTTGAAGGGGGAAAGCTGGTATTTCTTGGAGAAGATGTGATATATTTGGGAGAAATCTGGCATTTCTGGAAGAAACTGTCCTCTTTTGGGGATAAAAGAGGTATTTGTGGGTGAAAAGGTCCTATTTGAAGGGGGAAAGCTGGTATTTCTTGGAGAAGATGTGATATAT
The DNA here is from genome assembly GCA_030408155.1 of Lophura swinhoii. Taxonomy (NCBI): domain Eukaryota; kingdom Metazoa; phylum Chordata; class Aves; order Galliformes; family Phasianidae; genus Lophura; species Lophura swinhoii. The sequence goes on along the minus strand of JASCYN010000149.1, from coordinate 26,175,057 downwards.
TTGGGAGAAATGTGTCATGTCTGGAAGAAACTGTCCTCTTTTGGGGATAAAACAGGTATTTGTGGGAGAAAAGGTCCTATTTGAAGGGGGAAAGCTGGTATTTCTTGGAGAAGATGTGATCTATTTGGGAGAAATGTCGCCTTTCTGGAAGAAAATGTCCAATTTGGGGGGAGAAGGCTGGTAGTTTTGGGTGAGAAGGTCCTATTTCAGGAGGAATCCTGGCATTTCTTGGAGAAGATATGATATATTTGGGAGAAATGTGGCATTTCTGGAAGAAAATGTCCAATTTGGGGGGAGAAGGCTGGTAGTTTTGGGTGAGAAGGTCCTATTTCAGGAGGAATCCTGGCATTTCTTGGAGAAGATGTGATATATATGGGTGAAATGTGGCCTTTCCGTAAGAAACTGTCCTCTTTTGGGGATAAAAGAGGTATTAGTGGTTGAAAAGGTCCTATTTCCAGGGGGAAAGCTGGTATTTCTTGGAGAAGATGTGATATATTTGGGAGAAATGTGGCATTTCTGGAAGAAAATGTCCTCTTTTGGGGATAAAAGAGGTATTTGTGGGAGAAAAGGTCCTAATTCAAGGGGGAAACGTGGTATTTCTTGGAGAAGATGTGATATATTTGGGAGAAATGTGGCATTTCTGGAAGAAACTGTCGTATTTTGGGCATAAAACAGGTATTTGTGGTTGAAAAGGTCCTATTTGAAGGGGTAAAGCTGGTATTTCTTGGAGAAGATGTGATATATTTGGGAGAAATGTGGCATTTCTGGAAGAAAGTGTCCTCTTTTGGGGATAAAACAGGTATTTGTGGGTGAAAAGGTCCTATTTGAAGGGGGAAAGGTGGTATTTCTTGGAGAAGATGTGATATATTTGGGAGAAATGAGGCATTTCTGGAAGTAACTGTCCAATTTGTGGGGAGAAGCCTGGTATTAGTGGGTGAGAAGGTCCTATTTCAGGAGGAATCCTGGTATTTCTTGGAGAAGATGTGATATATTTGGGAGAAATGTGGCATTTCTGGAAGAAACTGTCCTCTTTTGGGGATAAAAGAGGTATGTGTGGGTGAAAAGGTCCTATTTGAAGTTGGAAACCTGGTATTTCTTGGAGAAGATGTGATATATTTGGGAGAAATGTGGCATGTCTGGAAGAAAATGTCCTATTTGGGGGGAGAAGGCTGGTACTTGTGGGAGAAAAGGTCCTATTTAAGGAGGAATCCTGGTATTTCTTGGAGGAGATGTGATATGTTTGGGAGATATGTGGCCTTTCTGGAAGAAACTGTCCTATTTTGGGGATAAAACAGGTATTTGTGTGTGAAAAGGTCCTATTTGAAGGGGGAGAGCAGGTATTTCACGGAGAAGATGTGATCTATTTGGGAGAAATCTGACATTTCTGGAAGAAACTGTCCTCTTTTGGGGATAAAACAGGTATATGTGGGTGAAAAGGTCCTATTTGAAGGGGGAAACGTGGTATTTCTTGGAGAAGATGTGATATATTTGGGAGAAATCTGGCATTTCTGGAAGAATATGTTCAATTTGAGGGATAAAACAGGTATTTGTGGTTGAAAAGGTCCTATTTGAAGGGGGAAACGTGGTATTTCTTGGAGAAGATGTGATCTATTTGGGAGAAATGTGGCATTTCTGGAAGAAACTGTCCTATTTTGGGGATATAACAGGTATTTGTGGGTGAAAAGGTCCTATTCGAAGGGGGAAACCTGGAATTTCTTGGAGAAGATGTGATGTATTTGGGAGAAATGTGGCATTTATGGAAGAAACTGTCCTCTTTTGGGGATAAAAGAGGTATTTGTGGGTGAAAAGGTCCTATTTGAATGGGGAAACATGGTATTTCTTGGAGAAGATGTGATATATTTGGGAGAAATGTGCCATTTCTGGAAGAAAATGTCCTCTTTTGGGGATAAAAGAGGTATTTGTGGGTGATAAGGTCCTATTTGAAGGGGGAACCCTGGTATTTCTTGGAGAAGATGTGATATATTTGGGAGAAATGTGGCATTTCTGGAAGAAACTGTCCTGTTTTGGGGATAAAACAGGTATTTGTGGGAGAAAAGGTCCTATTTGAAGGAGGAAAGCTGGTATTTCTTGGAGAAAATGTGATCTATTTGGGAGTAATGTGGCATGTCTGGAAGAAAATGTCCAATTTGGGGGGGGAAGGCTGGTAGTTTTGGGTGAGAAGGTCCTATTTCAGGAGGAATCCTGGTATTTCTTGGAGAAGATGTGATATTTTTGGGAGAAATGTGGCATTTCTGGAAGAAAATGTCCAATTTGGGGGGAGAAGGCTGGTAGTTTTGGGTGAGAAGGTCCTATTTCAGGAGGAATCCTGGCATTTCTTGGAGAAGATGTGATATATTTGGGAGAAATGTGGCCTTTCCGGTAGAAACTGTCCTCTTTTGGGGATAAAAGAGGTATTAGTGGTTGAAAAGGTCCTATTTCCAGGGGGAAAGCTGGTATTTCTTGGAGAAGATGTGATATATTTGGGAGAAATGTGGCATTTCTGGAAGAAAATGTCCTCTTTTGGGGATAAAAGAGGTATTTGTGGGAGAAAAGGTCCTAATTCAAGGGGGAAACCTGGTATTTCTTGGAGAAGATGTGATATATTTGGGAGGAATGTGGCGTTTCTGGAAGAAAATGTCGTATTTTGGGGATAAAAGAGGTATTTGTGGTTGAAAAGGTCCTATTTGAAGGGGGAAAGCTGGTATTTCTTGGAGAAGATGTGATATATTTGGGAGAAATGTGGCATGTCTGGAAGAAAATGTCCTATTTGGGGGGAGAAGGCTGGTACTTGTGGTTGAAAAGGTCCTATTTAAGGAGGAATCCTGGTATTTCTTGGAGAAGATGTGATATGTTTGGGAGATATGTGGCCTTTCTGGAAGAAACTGTCCTCTTTTGGGGATAAAAGAGGTATTTGTGGGTGAAAAGTTCCTATTTGAAGGGGGAAAGCAGGTATTTCACGGAGAAGATGTGATCTATTTGGGAGAAATGTGGCATTTCTGGAAGAAACTGTCCTCTTTTGGGGATAAAACAGGTATTTGTGGGTGAAAAGGTCCTATTTGAAGGGGGAAAGGTGGTATTTCTTGGAGAAGATGTGATATATTTGGGAGAAATGTGGCATTTCTGGAAGAAAATGTCGTATTTTGGGGATAAAAGAGGTATTTGTGGTTGAAAAGGTCCTATTTGAAGGGGGAAACGTGGTATTTCTTGGAGAAGATGTGATCTATTTGGGAGAAATGTGGCATGTCTGGAAGCAACTGTCGTATTTTGGGGATAGAACAGGTATTTGTGGGTGAAAAGGTCCTATTCGATGGGGGAAACCTGGAATTTCTTGGAGAAGATGTGATGTATTTGGGAGAAATGTGGCATTTCTGGAAGAAACTGTCCTCTTTTGGGGATAAAAGAGGTATTTGTGGGTGAAAAGGTCCTATTTGAAGGGGGAAACATGGTATTTCTTGGAGAAGATGTGATATATTTGGGAGAAATGTGCCATTTCTGGAAGAAAATGTCCTCTTTTGGGGATAAAAGAGGTATTTGTGGGTGATAAGGTCCTATTTGAAGGGGGAACCCTGGTATTTCTTGGAGAAGATGTGATATATTTGGGAGAAATGTGGCATTTCTGGAAGAAACTGTCCTGTTTTGGGGATAAAACAGGTATTTGTGGGAGAAAAGGTCCTATTTGAAGGAGGAAAGCTGGTATTTCTTGGAGAAAATGTGATCTATTTGGGAGTAATGTGGCATGTCTGGAAGAAAATGTCCAATTTGGGGGGAGAAGGCTGGTAGTTTTGGGTGAGAAGGTCCTATTTCAGGAGGAATCCTGGTATTTCTTGGAGAAGATGTGATATTTTTGGGAGAAATGTGGCATTTCTGGAAGAAAATGTCCAATTTGGGGGGAGAAGGCTGGTAGTTTTGGGTGAGAAGGTCCTATTTCAGGAGGAATCCTGGCATTTCTTGGAGAAGATGTGATATATTTGGGAGAAATGTGGCCTTTCCGGAAGAAACTGTCCTCTTTTGGGGATAAAAGAGGTATTAGTGGTTGAAAAGGTCCTATTTCCAGGGGGAAAGCTGGTATTTCTTGGAGAAGATGTGATATATTTGGGAGAAATGTGGCATTTCTGGAAGAAAATGTCCTCTTTTGGGGATAAAAGAGGTATTTGTGGGAGAAAAGGTCCTATTTGAAGGGGGAATCGTGGTATTTCTTGGAGAAGATGTGATATATTTGGGAGAAATGTTGCATTTCTGGAAGAAAATGTCCAATTTGTGGGGAGAAGGCTGGTAGTTGTGGGTGAAAAGGTCCTATTTCAGGAGGAATCCTGGTATTTCTTGGAGAAGATGTGATCTATTTGGGAGAAATGTGGCATTTCTGGAAGAAACTGTCCTCTTTTGGGGATAAAACAGGTATTTGTGGGTGAAAAGGTCCTATTTGAAGGGGGAAACGTGGCATTTCTTGGAGAAGATGTGATATATATGGGAGAAATGTGGCCTTTCTGTCAGAAACTGTCCTATTTTGGGGATAAAACAGGTATTTGTGGGTGAAAAGGTCCTATTTGAAGGGGGAAAGCTGGTATTTCTTGGAGAAGATGTGATATATTTGGGAGAAATCTGGCATTTCTGGAAGAATATGTCCAATTTGAGGGATAAAACAGGTATTTGTGGGAGAAAAGGTCCTATTTGAAGGGGGAAAGCTGGTATTTCTTGGAGAAGATGTGATATATTTGGGAGAAATGTGGCATTTCTGGAAGAAACTGTCCTATTTTGGGGATAAAAGAGGTATTTGTGGGTGAAAAGGTCCTATTTGAAGGGGGAAAGCTGGTATTTCTTGGAGAAGATGTGATCTATTTGGGAGAAATGTGGCATGTCTGGAAGAAAATGTCCTATTTGGGGGGAGAAGGCTGGTACTTGTGGGAGAAAAGGTCCTATTTAAGGAGGAATCCTGGTATTTCTTGGAGAAGATGTGATATGTTTGGGAGATATGTGGCCTTTCTGGAAGAAACTGTCCTCTTTTGGGGATAAAAGAGGTATTTGTGGGTGAAAAGGTCCTATTTGAAGGGGGAAAGCAGGTATTTCACGGAGAAGATGTGATATATTTGGGAGAAATGTGGCATTTCTGGAAGAAACTGTCCTCTTTTGGGGATAAAACAGGTATTTGTGGGTGAAAAGGTCCTATTTGAAGGGGGAAACCTGGTATTTCTTGGAGAAGATGTGATATATTTGGGAGAAATCTGGCATTTCTGGAAGAATATGTTCAATTTGAGGGATAAAACAGGTATTTGTTGTTTAAAAGGTCCTATTTGAAGGGGGAAACGTGGTATTTCTTGGAGAAGATGTGATCTATTTGGGAGAAATGTGGCATGTCTGGAAGAAACTGTCCTATTTTGGGGATATAACAGGTATTTGTGGGTGAAAAGGTCCTATTCGAAGGGGGAAACCTGGAATTTCTTGGAGAAGATGTGATGTATTTGGGAGAAATGTGGCATTTCTGGAAGAAACTGTCCTCTTTTGGGGATAAAAGAGGTATTTGTGGGTGAAAAGGTCCTATTTGAAGGGGGAAAGCTGGTATTTCTTGGAGAAGATGTGATATATTTGGGAGAAATGTGCCATTTCTGGAAGAAAATGTCCTCTTTTGGGGATAAAAGAGGTATTTGTGGGTGATAAGGTCCTATTTGAAGGGGGAACCCTGGTATTTCTTGGAGAAGATGTGATATATTTGGGAGAAATGTGGCATTTCTGGAAGAAACTGTCCTGTTTTGGGGATAAAACAGGTATTTGTGGGAGAAAAGGTCCTATTTGAAGGAGGAAAGCTGGTATTTCTTGGAGAAAATCTGATCTATTTGGGAGTAATGTGGCATGTCTGGAAGAAAATGTCCAATTTGGGGGGAGAAGGCTGGTAGTTTTGGCTGAGAAGGTCCTATTTCAGGAGGAATCCTGGTATTTCTTGGAGAAGATGTGATATTTTTGGGAGAAATGTGGCATTTCTGGAAGAAAATGTCCAATTTGGGGGGAGAAGGCTGGTAGTTTTGGGTGAGAAGGTCCTATTTCAGGAGGAATCCTGGCATTTCTTGGAGAAGATGTGATATATTTGGGAGAAATGTGGCCTTTCCGGAAGAAACTGTCCTCTTTTGGGGATAAAAGAGGTATTAGTGGTTGAAAAGGTCCTATTTCCAGGGGGAAAGCTGGTATTTCTTGGAGAAGATGTGATATATTTGGGAGAAATGTGGCATGTCTGGAAGAAAATGTCCTCTTTTGGGGATAAAAGAGGTATTTGTGGGAGAAAAGGTCCTAATTCAAGGGGGAAACCTGGTATTTCTTGGAGAAAATGTGATATATTTGGGAGGAATGTGGCATTTCTGGAAGAAAATGTCGTATTTTGGGGATAAAAGAGGTATTAGTGGTTGAAAAGGTCCTATTTGAAGGGGGAAAGCTGGTATTTCTTGGAGAAGATGTGATATATTTGGGAGAAATGTGGCATTTCTGGGAGAAACTGTCCTATTTTGGGGATAAAAGAGGTATTTGTGGGTGAAAAGGTCCTATTTGAAGGGGGAATCGTGGTATTTCTTGGAGAAGATGTGATCTATTTGGGAGAAATGTGGCATGTCTGGAAGAAAATGTCCAATTTGTGGGGAGAAGGCTGGTAGTTGTGGGTGAGAAGGTCCTATTTCAGGAGGAATCCTGGTATTTCTTGGAGAAGATGTGATCTATTTGGGAGAAATGTGGCATGTCTGGAAGAAACTGTCCTCTTTTGGGGATAAAACAGGTATTTGTGGGTGAAAAGGTCCTATTTGAAGGGGGAAACGTGGCATTTCTTGGAGAAGATGTGATATATATGGGAGAAATGTGGCCTTTCTGTCAGAAACTGTCCTATTTTGGGGATAAAACAGGTATTTGTGGGTGAAAAGGTCCTATTTGAAGGGGGAAAGCTGGTATTTCTTGGAGAAGATGTGATATATTTGGGAGAAATCTGGCATTTCTGGAAGAATATGTCCAATTTGAGGGATAAAACAGGTATTTGTGGTTGAAAAGGTCGTATTTGAAGGGGGAAAGCTGGTATTTCTTGGAGAAGATGTGATATATTTGGGAGAAATGTGGCATTTCTGGAAGAAACTGTCCTCTTTTGGGGATAAAAGAGGTATTTGTGGGTGAAAAGGTCCTATTTGAAGGGGGAAAGCTGGTATTTCTTGGAGAAGATGTGATCTATTTGGGAGAAATGTGGCATTTCTGGAAGAAACTGTCCTCTTTTGGGGATAAAAGAGGTATTAGTGGGTGATAAGGTCCTATTTGAAGGGGGAAAGCTGGTATTTCTTGGAGAAGATGTGATATATTTGGGAGAAATGTGGCATGTCTGGAAGAAGCTGTCCTATTTTGGGGATAAAACAGGTACTTGTGGGTGAAAAGGTCCTATTTGAAGGGGGAAACCTGGTATTTCTTGGAGAAGATGTGATATATTTGGGAGAAATGTGGCATTTCTGGAAGAAACTGTCCTCTTTTGGGGATAAAAGAGGTATTTGTGGGAGAAAAGGTCCTATTTGAAGGGGGAAAGCTGGTATTTCTTGGAGAAGATGTGATATATTTGGGAGAAATGTGGCATGTCTGGAAGAAAATGTCCAATTTGGGGGGAGAAGGCTTGTAGTTTTGGGTGAGAAGGTCCTATTTCAGGAGGAATCCTGGCATTTCTTGGAGAAGATATGATCTATTTGGGAGAAATGAGGCCTTTCCGGAAGAAACTGTCCTCTTTTGGAGATAAAAGAGGTATTAGTGGTTGAAAAGGTCCTATTTCCCCGGGGAAACCTGGTATTTCTTGGAGAAGATGTGATATATTTGGGAGAAATGTGGCATTTCTGGAAGAAACTGTCCTCTTTTGGGGATAAAAGAGGTATTTCATGGAGAAAAGGTCCTAATTCAAGGGGGAAAGCAGGTATTTCTTGGAGGAGATGTGATATATTTGGGAGAAATGTGGCATTTCTGGAAGAAACTGTCCTCTTTTGGGGATAAAAGAGGTATTTGTGCGTGAAAAGGTCCTATTTGAAGGGGGAAAGCTGGTATTTCTTGGAGAAGATGTGATATATTTGGGAGAAATGTGGCATTTCTGGAAGAAACTGTCCTCTTTTGGGGATAAAAGAGGTATTTGTGGGTGAAAAGGTCCTATTTGAAGGGGGAACCCTGGTATATCTTGGAGAAGATGTGATATATTTGGGAGAAATGTGGCATGTCTGGAGGAAAATGTTCTATTTGGGGGGAGAAGTGTGGTACTTGTGGGAGAAAAGGTCCTATTTCAGGAGGAATCCTGGTATTTCTTGGAGGACATGTGATATGTTTGGGAGAAATGTGCCATTTCTGGAAGAAACTGTCCTCTTTTGGGGATAAAAGAGGTATTTGTAGGTGAAAAGGTCCTATTTGAAGGGGGAAAGCTGGTATTTCTTGGAGAAGATGTGATCTATTTGGGAGAAATGTGGCCTTTCAGGAAGAAACTGTCCTATTTTGGGGATAAAAGAGGTATTTGTGGGAGAAAAGGTCCTATTTGAAGGGGAAACCTGGTATTTCTTGGAGAAGATGTGATCTATTTGGGAGAAATGTGGCATTTCTGGAAGAAACTGTCCTCTTTTGGGGATAAAAGAGGTATTTGTGGGTGAAAAGGTCCTATTTGAAGGGGGAAACCTGGTATTTCTTGGAGAAGATGTGATATATTTGGTAGAAATGTGGCATTTCTGGAAGAAACTGTCCTATTTTGGGGATAAAAGAGGTATTTGTGGGTGAAAAGTTCCTATTTGAAGGGGGAAACCTGGTATTTCTTGGAGAAGAGGTGATATATTTGGGAGAAATGTGGCATGTCTGGCAGAAACTGTCCTATTTGGGGGATAAAACAGGTATTTGTGGGTGAAAAGGTCCTATTTGAAGGGGGAAAGCTGGTATTTCTTGGAGAAGATGTGATGTATTTGGGAGAAATTTGGCATTTCTGGAAGAAAATGTCCAATTTGTGGGGAGAAGGCTGGTAGTTGTGGGTGAGAAGGTCCTATTTCAGGAGGAATCCTGGTATTTCTTGGAGAAGATGTGATCTATTTGGGAGAAATGTGGCATGTCTGGAAGAAACTGTCCTCTTTTGGGGATAAAACAGGTATTTGTGGGTGAAAAGGTCCTATTTGAAGTTGGAAACCTGGTATTTCTTGGAGAAGATGTGATATATTTGGGAGAAATTTAGCATTTCTGGAAGAATATGTCCAATTTGAGGGATAAAACAGGTATTTGTGGGAGAAAAGGTCCTATTTGACGGGGGAAAGCTGGTATTTCTTGGAGAAGATGTGATCTATTTTGGAGAAATGTGGCATGTTTGGAAGAAAATGTCCAATTTGGTGGGAGAAGGCTGGTAGTTTTGGGTGAGAAGGTCCTATTTCAGGAGGAATCCTGGTATTTCTTGGAGAAGATGTGATCTATTTGGGAGAAATGTGGCCTTTCTGGAAGAAAATGTCCAATTTGGGGGGAGAAGGCTGGTAGTTTTGGGTGAGAAGGTCCTATTTCAGGAGGAATCCCGGTATTTCTTGGAGAAGATGTGATCTATTTGGGAGAAATGTGGCATTTCTGGAAGAAACTGTCCTCTTTTGGGGATAAAACAGGTATTTGTGGGTGAAAAGGTCCTATTTGAAGGGGGAAACGTGGTATTTCTTGGAGAAGATGTGATATATATGGGAGAAATGTGGCCTTTCTGTCAGAAACTGTCCTCTTTTGGGGATAAAACAGGTATTTGTGGGTGAAAAGGTCCTATTTGAAGGGGGAAAGCTGGTATTTCTTGGAGAAGATGTGATATATTTGGGAGAAATCTGGCATTTCTGGAAGAATATGTCCTCTTTTGGGGATAAAACAGGTATTTGTGGGTGAAAAGGTCGTATTTGAAGGGGGAAAGCTGGTATTTCTTGGAGAAGATGTGATATATTTGGGAGAAATCTGGCATTTCTGGAAGAAACTGTCCTCTTTTGGGGATAAAAGAGGTATTTGTGGGTGAAAAGGTCCTATTTGAAGGGGGAAAGCTGGTATTTCTTGGAGAAGATGTGATCTATTTGGGAGAAATGTGGCATTTCTGGAAGAAACTGTCCTCTTTTGGGGATAAAAGAGGTATTAGTGGGTGATAAGGTCCTATTTGAAGGGGGAAAGCTGGTATTTCTTGGAGAAGATGTGATATATTTGGGAGAAATGTGGCATGTCTGGAAGAAGCTGTCCTATTTTGGGGATAAAACAGGTATTTGTGGGTGATAAGGTCCAACTTCAAGGGGGAAACCTGGTATTTCTTGGAGAAGATGTGATCTATTTGGGAGAAATGTGGCATTTCTGGAAGAAACTGTCCTATTTTGGGGATAAAACAGGTATTTGTGGGAGAAAAGGTCCTATTTGAAGGGGGAAAGCTGGTATTTCTTGGAGAAGATGTGATCTATTTGGGAGAAATGTGGCATGTCTGGAAGAAAATGTCCAATTTGGGGGGAGAAGGCTTGTAGTTTTGGGTGAGAAGGTCCTATTTCAGGAGGAATCCTGGCATTTCTTGGAGAAGATATGATCTATTTGGGAGAAATGTGGCCTTTCCGGAAGAAACTGTCCTCTTTTGGAGATAAAAGAGGTATTAGTGGTTGAAAAGGTCCTATTTCCCCGGGGAAACCTGGTATTTCTTGGAGAAGATGTGATATATTTGGGAGAAATGTGGCATTTCTGGAAGAAACTGTCCTCTTTTGGGGATAAAAGAGGTATTTCATGGAGAAAAGGTCCTAATTCAAGGGGGAAAGCAGGTATTTCTTGGAGGAGATGTGATATATTTGGGAGAAATGTGGCATTTCTGGAAGAAACTGTCCTCTTTTGGGGATAAAAGAGGTATTTGTGCGTGAAAAGGTCCTATTTGAAGGGGGAAAGCTGGTATTTCTTGGAGAAGATGTGATATATTTGGGAGAAATGTGGCATTTCTGGAAGAAACTGTCCTCTTTTGGGGATAAAAGAGGTATTTGTGGGTGAAAAGGTCCTATTTGAAGGGGGAACCCTGGTATATTTTGGAGAAGATGTGATATATTTGGGAGAAATGTGGCATGTCTGGAGGAAAATGTCCTATTTGGGGGGAGAAGTGTGGTACTTGTGGGAGAAAAGGTCCTATTTCAGGAGGAATCCTGGTATTTCTTGGAGGACATGTGATATGTTTGGGAGAAATGTGCCATTTCTGGAAGAAACTGTCCTCTTTTGGGGATAAAAGAGGTATTTGTGGGTGAAAAGGTCCTATTTGAAGGGGGAAAGCTGGTATTTCTTGGAGAAGATGTGATCTATTTGGGAGAAATGTGGCCTTTCAGGAAGAAACTGTCCTATTTTGGGGATAAAAGAGGTATTTGTGGGAGAAAAGGTCCTATTTGAAGGGGGAAACCTGGTATTTCTTGGAGAAGCTGTGATCTATTTGGGAGAAATGTGGCATTTCTGGAAGAAACTGTCCTCTTTTGGGGATAAAAGAGGTATTTGTGGGTGAAAAGGTCCTATTTGAAGGGGGAAACCGGGTATTTCTTGGAGAAGATGTGATCTATTTGGGAGAAATGTGGCATTTCTGGAAGAAACTGTCCTATTTTGGGGATAAAAGAGGTATTTGTGGGTGAAAAGTTCCTATTTGAAGGGGGAAACCTGGTATTTCTTGGAGAAGAGGTGATATATTTGGGAGAAATGTGGCATTTCTGGCAGAAACTGTCCTATTTGGGGGATAAAACAGGTATTTGTGGGAGAAAAGGTCCTATTTGAAGGGGGAAAGCTGGTATTTCTTGGAGAAGATGTGATCTATTTGGGAGAAATTTGGCATTTCTGGAAGAAAATGTCCAATTTTTGGGGAGAAGGCTGGTAGTTGTGGGTGAGAAGGTCCTATTTCAGGAGGAATCCTGGTATTTCTTGGAGAAGATGTGATATATTTGGGAGAAATGTGGCATGTCTGGAAGAAACTGTCCTCTTTTGGGGATAAAACAGGTATTTGTGGGTGAAAAGGTCCTATTTGAAGTTGGAAACCTGGTATTTCTTGGAGAAGATGTGATATATTTGGGAGAAATCTAGCATTTCTGGAAGAATATGTCCAATTTGAGGGATAAAACAGGTATTTGTGGGAGAAAAGGTCCTATTTGACGGGGGAAAGCTGGTATTTCTTGGAGAAGATGTGATCTATTTTGGAGAAATGTGGCATGTTTGGAAGAAAATGTCCAATTTGGTGGGAGAAGGCTGGTAGTTTTGGGTGAGAAGGTCCTATTTCAGGAGGAATCCTGGTATTTCTTGGAGAAGATGTGATCTATTTGGGAGAAATGTGGCCTTTCTGGAAGAAAATGTCCAATTTGGGGGGAGAAGGCTGGTAGTTTTGGGTGAGAAGGTCCTATTTCAGGAGGAATCCTGGTATTTCTTGGAGAAGATGTGATATATGTGGGAGAAATGTGGCATTTCTGGAAGAAACTGTCCTCTTTTTGGGATAAAAGAGGTGTTAGTGGTTGAAAAGGTCCTATTTGAAGGGGAATTCCAGGAATGCCAGATTTCTCCCAAATATATCACATCTTCTCCAAGAAATACCGGCTTTCCCCCTACAAATAGGACCTTTTCACCCACAAATACCTCTTTTATCCCCAAAAGAGGACAGTTTTTTCCAGACATGCCACATTTCTCCCAAATATATCACATCTTCTCCAAGAAATACCAGGTTTCCCCCTTGTAATAAGACCTTTTCTCCCAGAAATACCTCTTTTATCCCCAAAAGAGGACAGTTTCTTCCAGAAATGCCACATTTCTACCAAATATATCACATCTTCTCCAAGAAATACCAGCTTTCCCCCTTCACATAGGACATTTTCACCCTCAAATACCTGTTTTATCCCCAAAAGAGGACAGTTTCTTCCAGAAATGCCACATTTCTCCCAAATATACCACATCTTCTCCAAGAAATACCAGCTTTCCCCCTTCAAATAGGACCTTTTCACCCACAAATACCTCTTTTATCCCCAAAAGAGGACAGTTTCTTCCAGAAATGCCATATTTCTCCCAAATATATCACATCTTCTCCAAGAAATACCACCTTTCCCCCTTCAAATAGGAGCTTTTTACCCACAAATACCTCTTTTATACCCAAAAGAGGACAGTTTCTTCCAGATAGGCCACATTTCTCCCAAATATATCACATCTTCTCCAAGAAATACCAGGTTTCCCCCTTCAAATAGGACCTTTTCTACCACTAATACCTCTTTTATCCCCAAAAGAGGACAGTTTCTTCCAGAAATGCCACATTTCTCCCAAATATATCACATCTTCTCCAAGAAATGCCGGGATTCCTCCTGAAATAGGACCTTCTCACCCAAAACTACCAGCCTTCTCCCCCCAAATTGGACGTTTTCTTCCAGAAAGGCCACATTTCTCCCAAATATATCACATCTTCTCCAAGAAATACCAGGATTCCTCCTGAAATAGGATCTTCTCACCGAAAACTACCGGCCTTCTCCCCCCAAATTGGACATTTTCTTCCAGAAAGGCCACATTTCTCCCAAATATATCACATCTTCTCCAAGAAATACCAGGTTTCCCCCTTCAAATAGGACATTTTCACCCAAAAATACCTGTTTTATCCCCAAAAGAGGACAGTTTCTTCCAGGAATGCCACATTTCTCCCAAATATATCACATCTTCTCCAAGAAATACCAGCTTTCCCCCTTCAAATAGGACCTTATCACCCACAAATACCTCTTTTATCCCCAAAAGAGGACAGTTTCTTCCAGACATGCCACATTTCTCCCAAATAGATCACATCTTCTCCAAGAAATACCAGGTTTCCCCCTTCAAATACAACGTTTTCACCCACAAATACCTGTTTTATCCCCAAAAGAGGACAGTTTCTTCCAGAAATGCCACATTTCTCCCAAATATACCACATCTTCTCCAAGAAATACCAGGTTTCCCCCTTCAAATAGGACCTTTTCACCCACAAGTACCTATTTTATCCCCAAAAGAGGACAGTTTCTTCAAGAAATGCCACATTTCTCCCAAATATATCACATCTTCTCCAAGAAATACCACGTTTCCCCCTTCAAATAGGACCTTTTCACCCACAGATACCTGTTTTATCCCCAAAAGAGGACAGTTTCTTCCAGAAAGGCCAGATTTCTCCCAAATATATCACATCTTCTCCAAGAAATACCAGCTTTCCCCCTTCAAATAGGACCTTATCACCCACAAATACCACTTTTATCCCCAAAAGAGGACATTTTCTTCCAGAAATGCCACATTTCTCCCAAACATATCACATCTTCTCCAAGAAATACCACGTTTCCCCCTTCAAATAGGACCTTATCACCCACAAATACCTCTTTTATCCCCAAAAGAGGACAGTTTCTTCCAGAAAGGCCACATTTCTCCCAAATATATCACATCTTCTCCAAGAAATACCAGGTTTCCCCCTTCAAATAGGACCTTTTCACCCTCAAATACCTCTTTATCCCTCAAATAGGACAGTTTCTTCCAGACATGCCACATTTCTCCCAAATAGATCACATCTTCTCCAAGAAATACCAGGATTCCTCCTGAAAGAGGACCTTTTCTCCCACAAATACCAGCCTTCTCCCCCCACATAGGACAGTTTCTTCCAGAAATGCCCGATTTCTCCCAAACATATCACATCTTCTCCAAGAAATACCAGGGTTCCCCCTTCAAATAGGACCTTTTCAACCACTAATACCTCTTTTATCCCCAAAAGAGGACAGTTTCTGCCGGAAACGCCAGATTTCTTCCAAATATATCACATCTTCTCCAAGAAATGCCAGGATTCCTCCTGAAATAGGACCTTCTCACCCAAAACTACCAGCCTTCTCCCCCCAAATTGGACATTTTCTTCCAGACATGCCACATTTCTCGCAAATATATCACATCTTCTCCAAGAAATACCAGGTTTCCCCCTTCAAATAGGACCTTTTCACCCACAAATACCTCTTTTATCCCCAAAAGAATACAGTTTCTTCCAGAAATGCCACATTTCTCCCAAATATATCACATCTTCTCCAAGAAATACCAGGGTTCCCCCTTCAAATAGGACCATATCACCCACAAATACCTCTTTTATCCCCAGAAGAGGACAGTTTCTTCCAGAAATGCCACATTTCTCCCAAATAGATCACATCTTCTCCAAGAAATACCAGCTTTCCCCCTTCAAATAGGACCTTTTCACCCACAAATACCTCTTTTATCCCCAAAAGAGGACAGTTTCCTCCAGAAATGCCACATATCTCCCAAACATATCACATCTTCTCCAAGAAATACCAGGTTTCCCCCTTCAAATAGGACCTTTTCACCCACAAATACCTGTTTTATCCCCAAAAGAGGACAGTTTCTTCCAGAAATGCCACATTTCTCCCAAATATACCACATCTTCTCCAAGAAATACCAGCTTTACCCCTTCAAATAGGACCTTTTCACCCAAAAGTACCTGTTTTATCCCCAAAAGAGGACAGTTTCTTCCAGAAATGCCACATTTCTCCCAAATATATCACATCTTCTCCAAGAAATGCCACGTTTCCCCCTTCAAATACGACCTTTTCACCCACAAATACCTCTTTTATCCGCAAAAGAGGACAGTTTCTTCCTGACATGCCACATTTCTCCCAAATATATCACATCTTCTCCAAGAAATACCAGCTTTCCCCCTTCAAATAGGACCTTTTCACCCACAAATACCTCTTTTATCCCCAAAAGAGGACAGTTTCTCCCATAAATGCCACATTTCTCCCGAACATATCACATCTTCTCCAAGAAATACCAGGGTTCCCCCTTCAAATAGGACCTTTTCACCCACAAAAAATTCTTTTATCCCCAAAAGAGGACAGTTTCTTCCAGACATGCCACATTTCTCCCAAATATATCACATCTTCTCCAAGATATACCAGGGTTCCCCCTTCAAATAGGACCTTTTCACCCACAAATACCTCTTTTATCCCCAGAAGAGGACAGTTTCTTCCAGAAATGCCACATTTCTCCCAAATATATCACATCTTCTCCAAGAAATACCAGGATTCCTCCTGAAAGAGGACATTTTCTCCCTCAAATACCAGCCTTCTCCCCCCAGATAGGACATTTTCTTCCTGACATGCCACATTTCTCCAAAATATATCACATCTTCTCCAAGAAATACCAGGGTTCCCCCTTAAAATAGGACCTTTTCACCCACAAATACCTCTTTTATCCCCAAAAGAGGACAGATTCTTCCAGACATGCCACATTTCTCCCAAATAGATCACATCTTCTCCAAGAAATACCAGCTTTCCCCCTTCAAATAGGACCTTTTCACCCACAAATACCTCTTTTATCCCCAGAAGAGGACAGTTTCTTCCAGAAATGCCACATTTCTAACAAACATATCACATCTTCTCCAAGAAATACCAGCTTTCCCCCTTCAAATAGGACCTTTTCACCCACTAATACCTCTTTTATCCCCAAAATAGGACAGTTTCTTCCAGAAATGGCACATTTCTCCCAAACATATCACATCTCCTCCGAGAAATACCAGGATTCCTCCTGAAATAGGAACTTTTCTCCCACAAATACCACCCTTCTCCCCCAAATAGGACAGTTTCTTCCAGACATGCCACATTTCTCCCAAATATATCACATCTTCTCCAAGAAATACCAGGTTTTCCCCTGGAAATAGGAACTTTTCACCCACAAATACCTGTTCTATCCCCAGAAGAGGACAGTTTCTTCCAGAAATGCCACTTTTCTCCCAAATATATCACATCTTCTCCAAGAAATACCAGCTTTCCCCCTTCAAATAGGACCTTTTCCCCAAAAAAACCTCTTTTATCCCCAAAAGAGGACAGTATCTTCCAGGAATGCCACATTTTTCCCAAATATATCACATCTTCTCCAAGAAATACCACGTTTCCCCCTTCAAATAGGACCTTTTCACCCACAAATACCTCTTTTATCCCCAAAATAGGACAGATTCTTCCAGAAATGCCACATTTCTCTTAAATAGATCACATCTTCTCCAAGAAATACCAGGTTTCCCCCTTCAAATAGGACCTTTTCACCCACAAATACCTCTTTTATCCCCAAAAGAGGACAGTTTCTTCCAGAAATGCCACATTTCTCCCAAACATATCACATCTCCTCCAAGAAATACCAGGATTCCTCCTGAAATAGGAACTTTTCTCCCACAAATACCAGCCTTCTCCCTTTAAATAGGACAGTTTCTTCCAGACATGCCACATTTCTCCCAAATATATCACATCTTCTCCAAGAAATACCACGTTTCCCCCTTCAAATAGGACCTTTTCCCCCAAAAAACCTCTTTTATCCCCAAAAGAGGACAGTTTCTTCCAGACATGCCACATTTCTCCCAAATAGATTACATCTTCTCCAAGAAATACCAGGTTTTCCCCTTCAAATAGGACCTTCTCACCCACAAATACCTGTTTCATCCCCAAAATAGGACAGTTTCTTCCAGAAATGCCACATTTCTCCCAAATATATCACATTTTCTCCATGAAATACCAGCTATCCCCCTTCAAACAGGACCTTTTCTCCCACAAATACCTGTTTTATCCCCCAAATAGGACAGTTTCTTCCAGAAAGGCCTCATTTCTCCCAAATATATCACATCTTCTCCAGGAAATACCAGCTTTCCCCCTCCAAATAGGACCTTTTCACCCACAAATACCTCTTTTATCCCCAAAAGAGGACAGTTTCTTCCAGAAAGGCCACATTTCTCCCAAATATATCACATCTTCTCCAAGAAATACCAGGATTCCTCCTGAAAGAGGACCTTTTCTCCCTCAAATACAAGCCTTCTTTACCCAAATAGGACAGTTTCTTCCAGAAATGCCACATTTCTCCCAAATATACCACATCTTCTCCAAGAAATACCAGCTTTCCCACTTCAAATAGGACCTTTTCACCCACAAATACCTCTTTTATCCCCAGAAGAGGACAGTTTCTTCAAGAAATGCCACATTTCTCCCAAATATATCACATCTTCTCCAAGAAATACCACGTTTTCCCCTTCAAATAGGACCTTTTCACCCACAAATACCCCTTGAATCCCCAAAATAGGACAGTTTCTGCCAGAAAGGCCACATTTCTCCCAAATAGATCACATCTTCTCCAAGAAATACCATGTTTCCCCCTTCAAATAGGACCTTTTCTCCCACAAATACCTGTTTTATCCCCAAAAGAGGACAGTTTCTTCCAGAAAGGCCACATTTCTCCCAAACATATCACATCTTCTCCAAGAAATACCAGGTTTCCCCCTTCAAATAGGACCTTTTCACCCACAAATACCTCTTTTATCCCCAAAAGAGGACAGTTTCTTCCAGAAATGCCACATTTCTCCCAAATATATCACATCTTCTCCAAGAAATACCATGTTTTCCCCTGGAAATAGGACCTTTTCACCCACAAATACCTGTTCTATCCCCATAAGAGGACAGTTTCTTCCAGAAATGCCACATTTCTCCAAAAATTTATCACACCTTCTCCAAGAAATACTACGTTTCCCCCTTCAAATAGGACCTTTTCCCCAAAAAAACCTCTTTTATCCCCAAAAGAGGACAGTTTCTTCCAGGAATGCCACATTTCTCCCAAATATATCACAGCTCCTTCAAGAAATACCAGCTTTCCCCCTTAAAATAGGAACTTTTCACCCACAAATACCTCTTTTATCCCCAAAAGAGGACAGTTTCTTCCAGGAATGCCACATTTCTCCCAAATAGATCACATCTTCTCCAAGAAATACCACGTTTCCCCCTTCAAATAGGACCTTCTCACCCACAAATACCTCTTTTATCCCCAAAAGAGGACAGTTTTTTTCCAGACATGCCACATTTCTCCCAAATATATCACATCTTCTCCAAGAAATACCAGGGTTCCCCCTTCAAATAGGAACTTTTCACCCACAAATACCTCTTTTATCCCCAAAAGAGGACAGTATCTTCCAGGAATGCCACATTTCTCCCAAATAGATCACATCTTCTCCAAGAAATACCAGGTTTCCCCCTTCAAATAGGACCTTTTCACCCACAAATACCTCTTTTATCCCCAAAATAGGACAGTTTCTTCCAGAAATGCCACATTTCTCCCAAATAGGTCACATCTTCTCCAAGAAATACCAGGTTTCCCCCTTCAAATAGGACCTTTTCACCCACAAATACCTCTTTTATCCCCAAAAGAGGACAGTTTCTTCCAGACATGCCACATTTCTCCCAAATAGATCACATCTTCTCCAAGAAATACCAGGTTTCCCCCTTCAGATAGGACCTTTTCACCCACAAATACCTCTTTTATCCCCAAAATTGGACATTTTCTTCCAGACATGCCACATCTCTCCCAAATAGATCACATCTTCTCCAAGAAATACCAGCTTTCCCCCTTCAAATAGGACCTTTTCACCCACAAATACCTCTTTTATCCCCAAAAGAGGACAGTTTCTTCCAGAAATGCCACATTTCTCCCAAATATATCACATCTCCAAGAAATACCAGGTTTCCTCCTGAAATAGGACCTTGTCACCCACAGATTCCTGTGTTATCCCTTTGTTCCGAGCGACTTTTCGTTTTGGAGTGTTTATCCGCTGCTACACTTCAGCATTCTGTGACGAATAGAGTAGAAGTGGAAACCACACTAATAAGGCAGCTAGAAGTTCGAGGAGCGACACACGTTGTGCTTTCAGGGAGGACGTTCCAGAAAGTCGAGAGTTGTGGCTTGTTTCCTGCGGAGAAAAAACCCCCTGTTTTCAGGCAATGTTGGACGCTGAATTCGCTCCTTCTCGGCATTTCAATACCGCTCCTTCGCTCTCGTGGCTCGAAAGCGGCACTCGCGCTGAACCGCTCCGGAGAGTCTGCAGTTGCTGTCCGGTCCATCGCGGTTCTGCCCGAGTGCCGCTTGCAGCCTTCAGCAGCGCTCTCGTTTCTCTCGGATGCCGGGAAAGAGCGACTTCAGCCGGATGCTTTGCTCCGACGAGTGAGCGGCTTCTTCTGCGCACATCGCAATGGAGCGCTTCTGACTTCTCCATGTGTCCATGCAGAATGCACTACGCTTCTCTCTCATTCTTATCCCTTTTTCCGAGCGACATTTCATTTGGAGTGTTTATCCCATGCTACACTTCAGCATTCTGTGACGAATAGAGTAGAAGAGAAAAGCCCCACTAATAAGGCCGCTAGAAGTTCGAGGAGCAAGGCACTTAGAGCTTTCGGGGAGGACTTTCCAGAAAGTCGAGAGTTGTGGCTTGTTTCCTGCGGAGAAAAAACCCCCTGTTTTCAGGCAATGCTGGACGCTGAATTCGCTCGTTCTCGGCATAGGAATGCCGCTCCTCCTCTCTCGTGTCTCGAAAGCGGCATTTGCGCTGAACCACACCGGACAGTCTGCAGTTGCAGACTACTGAATAGCCTGAAAACAGGGGTATTTTTCTCCGCAGGAAAGAAGCCACAACTCTCGACTTTCTGGAACGTCCTCCCTGAAAGCACTACGTGTGTCGCTCCTCGAACTTCTAGCTGCCTTATTAGTGGGGCTTTTCCCTTCTACTCTATTCGTCACAGAATGCTGAAGTGTAGCATCGGATAAACACTCCAAAACGAAATGTCGCTCGGAAAAAGGGATAAGAATGAGAGAGAAGCGTAGTGCATTCTGCATGGACACATGGAGAAGTCAGAAGCTCTCCATTGCGATGTGCGCAGAAGAGGCCGCTCACTCGTCGGAGCAAAGCATCCGGCTGAAGTCGCTCTTTCCCGGCATCCGAGAGAAACGAGACCGCTGCTGAAGGCTGCAAGCGGCACTCGGGCAGAACCGCGATGGACCGGACAGCAACTGCAGACTCTCCGGAGTGGTTCAGAGCGAGTGCCGCTTTCGAGCCACGAGAGCGAAGGAGCGGTATTGAAATGCCGAGAAGGTGCGAATTCAGCGTCCTGCAATGCCTGAAAACAGGGGTATTTTTCTCCGCAGGAAAGAAGCCACAACTCTCGACTTTCTGGAACGTCCTCCCTGAAAGCACAATGTGTGTGGCTACTGGACCTTCTAGCTGCCTTATAAGTGGGGCTTTTCTCTTCTATTTTATTCGTCACAGAATGCTGAAGTGTAGCAGCGGATAAACACTCCAAAACGAAAAGTCGCTGGGAACAAAGGGATAAAACAGGAATCTGTGGGTGACAAGATGCTATTTCTGGAGGAAACCTGGTATTTCTTGGAGAAGATGTGATATATTTGGGAGAAATGTGGCATTTCTGGAAGAAACTGTCCTATTTTGGGGATAAAAGAGGTATTTGTGGGTGAAAACGTCCTATTTGAAGGGGGAAACCTGGTATTTCTTGAAGGAGATGTGATATATTTGGGAGAAATCTGGCCTTTCTGGAAGAAACTGTCCTATTTGGGGGGAGAAGGCTGGTATTTGTCGGAGAAAAGGACCTATTTCAGGAGGAATCCTGGTATTTCTTGGAGAAGATGTGATCTATTTGGGAGAAATGTGGCATGTCAGGAAGAAACTGTCCTATTTGAGGGATAAAAGAGGTATTTGTGAGTGAAAAGGTCCTATTTGAAGGGGGAAAGCTGGTATTTCTTGGAGAAGATGTGATCTATTTGGGAGAAATGTGGCATTTCTGGAAGAAACTGTCCAATTTGGGGAGATAAAACAGGTACTTCTGGGTGAAAAGGTCCTATTTGAAGGGGGTATCCTGGTATTTCTTGGAGAAGATGTGATATGTTTGGGTGAAATGTGGCATTTCTGGAAGAAACTGTTCCATTTTGGGGATAAAAGAGGTACTTGTGGGTGAAAAGGCCCTATTTGAAGGGGGTATCCTGGTATTTCTTGGAGAAGATGTGATATATTTGGGTGATATGTGGCATGTCTGGAAGAAAATGTCCTATTTGGGGGGAGAAGGGTGGTATTTGTGGGAGAAAAGTTCCTATTTCAGGAGGAGTTCTGGTTTTTCTTGGAGAAGATGTGATCTATTTGGGAGAAATCTGGCATTTCTTGAAGAATATGTTCAATTTGAGGGATAAAAGAGGTATTAGTGGTCGAAAAGGTCCTATTTGACGGGGGAAACCTGGTATTTCTTGGAGAAGATGTGATATATTTGGGAGAAATGTGGCATGTCTGGAAGAAGCTGTCCTCTTTTGGGGATAAAAGAGGTATTTGTGGGTGAAAAGGTCCTATTTGAAGGGGGAAAGCTGGTATTTCTTGGAGAAGATGTGATCTATTTGGGAGAAATGTGGCATGTCTGGAAGAAAATGTCCAATGTGGGGGGAGAAGGCTGTTAGTTTTGGGTGAGAAGGTCCTATTTCAGGAGGAATCCTGGTATTTCTTGGAGAAGATGTGATATATTTGGGAGAAATCAGGCATATCTGGAAGAAAATGTCCAATTTTGGGGTAGAAGGCTGGTAGTTGTGGGTGAGAAGGTCCTATTTCAGGAGGAATCCTGGCATATCTTGGAGAAGATGTGATATATTTGGGAGAAATGTGGCCTTTCCGGAAGAAACTGTCCTCTTTTGGGGATAAAAGAGGTATTAGTGGGTGAAAAGGTCCTATTTCCCCGGGGAAACCTGGTATTTCTTGGAGAAGATGTGATCTATTTGGGAGAAATGTGGCATGTCTGGAAGAAAATGTCCTCTTTTGGGGAAAAAAGAGGTATTTGTGGGAGAAAAGTTCCTAATTCAAGGGGGAAACCTGTTATTTCTTGGAGAAGATGTGATATATTTGGGAGGAATGTGGCATTTCTGGAAGAAACTGTCGTATTTTGGGCATAAAACAGGTATTTGTGGTTGAAAAGGTCCTATTTGAAGGGGGAAACCTGGTATTTCTTGGAGAAGATGTGATATATTTGGGAGAAATGTGCCCTTTCTGGAAGAAACCGAGCTCTTTTGGAGATAAAAGAGGTATTTGTGGGTGAAAAGGTCCTATTTCAGGAGGAATCCTGGTATTTCTTGGAGAAGATGTGATATATTTGGGAGAAATGTGGCCATTCTATAAGAAACTGTCCTCTTTTGGGGATCAAAGAGGTATTTGTGGGTGAAAAGGTCCTATTTGAAGGGGGAAAGCTGGTATTTCTTGGAGAAGATGTGATCTATTTGGGAGAAATGTGGCATGTCTGGAAGAAACTGTCCTATTTTGGGGATAAAAGAGGTAATTGTGGGTGAAAAGGTCCTATTTGAAGGGGGAAACGTGGTATTTCTTGGAGAAGATGTGGTATATTTGGGAGAAATCAGGCATTTCTGGAAGAAACTGTCGTATTTTGGGGATAAAACAGGTATTTGTGGGTGAAAACGTTGTATTTGAAGGGGGAAACCTGTTATTTCTTGGAGAAGATGTGATCTATTTGGGAGAAATCTGGCATTTCTGGAAGAAACTGTCCTATTTTGGAGATAAAAGAGGTATTTGTGGGTGAAAAGGTCCTATTTGAAGGGGGGAAACGTGGTATATCTTGGAGAAGATGTGATCTATTTGGGAGAAATGTGGCATTTCTTGAAGAAACTGTCCTCTTTTGGGGATAAAAGAGGTATTTGTGGGTGAAAAGGTCCTATTTGAAGGGGGAACCCCGGTATTTCTTGGAGAAGATGTGATCTATTTGGGAGAAATTTGGCATGTCTGGAAGAAGCTGTCCTATTTTGGGGATAAAACAGGTATTTGTGGGTGAAAAGGTCCTATTTGAAGGGGGAAACCTGGTATTTCTTGGAGAAGATGTGATATATTTGGGAGAAATGTGGCCTTTCTGGAAGAAACTGTCCTCTTTTGGGGATAAAACAGGTATTTGTGGGTGAAAAGGTCCTATTTGAAGGGGGAACCCTGGTATTTCTTGGAGAAGATGTGATCTATTTGGGAGAAATGAGGCATTTCTGGAAGAAACTGTCCAATTTGTGGGGAGAAGCCTGGTATTAGTGGGTGAGAAGGTCCTATTTCAGGAGGAATCCTGGTATTTCTTGGAGAAGATGTGATATATTTGGGAGAAATGTGGCATTTCTTGAAGAAACTGTGCTCTTTTGGGGATAAAAGAGGTATTTGTGGGTGAAAAGGTCCTATTTGAAGGGGGAAACCTGGTAT
Organism: Lophura swinhoii; assembly: GCA_030408155.1. Taxonomy (NCBI): domain Eukaryota; kingdom Metazoa; phylum Chordata; class Aves; order Galliformes; family Phasianidae; genus Lophura; species Lophura swinhoii. The sequence continues at coordinate 26,151,029 of JASCYN010000149.1, read as the reverse complement.
TTCTTGGAGAAGATGTGATCTCTTTGGGAGAAATGTGGCCTTTCTGGAAGAAAATGTCCAATTTGGGGGGAGAAGTCTTGTAGTTGTGGGTGAGAAGGTCCTATTTCAGGAGGAATCCTGGTATTTCTTGGAGAAGATGTGATCTATTTGGGAGAAATGTGGCATTTCTGGAAGAAACTGTCCTCTTTTGGGGATAAAAGAGGTATTTCATGGTGAAAAGGTCCTATTTGAAGGGGAAACCCCGGTATTTCTTGGAGAAGATGTGATATATTTGGGAGAAATGTGGCATTTCTGGAAGAAGCTGTCCTATTTTGGGGATAAAACAGGTATTTGTGGGTGAAAAGGTCCTATTTGAAGGGGGAAACCTGGTATTTCTTGGAGAAGATGTGATATATTTGGGAGAAATGTGGCATGTGTGGAAGAAACTGTCCTATTTTGGGGATAAAAGAGGTATTTGTGGGTGAAAAGGTCCTATTTGAAGGGGGGAAAGCTGGTATTTCTTGGAGAAGATGTGATCTATTTGGGAGAAATGTGGCCTTTCTGGAAGAAAATGTCCAATTTGGGTGGAGAAGGCAGGTAGTTTTGGGTGAGAAGGTCCTATTTCAGGAGGAATCCTGGTACTTCTTGGAGAAGATATGATATATTTGGGAGAAATGTGGCATTTCTGGAAGAAAATGTCCAATTTGGGGGGAGAAGGCTGGTAGTTTTGGGTGAGAAGGTCCTATTTCAGGAGGAATCCTGGCATTTCTTGGAGAAGATGTGATATATTTGGGAGAAATGTGGCATGTCTGGAAGAAAATGTCCTATTTGTGGGGAGAAGGGTGGTATTTGTGGGAGAAAAGTTCCTATTTCAGTAGGAATCCTGGTATTTCTTGGAGGAGACGTGATATGTTTGGGAGAAATGTGGCATTTCTGGAAGAAACAGTCCTCTTTTGGGGATAAAACAGGTATTTGTGGGTGAAAAGGTCCTATTTGAAGGGGGAAACCTGGTATTTCTTGGAGAAGATGTGATATGTTTGGGAGAAATGTGGCATGTCTGGAAGAAACTGTCCTCTTTTGGGATAAAACAGGTATTTGTGGTTGAAAAGGTCCTATCTGAAGGGGGAAACCTGGTATTTCTTGGAGAAGATGTGATATATTTGGGAGAAATGTGGCATTTCTGGAAGAAAGTGTCCTGTTTTGGGGATAAAACAGGTATTTGTGGGAGAAAAGGTCCTATTTCAGGTGGAATCCTGGTATTTCTTGAAGGAGATGTGGTATATTTGGGAGAAATGTGGCATGTCTGGAAGAAACTGTCCTCTTTTTGGGATAAAAGAGGTATTTGTGGGTGAAAAGGTCCTACTTCCAGGGGGAACCCTGGTATTTCTTGGAGAAGATGTGATATATTTGGGAGAAATCTGGCATTTCTGGACGATACTGTCCTATTTGGGGGAGAAGCTTGCTATTAGTGGGTGAAAAGGTCCTATATGAAGGGGGAAACCTGGTATTTCTTGGAGAAGATGTGATATATTTGGGAGAAATGTGGCATGTCTGGAATAAACTGTCCTCTTTTGGGGATTAAAGAGGTATTTGTGGGTGAAAAGTTCCTATTTGAAGGGGGAAAACTGGTATTTCTTAGAGAAGATGTGATCTATTTGGGAGAAATGTGGCATTTCTGGAAGAAAATGTCTAATTTGAGGGATAGAAGAGGTATTTGTGGGTGAAAAGGTCCTATTTCCAGGGGGAAACGTTGTATTTCTTGGAGAAGATGTGGTATATTAGGGAGAAATGTGGCATTTCTGGAAGAAACTGTCCTCTTTTGGGGATAAAAGAGGTATTTGTGGGTGAAAAGGTCCTATTTGAAGGGGGAACCCTGGTATTTCTTGGAGAAGATGTGATCTATTTGGGAGAAATGTGGCATTTCTGGAAGAAAATGTCCTATTTTGTGGATGAAACAGGCATTTGTGGGTGAAAAGGTCCTATTTGAAGGGGGAAAGCTGGTATTTCTTGGAGAAGATGTGATATATTTGGGAGAAATATGGCCTTTCTGGAAGAAACTGTCCTCTTTTGGGGATAAAAGAGGTATTTGTGGGTGAAAAGGTCCTATTTGAAGGGGGAACCCTGGTATTTCTTGGAGAAGATGTGATCTATTTGGGAGAAATGTGGCATTTCTTGAAGAAACTGTGCTCTTTTGGGGATAAAAGAGGTATTTGTGGGTGAAAAGGTCCTATTTGAAGGGGGAAAGCTGATATTTCTTGGAGAAGATGAGATATATTTGGGAGAAATGGGGCCTTTCTGGAAGAAACTGTCCTATTTTGGGGATATAACAGGTATTTGTGGGTGAAAAGGTCCTATTTGAAGGGGGAAACCTGGTATTTCTTGGAGAAGATGTGATATATTTTGGAGAAATGTGGCCTTTCTGAAAGAAACCGAGCTCTTTTGGGGTAAAAGAGGTATTTGTGGGTGAAAAGGTCCTATTTCAAGGTGGAAACCTGGTATTTCTTGGAGAAGATGTGATCTCTTTGGGAGAAATGTGGCATTTCTGGAAGAAACTGTCCTCTTTTGGGGATAAAAGAAGTATTTGTGGGTGAAAAGGTCCTATTTGAAGGTGGAAACCTGGTATTTCTTGGAGAAGATGTGATATATTTGGGAGAAATGTGGCATGTGTGGAAGAAACTGTCCTATTTTGGGGATAAAAGAGGTATTTGTGGGTGAAAAGGTCCTATTTCTAGGGGGAAACCTGGTATTTCTTGGAGAAGATGTGATATATTTGGGAGAAATCTGGCATTTCTGGAAGAAACTGTCCTATTTTGGGGATAAAAGAGGTATTTGTGGGTGAAAAGGTCCTATTTCCAGGGGTAAACCAGTTATTTCTTAGAGAAGATGTGATATATTTGGGAGAAATGTGGCATTTCTGGAAGAATCTGTCCTCTTTTGGGGATAAAAGAGGTATTTGTGGGTGAGAAGGTCCTATTTGAAGGGGGAAACCTGGTATTTCTTGGAGGAGATGTGATGTATTTGGGAGAAATGTGGCATGTCTGGAAGAAACTGTCCAATTTAGGGGATAAAAGAGGTATTTGTGGGTGAAAAGGTCCTATTTAAAGGGGGAAAGCTGGTATTTCTTGGAGAAGATGTGATATATTTGGGAGAAATCTGGCATTTCTGGAAGAAAATGTCCTCTTTTGGGGATAAAAGTGGTATTTGTGGATGAGAAGTTCCTATTTCTACGGGGAAAGCTGGTATTTCTTGGAGAAGATGTGATATATTTGGGAGAAATGTGGCCTTTCTAGAAGAAACTGTCCTCTTTTGGGGATAAAAGAGGTATTTGTGGGTGATAAGGTCCTATTTGAAGGGGGAAACCTGGTATTTCTTGGAGAAGATGTGATATATTTGGGAGAAATGTGGCATTTCTGGAAGAAACCGAGCTCTTTTGGGGTAAAAGAGGTATTTGTGGGTGAAAAGGTCCTATTGGAAGGGGGAAACGTGGTATTTCTTGGAGAAGATGTGATATATTTGGGAGAAATGTGGCATTTCTGGAAGAAACTCTCCTCTTTTGGGGATAAAAGAAGTATTTGTGGGTGAAAAGGTCCAATTTGAAGGGGGAAACCTGGTATTTCTTGGAGAAGATGTGATATATTTGGGAGAAATGTGGCATGTCTGGAAGAAAATGTCCAATTTGAGGGATAAAAGAGGTATTTGTGGGTGAAAAGTTCCTATTTCCAGGGGTAAACCAGGTATTTCTTGGAGAAGATGTGATATATTTGGGAGAAATGTGGCATGTCTGGAAGAAAGTGTCCTGTTTTGGGGATAAAAGAGGTATTTGTGGGTGAAAAGGTCCTATTTGAAGGGGGAAAGCTGGTATTGCTTTGAGAAGATGAGATATATTTGGGAGAAATGTGGCCTTTCTGGAAGAAAATGTCCTCTTTTGGGGATAAAAGAGGTATTTGTGGGTGAAAAGGTCCTATTTGAAGGGGGAAACGTGGTATTTCTTGGAGAAGATGTGATCTATTTGGGAGAAATGTGGCATTTCTGGAAGAAACCGAGCTCTTTTGGGGTAAAAGAGGTATTTGTGGGTGAAAAGTTCCTATTTGAAGGGGGAAACCTGGTATTTCTTGGAGAAGATGTGATATATTTGGGAGAAATGTGGCATGTCTGGAAGAAACTGTCCTCTTTTGGGGATAAAAGAGGTATTTGTGGGTGAAAAGGTCCTATTTCTAGGGGGAAACCTGGTATTTCTTGGAGAAGATGTGATATATTTGGGAGAAATCTGGCATTTCTGGTAGAAAATGTCCAATTTGAGGGATAAAAGAGGTATTTGTGGGTGAAAAGTTCCTATTTCCAGGGGTAAACCAGTTATTTCTTAGAGATGATGTGATATATTTGGGAGAAATGTGGCATGTCTGGAAGAATCTGTCCTCTTTTGGGGATAAAAGAGGTATTTGTGGGTGAGAAGGTCCTATTTGAAGGGGGGAAACCTGGTATTTCTTGGAGGAGATGTGATATATTTGGGAGAAATGTGGCATGTCTGGAAGAAACTGTCCAATTTAGGGGATAAAAGAGGTATTTGTGGGTGAAAAGGTCCTATTTGAAGGGGGAAACCTGGTATTTCTTGGAGAAGATGTGATATATTTGGGAGAAATCTGGCATGTCAGGAAGAAAATGTCCTCTTTTGGGGATAAAAGTGGTATTTGTGGATGAGAAGGTCCTATTTCTACGGGGAAAGCTGGTATTTCTTGGAGAAGATGTGATATATTTGGGAGAAATGTGGCCTTTCTGGAAGAAACTGTCCTCTTTTGGGGATAAAAGAGGTATTTGTGGGTGATAAGGTCCTATTTGAAGGGGGAAACCTGGTATTTCTTGGAGAAGATGTGATATATTTGGGAGAAATGTGGCATTTCTGGAAGAAACCGAGCTCTTTTGGGGTAAAAGAGGTATTTGTGGGTGAAAAGGTCCTATTGGAAGGGGGAAACGTGGTATTTCTTGGAGAAGATGTGATATATTTGGGAGAAATGTGGCATTTCTGGAAGAAACTCTCCTCTTTTGGGGATAAAAGAAGTATTTGTGGGTGAAAAGGTCCTATTGGAAGGGGGAAACCTGGTATTTCTTGGAGAAGATGTGATATATTTGGGAGAAATGTGGCATGTCTGGAAGAAAATGTCCAATTTGAGGGATAAAAGAGGTATTTGTGGGTGAAAAGTTCCTATTTCCAGGGGTAAACCAGGTATTTCTTGGAGAAGATGTGATATATTTGGGAGAAATGTGGCATGTCTGGAAGAAAGTGTCCTGTTTTGGGGATAAAAGAGGTATTTGTGGGTGAAAAGGTCCTATTTGAAGGGGGAAAGCTGGTATTGCTTTGAGAAGATGAGATATATTTGGGAGAAATGTGGCCTTTCTGGAAGAAAATGTCCTCTTTTGGGGATAAAAGAGGTATTTGTGGGTGAAAAGGTCCTATTTGAAGGGGGAAACGTGGTATTTCTTGGAGAAGATGTGATCTATTTGGGAGAAATGTGGCATTTCTGGAAGAAACCGAGCTCTTTTGGGGTAAAAGTGGTATTTGTGGGTGAAAAGTTCCTATTTGAAGGGGGAAACCTGGTATTTCTTGGAGAAGATGTGATATATTTGGGAGAAATGTGGCATGTCTGGAAGAAACTGTCCTCTTTTGGGGATAAAACAGGTATTTGTGGGTGAAAAGGTCCTATTTCTAGGGGGAAACCTGGTATTTCTTGGAGAAGATGTGATATATTTGGGAGAAATCTGGCATTTCTGGTAGAAAATGTCCAATTTGAGGGATAAAAGAGGTATTTGTGGGTGAAAAGTTCCTATTTCCAGGGGTAAACCAGTTATTTCTTAGAGATGATGTGATCTATTTGGGAGAAATGTGGCATGTCTGGAAGAAACTGTCCAATTTAGGGGATAAAAGAGGTATTTGTGGGTGAAAAGGTCCTATTTGAAGGGGGAAAGCTGGTATTTCTTGGAGAAGATGTGATATATTTGGGAGAAATCTGGCATTTCTGGAAGAAAATGTCCTCTTTTGGGGATAAAAGTGGTATTTGTGGATGAGAAGGTCCTATTTCTACGGGGAAAGCTGGTATTTCTTGGAGAAGATGTGATTTATTTGGGAGAAATGTGGCATTTCTGGAAGAAACTGTCCTATTTTGGGGATAAAAGAGGTATTTGTGGGTGATAAGGTCCTATTTGAAGGGGGAAACCTGGTATTTCTTGGAGAAGATGTGATATATTTGGGAGAAATGTGGCATTTCTGGAAGAAACCGAGCTCTTTTGGGGTAAAAGAGGTATTTGTGGGTGAAAAGGTCCTATTGGAAGGGGGAAACGTGGTATTTCTTGGAGAAGATGTGATATATTTGGGAGAAATGTGGCATTTCTGGAAGAAACTCTCCTCTTTTGGGGATAAAAGAAGTATTTGTGGGTGAAAAGGTCCTATTGGAAGGGGGAAACCTGGTATTTCTTGGAGAAGATGTGATCTATTTGGGAGAAATGTGGCATTTCTGGAAGAAACTGTCCTATTTGAGGGATAAAAGAGGTATTTGTGGGTGAAAAGTTCCTATTTCCAGGGGTAAACCAGGTATTTCTTGGAGAAGATGTGATCTATTTGGGAGAAATGTGGCATGTCTGGAAGAAAGTGTCCTGTTTTGGGGATAAAAGAGGTATTTGTGGGTGAAAAGGTCCTATTTGAAGGGGGAAAGCTGGTATTGCTTTGAGAAGATGTGATATATTTGGGAGAAATCTGGCCTTTCTGGAAGAAACTGTCCTCTTTTGGGGATAAAACAGGTATCTGTGGGAGAAAAAGTCCTATTTGAAGGGGAAAGCCGGTATTTCTTGGAGAAGATGTGATATATTTGGGTGATATGTGGCATTTCTGGCAGAAACTTTCCTATTTTGGGATAAAAGAGGTATTTGTGGGTGAAAAGGTCCTATTTGAAGGGGGAAAGCTGGTATTTCTTGGAGAAGATGTGATATATTTGGGAGAAATGTGGCATTTCTGGAAGAAACTGTCCTCTTTTGGGGATAAAAGAGGTATTTGTGGGTGAAAAGGTCCTATTTGAAGGGGGAAAGCTGGTATTTCTAGGAGGAGATGTGATATATTTGGGAGAAATGTGCCATTTCTGGAAGAAACTGTCCTATTTTGGGGATAAAAGAGGTATTTGTGGGTGAAAAGGTCCTATTTCAGGTGGAATCCTGGTATTTCTTGGAGAAGATGTGATCTATTTGGGAGAAATGTGGCATGTCTGGAAGAAACTGTCCTCTTTTGGGGATAAAAGAGGTATTTGTGGGTGAGAAGGTCCTATTTGAAGGGGGAAACGTGGTATTTCTTGGAGAAGATGTGATCTATTTGGGAGAAATGTGGCATTCCTGGAAGAAACTGTCCTATTTTGGGGATAAAAGAGGTATTTGTGGGTGAAAAGGTCTTATTTGAAGGGGGGAAACATGGTATTTCTTGGAGAAGATGTGATATATCTGGGAGAAATGTGGCATGTCTGGAAGAAACTGTCCTATTTTGGGGATAAAAGAGGTATTTGTGGGTGAAAAGGTCCTATTTGAAGGGGGAAACGTGGTATTTCTTGGAGAAGATGTGATATATTTGGGAGAAATATGGCCTTTCTGGTAGAAACTGTCCTCTTTTGGGGATAAAAGAGGTATTTGTGGGTGAAAAGGTCCTATTTGAAGGGGGAAACCTGGTATTTCTTGGAGAAGATGTGATATATTTGGGAGAAATGTGGCATTTCTTGAAGAAACTGTGCTCTTTTGGGGATAAAAGAGGTATTTGTGGGTGAAAAGGTCCTATTTGAAGGGGGAAACGTGGTATTTCTTGGAGAAGATGAGATATATTTGGGAGAAATGTGGCCTTTCTGGAAGAAAATGTCCTCTTTTGGGGATAAATAGGTATTTGTGGGTGAAAAGGTCCTATTTGAAGGGGGAAACCTGGTATTTCTTGGAGAAGATGTGATATATTTGGGAGAAATGTGGCATTTCTGGAAGTAACCGAGCTCTTTTGGGGTAAAAGAGGTATTTGTGGGTGAAAAGTTCCTATTTGAAGGGGGAAACCTGGTATTTCTTGGAGAAGATGTGATATATTTGGGAGAAATGTGGCATGTCTGGAAGAAACTGTCCTCTTTTGGGGATAAAAGAGGTATTTGTGGGTGAAAAGGTCCTATTTCTAGGGGGAAACCTGGTATTTCTTGGAGAAGATGTGATATATTTGGGAGAAATCTGGCATTTCTGGAAGAAAATGTCCAATTTGAGGGATAAAAGAGGTATTTGTGGGTGAAAAGTTCCTATTTCCAGGGGTAAACCAGTTATTTCTTAGAGATGATGTGATATATTTGGGAGAAATGTGGCATGTCTGGAAGAATCTGTCCTCTTTTGGGGATAAAAGAGGTATTTGTGGGTGAAAAGGTCCTATTTGAAGGGGGAAAGCTGGTATTTCTTGGAGAAGATGTGATATATTTGGGAGAAATCTGGCCTTTCTGGAAGAAACTGTCCTCTTTTGGGTATAAAAGAGGTATTTCTGGGTGATAAGGTCCTATTTGAAGGGGGAAAGCTGGTATTTCTTGGAGAAGATGTGATATATTTGGGAGAAATGTGGCATTTCTGGAAGAAACTGTCGTATTTTGGGCATAAAACAGGTATTTGTGGGTGAAAAGGTCCTATTTGAAGGGGGAAACCTGGTATTTCTTGGAGAAGATGTGATATATTTGGAGAAATGTGGCATTTCTGGAAGAAACTGTCCTCTTTTGGGGATAAAAGAGGTATTTGTGGGAGAAAAGGTCCTATTTGAAGGGGGAAAGCTGGTATTTCTTGAAGGAGATGTGATATATTTGGGCGAAATGTGGCATGTCTGGAAGAAACTGTCCTATTTTGGGGTAAAAGAGGTATTTGTGGGTGAAAAGGTCCTATTGGAAGGGGGAACCCTGGTATTTCTTGGAGAAGATGTGATATATTTGGGAGAAATGTGGCCTTTCTAGAAGAAACTGTCCTATTTGGGGGAGAAGCCTGCTATTAGTGGGTGAAAAGGTCCTATTTCCTGGGGAAAGCTGGTATTTCTTGGAGAAGATGTGATATATTTGGGAGAAATGTGGCATGTCTGGAAGAAAATGTCCTATTTGTGGGGAGAAGGGTGGTATTTGTGGGAGAAAAGTTCCTATTTCAGGACGAATCCTGGTATTTCTTGGAGGAGACGTGATATGTTTGGGAGAAATGTGGCATTTCTGGAAGAAACTGTCCTCTTTTGGGGATAAAACAGGTATTTGTGGGTGAAAAGGTCCTATTTGAAGGGGGAAACCTGGTATTTCTTGGAGAAGATGTGATATGTTTGGGAGAAATGAGGCATTTCTGGAGGAAACTGTCCTATTTTGGGGATAAAAGAGGTATTTGTGGGTGAAAAGGTCCTATTTGAAGGGGGAAACCTGGTATTTCTTGGAGAAGATGTGATATGTTTGGGAGAAATGTGGCATGTCTTGAAGAAACTGTCCTCTTTTGGGGATAAAACAGGTATTTGTGGGTGAAAAGGTCCTATTTGAAGGGGGAAAGCTGGTATTTCTTGGAGAAGCTGTGATCTATTTGGGAGAAATCTGGCATTTCTGGAAGAAACTGTCCTATTTGGGGGGAGAAGGCTGTTATTTGTGGGAGAAAAGGTCCTATTTGAAGGGGGAACCCTGGTATTTCTTGGAGAAGATGTGATCTATTTGGGAGAAATGTGGCATTTCTGGAAGAAACTGTCCTATTTGGGGGAGAAGCTTGCTATTAATGGGTGAAAAGGTCCTATATGAAGGGGGAAAGCTGGTATTTCTTGGAGAAGATGTGATATATTTGGGAGAAATGTGGCCTTTCTGGAAGAAACTGTCCTCTTTTGGGGATAAAAGAGGTATTTGTGGGTGAAAAGGTCCTATTTGAAGGGGGAAAGCTGGTATTTCTTGGAGAAGATGTGATATGTTTGGGAGAAATGTGGCATTTCTGGAAGAAACTGTCCTATTTGGGGGGAGAAGGCTGTTATTTGTGGGAGAAAAGGTCCTATTTGAAGGGGGAAACCTGGTATTTCTTGGAGAAGATGTGATATATTTGGGAGAAATGTGGCATGTCTGGAAGAAACTCCCCTCTTTTGGGGATAAAAGAGGTATTTGTGGGTGAAAAGGTCCTATTTGAAGGGGGAAAGCTGGTATTTCTTGGAGAAGAGGTGATATATTTGGGAGAAATGTGGCATTTCTGGAAGAAACTGTCCTCTTTTGGGGATAAAAGAGGTATTTGTGGGTGAAAAGGTCCTATTTGAAGGGGGAAACCTGGTATTTCTTGGAGAAGATGTGCTATATTTGGGAGAAATGTGGCATTTCTGGAAGAAAATGTCCTATTTGAGGGATAGAACAGGTATTTGTGGGAGAAAAGGTCCTATTTGAAGGGGGAATCCTGGTATTTCTTGGAGAAGATGTGGTATATTTGGGAGAAATGTGGCATGTCTGGAAGAAAATGTCCTCTTTTGGGGATAAAAGAGGAATTTGTGGGTGAAAAGGTCCAATTTGAAGGGGGAAACCTGGTATTTCTTGGAGAAGATGTGATATATTTGGGAGAAATGTGGCATTTCTGGAAGAAACTGTCCAATTTAGGGGATAAAAGAGGTATTTGTGGGTGAAAAGGTCCTATTTCAAGGGGGGAAACTTGGTATTTCTTGGAGAAGATGTGATCTATTTGGGAGAAATGTGGCATTTCTGGCAGAAACTGTCCTCTTTTTGGGGATAAAAGAGGTATTTGTGGGTGAAAAGGTCCTATTTGAAGGGGGAAACGTGGTATTTCTTGGAGAAGATGTGATCTATTTGGGAGAAATGTGGCATTTCTGGAAGAAACTGTCCTCTTATGGGGAATAAAAGAGGTATGTGTGGGTGAAAAGGTCCTATTTGAAGGGGGAACCCTGGTATTTCTTGGAGAAGATGTGATATATTTGGGAGAAATCTGGCCTGTCTGGGAAGAAAATGTCCTATTTGAGGGATAATACAGGTATTTGTGGAGAAAAGGTCCTATTTCAGGAGGAATCCTGGTATTTCTTGGAGAAGATGTGATCTATTTGGAGAAATGTGGCATTTCTGGAAGAAACTGTCCTCTTTTGGGGATGAAACAGGTATTTTTGGGTGAAAAGGTCCTATTTCAAGGGGGAAATCTGGTAGTTCTTGCAAGAGATGTGACCTATTTGGAGAAATGTGGCCTTTCTGGCAGAAACTGTCCTCTTTTGGGGATAAAAGAGGTATTAGTGGTTGAAAAGGTCCTATTTGAAGGGGGAACCCTGGTATTTCTTGGAGAAGATGTGATATATTTGGGGGAAATGTGGCATTTCTGGAAGAAAATGTCCCTCTTTTGGGGATAAAAGAGGTATTTCATGGAGAAAAGGTCCTATTTGAAGGGGGAAACCTGGTATTTCTTGGAGAAGATGTGATATATTTGGGAGAAATGAGGTATTTCTGGAAGAAAATGTCCAATTTGAGGGATAAAACAGGTATTTGTGGGTGAAAAGGTCCTATTTGAAGGGGAACCCTGGTATTTCTTGGAGAAGATGTGATATATTTGGGAGAAATGGCATGTCTGGAAGAAACTGTCCTCTTTTGGGGATAAAAGAGGTATTTGCGGGTGAAAAGGTCCTATTTGAAGGGGGAAACGTGGTATTTCTTGGAGAAGATGTGATATGTTTGGGAGAAATGTGGCATTTCTGGAAGAAACTGTCCTCTTTTGGGGATAAAAGAGGTATTTGTGGGTGAAAAGTTCCTATTTCCACGGGAAAACCTGGTATTTCTTGGAGAAGATGTGATATATTTGGAGAAATGTGGCATTTCTGGAAGAAACTGTCCTCTTTTGGGAGATAAAAGAGGTATTTGTGGGTGAAAAGGTCCTATTTGAAGGGGGAAACGTGGTATTTCTTGGAGAAGAGGTGATATATTTGGGAGAAATCAGGCATTTCTGGCAGAAACTGCCCTATTTTGGGGATAAAAGAATTTTTTGTGGGAGAAAAGTTACTATTTGAAGGGGGAAACGTGGTATTTCTTGGAGAAGATGTGATATATTTGGGAGAAATGTGGCATTTCTGGAAGAAAATGTCTAATTTGAGGGATAGAAGAGGTATTTGTGGGTGAAAAGGTCCTATTTCCAGGGGGAAACGTTGTATTTCTTGGAGAAGATGTGATATATTTGGGAGAAATGTGGCATTTCTGGAAGAAAATGTCCTCTTTTGGGGATAAAAGAGGTATTTGTGGGTGAAAAGGTCCTATTTGAAGGAGGAAACCTGGTATTTCTTGGAGAAGATGTGATATATTTGGGAGAAATGTGGCATTTCTGGAAGAAACTGTGCTCTTTTGGGGATGAAACAGGTATTTGTGGGTGAAAAGGTCCTATTTGAAGGGGGAAACCTGGTATTTCTTGGAGAAGATGTGATCTATTTGGGAGAAATATGGCCTTTCTGGAAGAAACTGTCCTCTTTTGGGGATAAAAGAGGTATTTGTGGGTGAAAAGGTCCTATTGGAAGGGGGAAACCTGTTATTTCTTGGAGGAGATGTGATATATTTTGGAGAAATGTGGCATTCCTGGAAGAAACTGTGCTCTTTTGGGGATAAAAGAGGTATTTGTGGGTGAAAAGGTCCTATTTGAAGGGGGAAACGTGGTATTTCTTGGAGAAGATGTGATATATTTGGGAGAAATGTGGCATTTCTGGAAGAAACTGTCCTCTTATGGGGATAAAAGACGTATTTGTGGGTGAAAAGGTCCTATTTGAAGGGGGAAAGCTGGTATTTCTTGGAGAAGATGTGATATATTTGGGAGAAATGTGGCATTTCTGGAAGAAACCGAGCTCTTTTGGGGTAAAACCGGTATTTGTGGGTGAAAAGGTCCTATTTGAAGGGGGAAACCTGGTATTTCTTGGAGAAGATGTGATATATTTGGGAGAAATGTGGCATTTCTGGAAGAAACTCTCCTCTTTTGGGGATAAAAGAGGTATTTGTGGGTGAAAAAGTCCTATTTCTAGGGGGAAAGCTGGTATTTCTTGGAGAAGATGTGATATATTTTGGAGAAATCTGGCATTTCTGGAAGAAACTGTCCTCTTTTGGGGATAAAAGAGGTATTTGTGGGTGAAAAGGTCCAATTTCAGGTGGAATCCTGGTATTTCTTGGAGAAGATGTGATATATTTGGGAGAAATGTGGCATTTCTGGAAGAAACTGTCCTCTTTTGGGGATAAAACAGGTATTTGTGGGTGAGAAGGTCCAATTTCTACGGGGAAAGCTGGTATTTCTTGGAGAAGATGTGATCTAATTGGGAGAAATGTGGCATTTCTGGAAGAAACCGAGCTCCTTTGGGGTAAAAGAGGTATTTGTGGGTGAAAAAGTCCTATTGGAAGGGGGAAACCTGGTATTTCTTGGAGAATATGTGATATATTTGGGAGAAATGTGGCATTTCTGGAAGAAACTGTCCTCTTTTGGGGATAAAAGAGGTATTTGTGGGTGAAAAGGTCCTATTTCTAGGGGGAAACCTGGTATTTCTTGGAGAAGATGTGATCTATTTGGGAGAAATGTGGCATTTCTGGAAGAAACAGCCCAATTTGAGGGATAAAAGAGGTATTTGTGGGTGAAAAGGTCCTATTTGAAGGGGGAAAGCTGGTATTTCTTGGAGAAGATGTGATATATTTGGGAGAAATGTGGCATGTCTGGAAGAATCTGTCCTCTTTTGGGGATAAAAGAGGTATTTGTGGGTGAAAAGGTCCTATTTGAAGGGGGAAAGCTGGTATTGCTTTGAGAAGATGTGATATATTTGGGAGAAATCTGGCCTTTCTGGAAGAAACTGTCCTCTTTTGGGGATAAAACAGGTATTTGTGGGAGAAAAAGTCGTATTTGAAGGGGGAAAGCAGGTATTTCTTGGAGAAGATGTGATCTATTTGGGTGAAATGTGGCATTTCTGGCAGAAACTTTCCTATTTTGGGGATAAAAGAGGTACTTGTGGGTGAAAAGTTCCTATTTGAAGGGGGAAAGCTGGTATTTCTTGGATAAGATGTGATCTATTTGGGAGAAATGTGGCCTTTCTGGAAGAAACTGTCCTCTTTTGGGGATAAAACAGGTATTTGTGGGTGAAAAGGTCCTATTTGAAGGGGGAAAGCTGGTATTTCTAGGAGGAGATGTGATATATTTGGGAGAAATGTGGCATTTCTGGAAGAAACTGTCCTATTTTGGGGATAAAAGAGGTATTTGTGGGTGAAAAGGTCCTATTTCAGGTGGAATCCTTGTATTTCTTGGAGAAGATGGCCACATTTCTCCCAAATATATCACATCTTCTCCAAGAAATACCAGCTTTCCCCCTTCAAATAGGACCTTTTCACCCACAAATACCTCTTTTATCTCCCAAATAGGACAGTTTCTTCCAGACATGCCACATTTCTCCCAAATATATCACATCTTCTCCAAGAAATACCACGTTTCCCCCTTCAAATAGGACCTTTTCACTCACAAATACCTGTTTTATCCCCAAATTGGAACAGTTTCTTCCGGACATGCCACATTTCTCCCAAATATATCACATCTTCTCCAAGAAATACCAGGTTTACCCCTTCAAATAGGAACTTTTCACCCACAAATCCCTGTTATATCCCCAAAAGAGGACAGTTTCTGCCAGAAAGGCCACATTTATCCCAAACATATCACATCTTCTCCAAGAAATACCAGGTTTCCCCCTTCAAATAGGACCTTTTCACCCACAAATATCTGTTTTATCCCCAAAAGAGGACAGTATCTTCCATAAATGCTGATTTCTCCCAAATAGATCACATCTTCTCCAAGAAATACCACGTTTCCCCCTTCAAATAGGACCTTTTCACCCACAAATACCTCTTTTATCCCCAAAAGAGGACAGTTTCTTCCAGAAAGGCCACATTTCTCCCAAATATATCACATCTCCTCCTAGAAATACCAGCTTTCCCCCTTCAAATATGACCTTCTCACCCACAGATACCTGTTTTATCCCCAAAAGAGGACAGTTTCTTCCAGAAAGGCCAGATTTCTCCCAAATATATCACATCTTCTCCAAGAAATACCAGCTTTCCTCCTTCAAATAGGACCTTTTCACCCACAAATACCTCTTTTATCCACAAAAGAGGACAGATTCTTCCAGACATGCCAGATTTCTCCCAAATATATCACATCTTCTCTAAGAAATAAGTGGTTTACCCCTTGAAATAGGAACTTTTCACCCACAAATACCTCTTTTATCCCTCAAATTGGACATTTTCTTCCAGAAATGCCAGGTTTCCCCCAAATATATCACATCTTCTCCAAGAAATACCAGGTTTCCCCCTTCAAATAGGACCTTTTCACCCACAAATACCTCTTTTATCCCCAAAATAGGACAGTTTCTTCCAGAAATGCCACATTTCTCCCAAATAGATCACATCTTCTCCAAGAAATACCAGGGTTCCCCCTTCAAATAGGACCTTTTCACCCACAAATACCTCTTTTATCCCCAAAAGAGGAGAGTTTCTTCCAGAAATGCAACATTTCTCCAAAATATATCACATCTCCTCCAAGAAATACCAGGTTTCCTCCTTCAAATAGGACCTTTTCACCCACAAATACCTGTTTCATCCACAAAATAGGACATTTTCTTCCAGAAATGCCACATTTCTCCCAAATATATCACATCTTCTGCAAGAAATACCAGGTTTCCCCCTTCAAATAGGACCTTTTCACCCACAAATACCTCTTTTATCCCCAGAAGAGGAAAGTTTCTTCCAGAAAGGCCACATTTCTCCCTAATATACCACATCTTCTCCAAGAAATACAATGTTTCCCCCTGGAAATAGGACCTTTTCACCCACAAATACCTCTTCTATCCCTCAAATTAGACATTTTCTTCCAGAAATGCCACATTTCTCCCAAATATATCACATATTCTCCAAGAAATACCAGGTTTCCCCCTTCAAATAGGAACTTTTCTCCCTCAAAAAATTCTTTTATGCCCAAAATATGACAGTTTCTGCCAGAAATGCCTGATTTCTCCCAAATATATCACCTCTTCTCCAAGAAATTCCAGGGTTCCCCCTTCAAATAGGACCTTTTCACCCACAAATACCTCTTTTATCCCCAAAAGAGGACAGTTTCTTCCAGAAATGCCACATTTCTCCCAAATAGATCACAGCTTCTCCAAGAAATACCAGGTTTTCCCGTGGAAATAGGACCTTTTCACCCACAAATACCTCTTTTATCCCCAAAAGAGGACAGTTTCTTCCAGAAATGCCACATTTCTCCCAAATAGATCACATCTTCTCCAAGAAATACCAGCTTTCCCCCTGGAAATAGTAGGATCTTTCAACCACTAATACCTCTTTTATCCCCAAAAGAGGACAGTTTCTTCCGGAAATGCCTCATTTCTCCCAATATATCACATCTTCTCCAAGAAATGCCAGGATTCCTCCTGAAATCGGACCTTCTCACCCAAAACTACCAACCTTCTCCGCCCAAATTGGACCATTTTATTCCAGAAATGCCACATTTCTCCCAAATATCATATCTTCCAATAAATACCAGGATTCCTCCTGAAATAGGACCTTCTCACCCAAAACTACCAGCCTTCTCCCCCTAAATTGGACATTTTCTTCCAGAAAGGGCCACATTTCTCCCAAATAGATCACATCTTCTCCAAGAAATACCAGCTTTCCCCCCTTCAAATAGGACCTTTTCTCCCACAAATACCTCTTTTATCCCCAAAAGAGCACAGTTTTTTTCCAGAAATGCCACATTTCTCCCAAATATATCACATCTTCTCCAAGAAATACCAGGTTTCCCCCTTCAAATAGGACCTTTTCACCCACAAATACCTCTTTTATCCCCAAAATAGGACAGCTTCTTCAGACATGCCACATTTCTCCCAAATAGATCACATCTTCTCCAAGAAATACCGGGGTTCCCCCTTCAAATAGGACCTTATCACCACACAAATACCTCTTTTATCCCCAAAAGAGGACAGTTTCTTCCAGAAATGCCACATTTCTCCCAATACATCACATCTTCTCCAAGAAATACCACGATTCCCCCTTCAAATAGGACATTTTCACCCACAAATACCTCTTTATCCCCAAAAGAGGACAGTTTCTTCCAGAAATGCCTGATTTCTCCCAAATATATCACATCTTCTCCAAGAAATAACAGGTTTCCCCCCTTCAAATACAACGTTATCACCCACAAATACCTGTTTTATCCCCAAAAGAGGACAGTTTCTTCCAGAAATGCCTGATTTCTCCCAAATATACCACATCTTCTCCAAGAAATACCAGGTTTCCCCCTAGAAATAGGACCTTTTCACCCACAAATACCTCTTTTATCCCCAAAATACGACAGTTTCTTCCAGAAAGGCCACATTTCTCCCAAATATATCACATCTTCTCCAAGAAATACCAGCTTTCCCCCCTTCAAATAGGACCTTTTCACCCACAAATACCTCTTTGATCCCCAAAAGAGGACAGTTTCTTATAGAATGGCCACATTTCTCCCAAATATATCACATCTTCTCCAGGAAATACCAGGATTCCCCCTTCAAATAGGAACTTTTCTCCCACAAATACCAGCCTTCTCCCCCCAAAATAGGACAGTTTCTTCCAGAAATGCCGGATTTCTCCCAAATATATCACATCTTCTCCAAGAAATACCAGCTTTCCCCCTTCAAATAGGACCTTATCACCTTCAAATACCTCTTTTATCCCCAAAATAGAACAGTTTCTTCCAGAAATGCCACATTTCACCCAAATATATCACATCTTCTCCAAGAAATACCAGGATACCCTCCTTCAAATAGGACCTTTTCACCCACAAGTACCTGTTTAATCCCCAAAAGAGGACAGTTTCTTCCCAGAAAGGCCACATTTCTCCCAAACATATCACATCTCCTCCAAGAAATACCAGGATTTCTCCTGTAATAGGACCTTTTCTCCCACAAATACCAGCATTTTCCCCCCAAAAGAGGACAGTTTCTGCCAGAAATGCCACATTTCTCCCAATATATCACATCTCTCACAGAAATGCCAGGTTTCCCCCTGCAAATAGGACCATTTCACCCACAAATACCTCCTTTATCCCCAAAAGAGGACAGTTTCTTCCAGAAATGCCACATTCTCCCAAACATATCAACATCTTCTCCAAGAAATACCAGGTTTCCCCCTTCAAATAGGACCTTTTCCCCCACAAGTACCTGTTTTATCCCCAAAATAGGACAGCTTCTTCAGAAAGGCAGATTTCTCCCAAATATATCACATCTTCTCCAAGAAATACCAGGATTCCTCCTGAAATACTACCTTTTCACCCACAAATACCTCTTTTATCCCCAAAATAGGACAGTATCTGCCAGAAATGCCACATTTCTCCCAAATAGATCACATCTCCTCCAAGAAATACCAGGATTCCTCCTGAAATAGGACCTTTTCCTCCCACAAATACCAGCCTTCTCCCCCCAAATTGGACATTTTCTTCCAGACATGCCACATATCACCCAAATATATCACATCTTCTCCAAGAAATACCAGGGTTCCCCCTTCAAATCGGACCTTTTCACCCACAAATACCTCTTTTATCCCCAAAATAGAACAGTTTCTTCCAGAAATGCCACATTTCACCCAAACATATCACATCTTCTCCAAGAAATACCTGGATACATCCTTCAAATAGGACCTTTCACCCACAAGTACCTGTTTTATCCCCCAAAAGAGGACAGTTTCTTCCAGAAAGGCCACATTCTCCCAAACATATCACATCTCCTCCAAGAAATACCAGGATTTCTCCTGTAATAGGACCTTTTCTCCCACAAATACCAGCATTTTCCCCCCAAAAGAGAACAGTTTCTGCCAGAAATGCCACATTCTCCCAAATATATCACATCTTCTCCAAGAAATACCAGGTTTCCCCCCTTCAAATAGGACCTTTTCACCCACAAATACCTCCTTATCCCCAAAAGAGGACAGTTTCTCCAAAAATGCCACATTTCTCCCAAACATATCACATCTTCTCCAAGAAATACCAGGTTTCCCCCTTCAAATAGGACTTTTTCCCCCCAAAAAAACCTCTTTATCCCCAAACGACAGTTTCTTCCAGAAATGCCACATTTCTCCAAAATAGATCACATCTTCTCCAAGAAATACCAGGTTTCCCCCTTCAAATAGGACCTTTTCACCCACAAATACCTGTTTTATCCCCAAAACAGGACAGCTTCTTCCAGAAAGGCCAGATTTCTCCCAAATATATCACATCTTCTCCAAGAAATACCAGGATTCCTCCTGAAATACGACCTTTTCACCCACAAATACATCTTTTATCCTCAAATAGGACATATTCTTCCAGAAATGCCACATTTCTCCCAAATATATCACATCATCTCCAAGAAATACCAGGATTCCTCCTGAAATAGGACCTTTTCTCCCACAAATACCAGCCTTCTCCCCCAGAATAGGACAGTTTCTTCCAGAAATGCCAGATTTCTCCCAAATAGATCACATCTTCTCCAAGAAATACCAGCTTTCCCTCTTCTAATAGGACCTTATCACCCACAAATACCTCTTTTGTCCCCAAAATAGAACTGTTACGTCCAGAAATGCCACATTTCTCCCAAACATATCACATCTTCTCCAAGAAATACCAGGTTTCCTCCTTGAAATAGGACCGTTTCACCCACAAATACCTCTTGTATCCCCAAAATAGGACAGTTTCTTCCTGACATGCTACATTTCTCCCAAATATATCACATCTTCTCCAAGAAATACCACGTTTCCCCCTTCAAATAGGACCTTTTCACCCACAAATACCTCTTTTATCCCCAAAAGAGGACAGTTTCTTCCAGAAAGGCCACATTTCTCCCAAATATATCACATCTTCTCCAAGAAATACCAGGTTTCCCCCTTCAAATAGGACCTTTTCACCCACAAATACCTCTTTTATCCCCAAAATAGGACAGTTTCTTCCAGAAATGCCAGATTTCTCCAAATATATCACATCTTCTCCAAGAAATACCAGCTTTCCCCCTTCAAATAGGACCTTTTCACCCACAAATACCTGTTTTATCCCCAAAAGAGGACAGTTTCTTCCAGAGGCCAGATTTCTCCCAAATATATCACATCTTCTCCAAGAAATAACAGGTTTCCCCCTTCAAATACAGTGTTTTCACCCACAAATACCTGTTTTATCCCCAAAAGAGGACAGTTTCTTCCAGAAATGCCACATTTCTCCCAAATATACCACATCTTCTCCAAGAAATACCAGCTTTCCCCCTTCAAATAGGACCTTTTCAACCACAAATACCTGTTTTATCCCCAAAAGAGGACAGTTTCTTCAAGAAATGCCACATTTCTCCCAAATATATCACATCTTCTCATAGAAATACCAGGATTCCCCCTTCAAATAGGACATTTTCAACCACAAATACCGGTATTATTCCTCAAATTTGACATATTCTTCCAGAAAGGCCACATTTCTCCCAAATATATCACATCTTCTCCAAGAAATACCAGGGTTCCCCCTTCAAATAGGACCTTTTCACCCACAAATACCTCTTTTATCCCCAAAATAGGACAGTTTCTGCCAGAAATGCCAGATTTCTCCCAAATATATCACATCTCCTCCAAGAAATACCAGGATTCCTCCTGAAATAGGTCCTTTTCTCCCACAAATACCAGCCTTCTCCCCCCAAATAGGACATTTTCTTCCAGACATGCCACATATCACCCAAATATATCACCTCTTCTCCAAGAAATACCAGCTTTCCCCCTTCAAATAGGACCTTTTCACCTACAAATACCTCTTTTATCCCCAAAATAGAACAGTTTCTTCCAGAAATGCCACATTTCACCCAAACATATCACATCTTCTCCAAGAAATACCAGGGTTCCCCCTTCAAATAGGACCTTTTCACCCACAAGTACCTCTTTTATCCCCAAAATAGAACAGTTTCTTCCATACATGCCACATTTCTCCCAAATATATCACATCTTCTCCAAGAAATACCAGGATTTCTCCTGTAATAGGACCTTTTCTCCCACAAATACCAGCCTTTTCCCCCCAAAAGAGGACAGTTTCTTCCAGACATGCCACATTTCTCCCAAATAGATCACATCTTCTCCAAGAAATAACAGGTTTCCCCCTTCAAATAGGACCTTTTCACCCACAAATACCTCTTTTATCCCCAAAAGAGGACAGTTTCTTCCAGAAATGCCACATTTCTCCCAAATATATCATATCTTCTCCAAGAAATAACAGGTTTCCCCCTTCAAATACAGTGTTTTCACCCACAAATACCTGTTTTATCCCCAAAAGAGGACAGTTTCTTCCAGAAATGCCACATTTCTCCCAAATATACCACATCTTCTCCAAGAAATACCAGCTTTCCCCCTTCAAATAGGACCTTTTCACCCGCAAATACCTCTTTTATCCCCAAAATAGGACAGTTTCTTCCAGACATGCCACATTTCTCCCAAATATATCACATCTTCTCCAAGAAATACCACGTTTCCCCCTTCAAATAGGACCTTTTCACCCACAAATACCTCTTTTATCCCCAAAAGAGGACAGTTTCTTCCAGAAATGCCACATTTCTCCCAAATATATCACATCTTCTCCAAGAAATAACAGGTTTCCCCCTTCAAATACAGTGTTTTCACCCACAAATACCTCTTTTATCCCCAAAAGAGGACAGTTTCTTCCAGAAATGCCAGATTTCTCCCAAATATATCACATCTTCTCCAAGAAATACCAGCTTTCCCCCTTCAAATAGGACCTTTTCAACCACTAATACCAGGCTTCTCCCCCCAGATAGGACATTTTCTTCCAGACATGCCACATTTCTCCCAAATATATCACATCTTCTCCAAGAAATACCAGCTTTCCCCCTTCAAATAGGACCTTTTCACCCACTTATACCAGGCTTCTCCCCCCAAATAGGACATTTTCTTCCAGAAATGCCACATTTCTCCCAAATAGATCACATCTTCTCCAAGAAATACCAGGGTTCCCCCTTCAAATAGGACCTTTTCACCCACAAATACCTCTTTTATCCCCAAAATAGGACAGTTTCTGCCAGAAATGCCACATTTCTCCCAAATAGATCACATCTCCTCCAAGAAATACCAGGATTCCTCCTTGAAATAGGACCTTTTCTCCCACAAATACCAGCCTTCTCCCCCCAAATTGGACATTTTCTTCCAGACATGCCACATATCACCCAAATATATCACATCTTCTCCAAGAAATACCAGCTTTCCCCCTTCAAATAGGACCTTTTCACCCACAAATATCTCTTTTATCCCCAAAATAGGACAGTTTCTTCCAGAAATGCCACATTTCACCCAAACATATCACATCTTCTCCAAGAAATACCAGGGTACCTCCTTCAAATAGGACCTTTTCACCCACAAGTACCAGTTTTGTCCCCAAAAGAGGACAGTTTCTTCCAGAAAGGCCACATTTCTCCCAAATAGATCACATCTCCTCCAAGAAATACCACAATTTCTCCTGTAATAGGACCTTTTCTCCCACAAATACCAGCATTTTCCCCCAAAAGAGGACAGTTTCTTCCAGAAAGGCCACATTTCTCCCAAATATATCACATCTTCTCCAAGAAATACCAGGGTTCCCCCTTCAAATAGGACCTTTTCCCCCAAAAAAACTCTTTTATCCCCAAAAGAGGACAGTTTCTTCCAGAAATGCCACATTTCACCCAAATAGATCACATCTTCTCCAAGAAATACCAGGTTTCCCCCTTCAAATAGGAACTTTTCACCCACAAATACCTGTTTTATCCCGAAAAGAGGACAGCTTCTTCCAGAAAGGCCAGATTTCTCCCAAATATATCACATCTTCTCCAAGAAATACCAGGATTCCTCCTGAAATACGACCTTTTCCCCAAAAATACCTCTTTTATCCCTCAAATAGGACAGTTTCTTCCAGAAATGCCACATTTCTCCCAAATATATCACATCTTCTCGAAGAAATACCAGGATTCCTCCTGAAATAGGACCTTTTCTCCCACAAATACCAGCCTTCTCCCCCCAAAATAGGACAGTTTCTTCCAGAAATGCCAGATTTCTCCCAAATAGATCACATCTTCTCCAAGAAATACCAGCTTTCCCCCTTCAAATAGGACCTTACAACCCACAAATACCTCTTTTGTCCCCAAAATAGAACAGTTATGTCCAGAAATGCCACATTTCTCCCAAACATATCACATCTTCTCCAAGAAATACCAGCTTTCCTTTTTCAAATATGACCTTTTCACCCACAAATACCACTTGTATCCCCAAAAGAGGACAGTTTCTTCCAGACATGCCACATTTCTCCCAAATATATCACATCTTCTCCAAGAAATACCACGTTTCCCCCTTCAAATAGGACCTTTTCACCCACAAATACCTCTTTTATCCCCAAAAGAGGACAGTTTCTTCCAGAAAGGCCACATTTCTCCCAAATACATCACATCTTCTCCAAGACATACCAGGTTTCCCCCTTCAAATAGGACCTTTTCACCCACAAATACCTCTTTTATCCCCAAAATAGGACAGTTTCTTCCAGAAATGCCAGATTTCTCCCAAATATATCACATCTTCTCCAAGAAATAACAGGTTTCCCCTTCAAATAGGACCTTTTCACCCACAAATACCTGTTTTATCCCCAAAATAGGACAGTTTCTTCCAGAAAGGCCACATTTCTCCCAAATATATCACATCTTCTCCAAGAAATACCACGTTTCCCCCTTCAAATAGGACCTTTTCACCCACAAATACCTCTTTTATCCCCAAAAGAGGACAGTTTCTTCCAGACATGCCACATTTCTCCCAAATATATCACATCTTCTCATAGAAATACCAGCTTTCCCCCTTCAAATAGGACCTTATCACCCACAAATACCTGTTTTATCCCCAAAACAGGACAGTTTCTTCCAGAAATGCCAGATTTCTCCCAAATAGATCACATCTTCTCCAAGAAATACCAGGGTTCCCCCTTCAAATAGGACCTTTTCACCCACAAATACCTGTTTTATCCCCAAAACAGGACAGTTTCTTCCAGAAATGCCACATTTCTCCCAAATAGATCACATCTTCTCCAAGAAATACCAGGGTTCCCCCTTCAAATAGGAAATTTTCACCCACAAATACCTGTTTTATCCCCAAAATAGGACAGTTTCTTCCAGAAATGCCAGATTTCTCCCAAATAGATCACATCTTCTCCAAGAAATACCACGTTTCCCCCTTCAAATAGGACCTTTTCAACCACAAATACCTGTTTTATCCCTCAAATTGGACATATTCTTCCAGAAAGGCCACATTTCTCCCAAATATATCACATCTTCTCCAAGAAATACCAGCTTTCCCCCTTCAAATAGGACCTTTTCACCCACAAATACCTCTTTTATCCCCAAAGTAGAACAGTTTCTTCCAGAAATGCCACATTTCTCCCAAATATATCACATCTTCTCCAAGAAATACCAGGTTTCCCCCTTCAAATAGGACCTTTTCACCCACTAATACCAGGCTTCTCCCCCCAAATAGGACATTTTCTTCCAGAAATGCCACATTTCTCCCAAATATATCACATCTTCTCCAAGAAATGCCAGGTTTCCCCCTTCAAATAGGAAATTTTCACCCACAAGTACCTGTTTTATCCCCAAAAGAGGACAGTTTCTTCCAGAAATGCCACATTTCTCCCAAATATATCACATCTTCTCCAAGAAATACCAGGGTTCCCCCTTCAAATAGGACCTTTTCACCCACAAATACCTCTTTTATCCCCAAAATAGGACAGTTTCTGCCAGAAATGCCAGATTTCTCCCAAATATATCACATCTCCTCCAAGAAATACCAGGATTCCTCCTCAAATAGGACCTTTTCTCCCACAAATACCAGCCTTCTCCCCCCAAATTGGACATTTTCTTCCAGACATGCCACATATCACCCAAATATATCACATCTTCTCCAAGAAATACCAGGGTTCCCCCTTCAAATAGGACCTTTTCACCTACAAATACCTCTTTTATCCCCAAAATAGAACAGTTTCTTCCAGAAATGCCACATTTCACCCAAACATATCACATCTTCTTCAAGAAATACCAGGGTTCCCCCTTCAAATAGGACCTTTTCACCCACAAGTACCTGTTTTATCCCCAGAAGAGGACAGTTTCTTCCATACATGCCACATTTCTCCCAAACATATCACATCTCCTCCAAGAAATACCAGGATTTCTCCTGTATTAGGACCTTTTCTCCCACAAATACCAGCCTTTTCCCCCCAAAAGGGGACAGTTTCTTCCAGAAATGCCAGATTTCTCCCAAATATATCACATCTTCTCCAAGAAATACCAGGTTTTCCCCTGGAAATACGACCTTTTCACCCACAAATACCTCTTTTATCCCCAAAAGAGGACAGTTTCTGCCAGAAAGGCCACATTACTCCCAAACATATCACATCTTCTCCAAGAAATACCAGGTTTCCCCCTTCAAATAGGAACTTTTCCCCCAAAAAAACTCTTTTATCCCCAAAAGAGGACAGTTTCTTCCAGAAATGCCACATTTCTCCCAAATATATCACATCTTCTCTAAGAAATACCAGGTTTCCCCCTTCAAATAGGACCTTTTCAACCACAAATACCTGTTTTATCCCTCAAATTGGACATATTCTTCCAGAAAGGCCAGATTTCTCCCAAATATATCACATCTTCTCCAAGAAATACCACGTTTCCCCCTTCAAATAGGACCTTTTCACCACAAATACCTCTTTTATCCCCAAAAGAGGACAGTTTCTTCCAGAAATGCCACATTTCTCCCAAATATATCACATCTTCTCCAAGAAATACCAGGTTTCCCCCTTCAAATAGGACCTTTTCACCCACTTATACCAGGCTTCTCCCCCCAAATAGGACATTTTCATCCAGAAATGCCACATTTCTCTCAAATATATCACATCTTCTCCAAGAAATGCCAGTTTTCCCCCTTCAAATAGGAAATTTTCACCCACAAGTACCTGTTTTATCCCCAAAAGAGGACAGTTTCCTCCAGAAATGCCACATTTCTCCCAAATAGATCACATCTTCTCCAAGAAATACCAGGTTTTCCCCCTTCAAATAGGACCTTTTCACCCACAAATACCTCTTTTATCCCCAAAAGAGGACAGTATCTGCCAGAAATGCCACATTTCTCCCAAACATATCACATCTTCTTCAAGAAATACCAGGATTCCTCCTGAAGTAGGAACTTTTATCCCACAAATACCAGCCTTCTCCCCCCAAATAGGACATTTTCTTCCAGACATGCCACATATCACCCAAATATATCACATCTTCTCCAAGAAATACCAGGTTTCCCCCTTCAAATAGGACCCTTTTCACCTACAAATACCTCTTTTATCCCCAAAATAGAACAGTTTCTTCCAGAAATGCCACATTTCACCCAAACATATCACATCTTCTTCAAGAAATACCAGGATACCTCCTTCAAATAGGACCTTTTCACCCACAAGTACCTGTTTTATCCCCAAAATAGAACAGTTTCTTCCAGACATGCCACATTTCTCCCAAACATATCACATCTCCTCCAAGAAATACCAGGATTTCTCCTGTAGTAGGACCTTTTCTCCCACAAATACCAGCCTTTTCCCCCCAAAAGAGGACAGTTTCTACCAGAAATGCCATATTTCTCCCAAATATATCACATCTTCTCCAAGAAATACCAGGTTTTCCCCTGGAAATACGACCTTTTCACCCACAAATACCTCTTTTATCCCCAAAAGAGGACAGTTTCTTCCAGAAAGGCCACATTTCTCCCAAATATATCACATCTTCTCCAAGAAATACCAGGATTCCTCCTGAAATACGAACTTTTCACCCACAAATACCTCTTTTATCCCTCAGATAGGACAGTTACTTCCAGAAATGCCACATTTCTCCCAAATACATCACATCTTCTCCAAGAAATACCAGGATTCCTCCTGAAAGAGGACCTTTTCACCCACAATTACCAGCCTTCTCCCCCCAAATAGGACAGTTTCTTCCAGAAATGCCAGATTTCCCCCAAATATATCACATCTTCTCCAAGAAATACCAGCTTTCCCCCTTCAAATAGGACCTTATCACCCACAAATACCTCTTTTGTCCCCAAAATAGAACAGTTACGTCCAGAATGCCACATTTCTCCCAAACATATCACATCTTCTCCAAGAAATACCACGTTTCCTCCTTGAAATAGGACCTTTTCACCCACAAATACCTCTTGTATCCCCAAAAGAGGACAGTTTCTTCCAGAAATGCCACATTTCTCCCAAATATAGCACATCTTCTCCAAGAAATACCAGGTTTCCCCCTTCAAATAGGACCTTTTCACCTACAAATACCTCTTTTATACCCAAAATAGAACAGTTTCTTCCAGAAATGCCACATTTCACCCAAACATATCACATCTTCTCCAAGAAATACCAGGGCACCTCCTTCAAATAGGACCTTTTCACCCACAAGTACCTGTTTTATCCCCAAAATAGGACAGTTTCTTCAGAAAGGCCACATTTCTCCCAAATATATCACATCTTCTCCAAGAAATACCAGGATTCCTCCTGAAATAGGACCTTTACTCCCACAAATACCCGCATTTTCCCCCAAAAGAGGACAGTTTCTGCCAGAAATGCCACATTTCTCCCAAATATATCACATCTTCTCCAAGAAATACCAGGTTTTCCCCTGGAAATAGGACCTTTTCACCCACAAATACCTCCTTTATCCCCAAAAGAGTACAGTTTCTTCCAGAAATGCCACATTTCTCCCAAACATATCACATCTTCTCCAAGAAATACCAGGTTTCCCCCTTCAAATAGGACCTTTTCCCCCAAAAATCTCTTTTATCCCAAAAGAGGACAGTTTCTTCCAGAAATGCCACATTTCTCCCAAATAGATCACATCTCCAAGAAATACCTGGTTTCCCCTTTTCAAATAGGACCTTTTCACCTACAAATACCTCTTTTATCCCCAAAATAGGACAGCTTCTTCCAGAAAGGCCAGATTTCTCCCAAATATATCACATCTTCTCCAAGAAATACCAGGATTCCTCCTGAAATACGACCTTTTCACCCACAAGTACCTCTTTTATCCCTCAAATAGGACAGTTTCTTCCAGAAATGCCACATTTCTCCCAAATATATCACATCTTCTCCAAGAAATACCAGGATTCCTCCTGAAATAGGAACTTTTCTCCCACAAATACCAGCCCTCTCCCCCCAAAATAGGACAGTTTCTTCCAGAAATGCCAGATTTCTCCCAAATAGATCACATCTTCTCCAAGAAATACCAGCTTTCCCCCTTCAAATAGGTCCTTATCACCCACAAATACCTCTTTTGTCCCCAAAATAGAACAGTTACGTCCAGAAATGCCACATATCTCCCAAACATATCACATCTTCTCCAAGAAATACCAGCTTTCCTTTTTCAAATAGGACCTTTTCACCCACAAATACCTCTTGTATCCCCAAAAGAGGACAGTTTCTTCCAGAAATGCCACATTTCTCCCAAATATACCTCATCTTCTCCAAGAAATACCAGCTTTCCCCCTTCAAATAGGACCTTTTCACCCACAAATACCTGTTTCATCCCCAAAAGAGGACAGTTTCTTCCAGACATGCCACATTTCTCCCAAATATATCACATCTTCTCCAAGAAATACCAGCTTTCCCCCTTCAAATAGGACCTTTTCAACCACAAATACCGGTATTATCCCTCAAATTGGACATATTCTTCCAGAAATGCCAGATTTCTCCCAAATATATCACATCTTCTCCAAGAAATACCAGGTTTCCCCCTTCCAATAGGACCTTTTCACCCACAAATACCTCTTTTATCCCTCAAATTGGACATATTCTTCCAGAAAGGCCACATTTCTCCCAAATATATCACATCTTCTCCAAGAAATACCACGTTTCCCCCTTCAAATAGGACCTTTTCACCCAAAAATACCTCTTTTATCCCAAAATAGAACAGTTTCTTCCAGAAATGCCACATTTCACCCAAATATATCACATCTTCTCCAAGAAATACCAGGTTTCCCACTTCAAATAGGACCTTTTCACCCACTAATACCAGGCTTCTCCCCCCAAATAGGACATTTTCTTCCAGAAATGCCACATTTCTCCCAAATATATCATATCATCTCCAAGAAATGCCAGGTTTCCCCTTCAAATAGGAAATTTTCACCCACAAGTACCTGTTTTATCCCCAAAAGAGGACAGTTTCTTCCAGACATGCCACATTTCTCCCAAAAATATCACATCTCCTTCAAGAAATACCAGGATTTCTCCTGTAATAGGACCTTTTCTCCCACAAATACCAGCCTTTTCCCCCAAAAGAGGACAGTTTCTTCCAGAAATGCCATATTTCTCCCAAATATATCACATCTTCTCCAAGAAATACCAGGTTTTCCCCTTGAAATAGGACCTTTTCACCCACAAATACCTCTTTTATCCCCAAAAGAGGACAGTTTCTTCCAGAAAGGCCACATTACTCCCAAACATATCACATCTCCAAGAAAAACCAGGTTTCCCCCTTCAAATAGGAACTTTTCCCCCAAAAAAACTCTTTTATCCCCAAAAGAGGACAGTTTCTTCCAGAAATGCCACATTTCTCCCTATTTTATTATATCTTCTCCAAGAAATACCAGGTTTCCTCCTTGAAATAGGACCTTTTCACCCACAAATACCTCTTTTATCCCCAAAAGAGGACAGTTTCTTCCAGAAAGGCCACATTTCTGCCAAATATATCACATCTTCTCCAAGAAATACCAGGATTCCTCCGGAAATACGACCTTTTCACCCACAAATACCTCTTTTATCCCTCAAATAGGACAGTTTCTTCCAGAAATGCCACATTTCTCCCAAATATATCACATCTTCTCCAAGAAATACCAGGATTCCTCCTGAAATACGACCTTTTCTCCCACAAATACAAGCCTTCTCCCCCAAAAAAGGACAGTTTCTTCCAGAAATGCCACATTTCTCCCAAATATATCACATCTTCTCCAAGAAATACCAGCTTTCCCCCTTCAAATAGGACCTTATCACCCACAAATACCTCTTTTGTCCCCAAAATAGAACAGTTACGTCCGGAAATGCACATTTCTCCCAAACATATCACATCTTCTCCAAGAAATACCAGTTTTCCTCCTTGAAATAGGACCTTTTCACCCACAAATACCTCTTGTATCCCCAAAAGAGGACAGTTTCTTCCTGACATGCTATATTTCTCCAAAATATATCACATCTTCTCCAAGAAATACCAGGTTTCCCCCTTGTAATAAGACCTCTTCACCCACAAATACCTCTTTTATCCCCAAAATAGGACAGTTTCTTCCAGAAATGCCACATTTCTCCCAAATATATCACATCTTCTCCAAGAAATACTAGGTTTCCCCCTTCAAATAGGACCTTTTCACCCACAAATACCTCTTTTATCCCCAAAATAGGACAGTTTCTTCCAGAAATGCAACATTTCTCCCAAATAGATCACATCTTCTCCAAGAAATACCAGCTTTCCCCCTTCAAGTAGGAACTTTTCACCCAAAAAATACCTCTTTTATCCCCAAAATAGGACAGTTTCTTCCAGAAATGCCAGATTTCTCCCAAATATATCACATCTTCTCCAAGAAATACCAGCTTTCCCCCTTCAAATAGGACCTTTTCACCCACTAATACCAGGCTTCTCCCCCAAATAGGACATTTTCTTCCAGAAATGCCACATTTCTCCCAAATATATCATATCTTCTCCAAAAATACCTGGTTTCCCCCTTCAAATAGGAAATTTTCACCAACAAATACCTGTTTTATCCCCAAAAGAGGACAGTTTCTTCCAGAAAGGCCACATTTCTCCCAAATAGATCACATCTTCTCCAAGAAATACCAGGGTTCCCCCTTCAAATAGGAAATTTTCACCCACAAATACCTCTTTTATCCCCAAAAGAGGACAGTTTCTTCCAGAAATGCCACATTTCTCCCAAATATATCACATCTTCTCCAAGAAATACCAGCTTTCCCCCTTCAAATAGGACCTTTTCAACCACAAATACCTGTTTTATCCCTCAAATTGGACATATTCTTCCAGAAATGCCAGATTTCTCCCAAATATATCACATCTTCTCCAAGAAATACCAGCTTTCCCCCTTCAAATAGGACCTTTCCACCCACAAATACCTGTTTTATCCCCAAAAGAGGACAGTTTCTTCCAGAAATGCCACATTTCTCCCAAATAGATCACATCTTCTCCAAGAAATACCAGGTTTCCCCCTTCAAATAGGACCTTTTCACCCACTTATACCAGGCTACTCCCCCCAAATAGGACATTTTCTTCCAGAAAGGCCGCATTTCTCCCAAATAGATCACATCTTCTCCAAGAAATACCAGGTTTCCCCCTTCAAATAGGAAATTTTCACCCACAAATACCTGTTCTATCCCCATAAGAGGACAGTTTCTTCCAGACATGCCACATTTCTCCCAAATAGATCACATCTTCTCCAAGAAATACCAGGTTTCCTCCTTGAAATAGGACCTTTTCACAACAATTACCTCTTGTATCCCCAAAAGAGGACAGTTTCTTCCTGACATGCTACATTTCTCCCAAATATATCACATCTTCTCCAAGAAATACCACGTTTCCCCCTTCAAATAGGACCTTTTCACCTACAAATACCTCTTTTATCCCCAAAATAGAACAGTTTCTTCCAGAAATGCCACATTTCACCCAAACATATCACATCTTCTTCAAGAAATACCAGGATACCTCATTCAAATAGGACCTTCTCTCCCACAAATACCTGTTTTATCCCCAAAATAGAACAGTTTCTTCCAGACATGCCACATTTCTCCCAAACATATCACATCTCCTCCAAGAAATACCAGGATTTCTCCTGTAATAGGACCTTTTTCTCCACAAATACCAGCCTTTTCCACCCAAAAGAGGACAGTTTCTTCCAGAAATGCCATATTTCTCCCAAATATATCACATCTTCTCCAAGAAATACCACGTTTCCCCCTTCAAATAGGACCTTTTCACCCACAAATACCTCTTTTATCCCCAAAAGAGGACAGTTTCTTCCAGAAATGCCAGATTTCTCACAAATATATCACATCTTCTCCAAGAAATACCAGCTTTCCCCTTCAAATAGGACCTTTTCACCCACAAATACCTCTTTTTATCCCCAAAATAGGACAGTTTCTTCCAGAAATGCCAGATTTCTCCCAAATATATCGCCTCTTCTCCAAGAAATACCAGCTTTCCCCCTTCAAATAGGACCTTTTCACCCACTAATACCAGGCTTCTCCCCCCAAATAGGACATTTTCTTCCAGAAATGTCACATTTCTCCCAAATATATCACATCTTCTCCAAGAAATACCAGCTTTCCCCCTTCAAATAGGACCTTTTCAACCACAAATACCTGTTTTATCCCTCAAATTGGACATATTCTTCCAGAAATGCCAGATTTCTCCCAAATATATCACATCTTCTCCAAGAAATACCACGTTTCCCCCTTCAAATAGGACCTTTTCACCCACAAATACCTCTTTGATCCCCAAAATAGGACAGTTTCTTCCAGAAAGGCCACATTTCTCCCAAATAGATCACATCTTCTCCAAGAAATACCTGGTTTCCCCTTCAAATAGGACCTTTTCACCCACTTATACCGGGCTTCTCCCCCCAAATAGGACATTTTCTTCCAGAAATTCCACATTTCTCCCAAATATATCACATCTTCTCCAAGAAATACCTGGTTTCCCCCTTCAAATAGGACCTTTTCTCCCACAAATACCTCTTTTATCCCCAAAAGAGGACAGTTTCTTCCAGAAATGCCACATTTCTCCCAAATAGATCACATCTTCTCCAAGAAATACCAGGTTTTCCCCTTCAAATAGGACCTTTTCAACCACAAATACCTCTTTTATCCCCAAAATAGGACAGTATCTGCCAGAAATGCCACATTTCTCCCAAACATATCACATCTCCTCAAAGAAATACCAGGATTCCTCCTGAAACAGGAACTTTTCTCCCACAAATACCAGCCTTCTCCCCCAAATAGGACATTTTCTTCCAGACATGCCACATATCACCCAAATATGTCACATCTTCTACAACAAATACCACGTTCCCCCTTCAAATAGGACCTTTTCACCTACAAATACCTCTTTTATCCCCAAAATAGAACAGTTTCTTCCAGAAATGCCACATTTCACCCAAACATATCACATCTTCTTCAAGAAATACCAGGATACCTCATTCAAATAGGACCTTTTCACCCACAAGTACCTGTTTTATCCCCAAAATAGAACAGTTTCTTCCAGACATGCCACATTTCTCCCAAACATATCACATCTCCTCCAAGAAATACCAGGATTTCTCCTGTATTAGGACCTTTTCTCACACAAATACCAGCCTTTTCCACCCAAAAGAGGACAGTTTCTTCCAGAAATGCCATATTTCTCCCAAATATATCACATCTTCTCCAAGAAATACCAGGTTTCCCCCTTCAAATAGGACCTTTTCACCCACAAATACCTCTTTTATCCCCAAAAGAGGACAGTTTCTTCCAGAAAGGCCACATTTCTCCCAAACATATCACATCTTCTCCAAGAAATACCAGGTTTCCCCCTTCAAATTGGACCTTTTCCCCCCAAAAAACTCTTTTATCCCCAAAAGAGGACAGTTTCTTTCAGAAATGCCACATTTCTCCCAAATATATCACATCTTCTCCAAGAAATACCAGGATTCCTCCTTCAAATAGGACGTTTTCACCCACAAATACCTCTTTTATTCCCAAAAGAGGACAGTTTCTTCCAGAAATGCCACATTTCTCCCAAATAGATCACATCTTCTCCAAGAAATACCAGGATTCCTCCTGAAATACGAACTTTTCACCCACAAATACCTCTTTTATCCCTCAAATAGGACAGTTTCTTCCAGAAATGCCACATTCTCTCCCAAATACATCACATCTTCTCCAAGAAATATTAGGATTCATCCTGAAAGAGGACCTTTTCACCCACAAATACCAGCCTTCTCCTCCCAAATAGGACAGTTTTCTTCCAGAAATGCCAGATTTCCCCCAAATAGATCACATCTTCTCCAAGAAATACCAGCTTTCCCCTTCAAATAGGACCTTATCACCCACAAATACCTCTTTTGTCCCCAAAATAGAACAGTTACGTCCAGAAATGCCACATTTCTCCCAAACATATCACATCTTCTCCAAGAAATACCAGGTTTCCTCCTTGAAATAGGAACTTTTCACCACAAATACCTCTTGAATCCCCAAAGAGGACAGTTTCTTCCTGACATGCCACATTTCTCCCAAATATATCACATCTTCTCCAAGAAATACCAGGTTTCCCCCTTCAAATAGGACCTTTTCACCCACAAATACTTCTTTTATCCCCAAAAGAGGACAGTTTCTTCCAGAATGGCCACATTTCTCCCAAATATATCACATCTTCTCCAAGAAATACCAGGGTTCCCCCTTCAAATAGGACCTTTTCACCCACAAATACCTGTTTTATCCCCAAAATAGAACAGTTTCTTCCAGACATGCCACATTTCTCCAAATATATCACATCTTCTCCAAGAAATAACAGGTTTCCCCCTTCAAATACAACCTTTTCAACCACAAATACCTGTTTTTATCCCCAAAAGAGGACAGTTTCTTCAGAAATGCCACATTTCTCCCAAATAGATCACATCTTCTCCAAGAAATAGCAGGTTTCCCCCTTCAAATAGGACCTTTTCACCACAAATACCTCTTTATCCCCAAAAGAGGACAGTTTCTTCCAGACATGCCACATTTCTCCAAAATATATCACATCTTCTCCAAGAAATACCAGCTTTCCCCCTTCAAATAGGACCTTATCACCCACAAATACCTCTTTTGTCCCCAAAATAATACAGTTACGTCCGGAAATGCCACATTTCTCCCAAACATATCACATCTTCTCCAAGAAATACCAGGTTTCCCCCTTCAAATAGGACCTTTTCACCCACAAATACCTGTTCTATCCCCAAAATAGAACAGTTTCTTCCAGAAATGCCACATTTCTCCCAAATATATCACATCTTCTCCAAGAAATAACAGGTTTCCCCCTTCAAATACAACGTTTTCACCCACAAATACCTGTTTTATCCCCAAAAGTGGACAGTTTCTTCCAGAAATGCCACATTTCTCCCAAATATATCACATCTTCTCCAAGAAATAGCAGGTTTCCCCCTTCAAATAGGACCTTTTCACCCACAAATACCTCTTTTATCCCCAAAAGAGGACATTTTCTTCCAGACATGCCACATTTCTCCAAATATATCACATCTTCTCCAAGAAATACCAGGTTTCCCCCTTCAAATAGGACCTTTTCACCCACAAATACCTGTCCCCAAAAGAGGACAGTTTCTTCCAGAAATGGCACATTTCTCCCAAATAGATCACATCTTCTCCAAGAAATACCACGCTTCCCCCTTCAAATAGGTCCTTCTCCACAAAAAAACCTCTTTTATCCCCAAAAGAGGACAGTTTCTTCCAGGAATGCCACATTTCTCCCAAACATATCACATCTTCTCCAAGAAATACCAGGATTCCTCCTGAAAGAGGACCTTCTCACCCAAAACTACCAGCCTTCTCCCCCCAAATTGGACATTTTTTTCCAGACAGGCCACATTTCTCCCAAATATATCACATCTTCTCCAAGAAATACCAGGATTCCTCCTGAAATACGACCTTTTCACCCACAAATACCTCTTTTATCCCCAATAGAGGACAGTTTCTTCCAGAAATGCCACATTTCTCCCAAATATATCACATCTTCTCCAAGAAATACCAGCTTTCCCCCTTCAAATAGGACCTTTTCACCCACAAATACTTCTTTTATCCCCAAAAGAGGACAGTTTCTTCCAGACATGCCACATTTCTCCCAAATATATCACATCTTCTCCAAGAAATACCAGGTTTCCCCCTTCAAATAGGACCTTTTCACCCACAAATACCTCTTTTATCCCCAAAAGAGGACAGTTTCTTATAGAAAGGCCACATTTCTCCCAAATATATCACATCTTCTCCAAGAAATACCAGAATTCCTCCTGAAATAGGAACTTTTCACCAACAAATACCTCTTTTATCCCTCAAATAGGACATTTTCTTCCAGAAATGCCACATTTCTCCCAAATATATCACATCTTCTCCAAGAAATACCAGGTTTCCCCATTCAAATAGGACCTTTTCACCCACAAGTACCTGTTTTATCCCCAAAATAGAACAGTTTCTTCCAGAAATGCCACATTTCTCCCAAATATATCACATCTTCTCCAAGAAATAACAGGTTTCCCCCTTCAAATTCAACGTTTTCACCCACAAATACCTGTTTTATCCCCAAAAGAGGACAGTTTCTTCCAGACATGCCACATTTCTCCCAAATAGATCACATCTCCTCCAAGAAATACCAGCTTTCCCCCTTCAAATAGGACCTTTTCACCCACAAATACCTGTCCCCAAAAGAGGACAGTTTCTTCCAGAAATGGCACATTTCTCCCAAACATTTCACATCTCCTCCAAGAAATACCAGGATTCCTCCTGAAATAGGAACTTTTCTCCCACAAATACCACCCTTCTCCCCCCAAATAGGACAGTTTCTTCCAGAAATGCCACATTTCTCCCAAATATATCACATCTTCCCCAAGAAATGCCAGGATTCCTCCTGAAAGAGGACCTTCTCACCCAAAACTACCAGCCTTCTCCCCCCAAATAGGACATTTTCTTCCAGACAGGCCACATTTCTCCCAAATAAATCACATCTTCTCCAAGAAATACCAGGATTCCTCCTGAAATAGGACCTTTTCTCCAACAAATACCAGACTTCTCCCCTCAAATACGACAGTTTCTTCCAGAAATGCCAGATTTCCCCCAAACATATCACATCTTCTCCAAGAAATACCTGGTTTCCCCTTCAAATAGGACCTTTTCAACCACAAATACCTGTTTTATCCCTCAAATTGGACATATTCTTCCAGAAATGCCACATTTCTCCCAAATATATCACATCTTCTCCAAGAAATACCATGTTTCCCCCTTCAAATAGTACCTTTTCACCCACAAATATCTGTTTTATCCCCAAAAGAGGACAGTTTTTTCCAGGAAGGCCACATTTCTCCCAAATATATCACATCTTCTCCAAGAAATACCAGGATTCCTCCTGAAATACGACCTTTTCACCCACAAATACCTCTTTTATCCCCAAAACAGGACAGTTTCTTCCAGAAATGCCACATTTCTCCCAAATATATCACATCTTCTCCAAGAAATACCAGCTTTCCCCCTTCAAATAGGACCTTTTCACCCACAAATACCTCTTTTATCCCCAAAAGAGGACAGTTTCTTCCAGACATGCCACATTTCTCCCAAATATATCACATCTTCTCCAAGAAATACCAGGTTTCCCCCTTCAAATAGGACCTTTTCACCCACAAATACCTCTTTGATCCCCAAAAGAGGACAGTTTCTTATAGAAAGGCCACATTTCTCCCAAATATATCACATCTTCTCCAAGAAATACCAGGATTCCTCCTGAAATAGGAACTTTTCACCAACAAATACCTCTTCTATCCCTCAAATAGGACAGTTTCTTCCAGAAATGCCACATTTCTCCCAAATATATCACATCTTCTCCAAGAAATACCAGGTTTCCCCATTCAAATAGGACCTTTTCACCCACAAGTACCTGTTTTATCCCCAAAATAGAACAGTTTCTTCCAGACATGCCACATTTCTCCCAAATATATCACATCTTCTCCAAGAAATACCAGGTTTCCCCCTTCAAATACAACGTTTTCACCAACAAATACCTGTTTTATCCCCAAAAGAGGACAGTTTCTTCCAGACATGCCACATTTCTCCCAAATAGATCACATCTTCTCCAAGAAATACCAGCTTTCCCCCTTCAAATAGGACCTTTTCACCCACAAATACCTCTTTTATCCCCAAAATAGGACAGTTTCTTCCAGACATGCCACATTTCTCCCAAACATATCACATCTTCTCCAAGAAATACCTGGTTTCCCCCTTCAAATAGGACCTTTTCAACCACACATACCTGTTCTATCCCTCAAATTGGACATATTCTTCCAGAAATGCCACATTTCTCCCAAATATATCACATCTTCTCCAAGAAATACCTGCTTTCCCCCTTCAAATAGGACCTTATCACCCACAAATATCTCTTTTATCCCCAAAAGAGGACAGTTTCTTCCAGAAATGCCACATTTCTCCCAAATATATCACATCTTCTCCAAGAAATACCAGGATTCCTCCTGAAATACGAACTTTTCTCCCACAAATACCTCTTTTATCCACAAAATAGGACAGTTTCTTCCGTAAAGGCCACATTTCTCCCAAATAGATCACATCTTCTCCAAGAAATACCAGGATTCCTCCTGAAATAGGACCTTTTCTCCCACAAATACCAGCCTTCTCCCCCCAAAAGAGGACAGTTTCTTCCAGAAAGGCCACATTTCTCCCAAACATATCACATCTTCTCCAAGAAATACCAGCTTTCCCCCTTCAAATAGGACCTTATCACCCACAAATACCTCTTTTGTCCCCAAAATAGAACAGTTACGTCCAGAAATGCCACATTTCTCCCAAACAAATCACATCTTCTCCAAGAAATACCACGTTTCCCCCTTCAAATAGGACCTTTTCACCCACAAATACCTCTTTTCTCCCCAAAATTGGACATTTTCTTCCAGACATGCCACATTTCTCCCAAATATATCACATCTTCTCCAAGAAATACCAGCTTTCCCCCTTCAAATAGGACCTTTTCACCCACAAATACCTCTTTGATCCCCAAAATACGACAGTTTCTTCCAGACATGCCACATTTCTCCCAAATATATCACATCTTCTCCAAGAAATACCAGGTTTTCCCCTTCAAATACAACGTTTTCACCCACAAATACCTCTTTTATCCCCAAAATAGGACAGTTTCTTCCAGGAATGCCAAATTTCTCCCAAATATATCACATCTTCTCCAAGAAATACCAGGTTTCCCCCTTCAAATAGGACCTTTTCACCCACAAATACCTGTTTTATCCCCAAAATAGGACAGCTTCGTCCAGAAAGGCCACATTTCTCCCAAATATATCACATCTTCTCCAAGAAATACCAGGTTTCCCCCTTCAAATAGGACCTTTTCAACCACAAATACCTCTTTTATCCCCAAAAGAGGACAGTTTCTTCCAGAAAGGCCAGATTTCTCCCAAATATATCACATCTTCTCCAAGAAATACCAGCTTTCCCCCTTCAAATAGGACCTTTTCACCCACAAATACATCTTTTATCCCCAAAATAGGACAGTTTCTTCCAGAAATGCCACATTTCTCCCAAATATATCACATCTTCTCCAAGTAATAACAGCTTTCCCCCTTCAAATAGGACCTTTTCACCCACTAATACCAGGCTTCTCCCCCCAAATAGGACATTTTCTTCCAGAAATGCCACATTTCTCCCAAATATATCATATCTTCTCCAAAAATACCAGGTTTCCCCCTTCAAATAGGAAATTTTCACCCACAAATACCTGTTTTATCCCCAAAAGAGGACAGTTTCTTCCAGAAATGCCACATTTCTCCCAAATATATCACATCTTCTCCAAGAAATACCAGGTTTCCCCCTTCAAATAGGACCTTTTCAACCACAAATACCTGTTTTATCCCTCCAATTGGACATATTCTTCCAGAAATGCCAGATTTCTCCCAAATATATCACATCTTCTCCAAGAAATACCACGTTTCCCCCTTCAAATAGGACCTTTTCACCCACAAATACCTGTTTTATCCCCAAAAGATGACAGTTTCTACCAGAAATGCCACATTTCTCCCAAATATATCACATCTTCTCCAAGAAATACCAGGTTTCCCCCTTCAAATAGGACCTTTTCATCCACTTATACCAGGCTTCTCCCCCCAAATAGGACATTTTCTTCCAGAAATGCCACATTTCTCCCAAATATATCACATCTTCTCCAAGAAATGCCAGGTTTCCCCCTTCAAATAGGAAATTTTCACCCACAAGTACCTGTTTTATCCCCAAAAGAGGACAGTTTCTTCCAGAAATGCCACATTTGTCCCAAATAGCTCACATCTTCTCCAAGAAATACCAGGTTTTCCACTGGAAATAGGACCTTTTCACCCACAAATACCTCTTTTATCCCCAAAATAGGACAGTATCTGCCAGAAATGCCACATTTCTCCCAAACATATCACATCTCCTCCAAGAAATACCAGGATTCCTCCTGAAATAGGAACTTTTCTCCAACAAATACCAGCCTTCTCCCCCCAAATAGGACATTTTCTTCCAGACATGCCACATATCACCCAAATATATCACATCTTCTCCAAGAAATACCACGTTTCCCCCTTCAAATAGGACCTTTTCACCTACAAATACCTGTTTTATCCCTCAAATTGGACATATTCTTCCAGAAATGCCACATTTCTCCCAAATATATCACATCTTCTCCAAGAAATACCATGTTTAACCCTTCAAATAGGACCTTTTCAACCACACATACCTGTTCTATCCCTCAAATTGGACATATTCTTCCAGAAATGCCACATTTCTCCCAAATATATCACATCTTCTCCAAGAAATACCTGCTTTCCCCCTTCAAATAGGACCTTTTCACCCACAAATATCTCTTTTATCCCCAAAAGAGGACAGTTTCTTCCAGAAATGCCACATTTCTCCCAAATATATCACATCTTCTCCAAGAAATACCAGGATTCCTCCTGAAATACGAACTTTTCTCCCACAAATACCTCTTTTATCCACAAAATAGGACAGTTTCTTCCGGAAAGGCCACATTTCTCCCAAATAGATCACATCTTCTCCAAGAAATACCAGGATTCCTCCTGAAATAGGACCTTTTCTCCCACAAATACCAGCCTTCTCCCCCCAAAAGAGGACAGTTTCTTCCAGAAAGGCCACATTTCTCCCAAACATATCACATCTTCTCCAAGAAATACCAGCTTTCCCCCTTCAAATAGGACCTTATCACCCACAAATACTTCTTTTGTCCCCAAAATAGAACAGTTACGTCCAGAAATGCCACATTTCTCCCAAACAAATCACATCTTCTCCAAGAAATACCACGTTTCCCCCTTCAAATAGGACCTTTTCACCCACAAATACCTCTTTTCTCCCCAAAATTGGACATTTTCTTCCAGACATGCCACATTTCTCCCAAATATATCACATCTTCTCCAAGAAATACCAGCTTTCCCCCTTCAAATAGGACCTTTTCACCCACAAATACCTCTTTGATCCCCA
The DNA here is from genome assembly GCA_030408155.1 of Lophura swinhoii. NCBI lineage: Eukaryota > Metazoa > Chordata > Aves > Galliformes > Phasianidae > Lophura > Lophura swinhoii. Next base: position 26,109,680 of record JASCYN010000149.1, on the reverse strand, counting down.
AAATACGACAGTTTCTTCCAGACATGCCACATTTCTCCCAAATATATCACATCTTCTCCAAGAAATACCAGGTTTTCCCCTTCAAATACAACGTTTTCACCCACAAATACCTCTTTTATCCCCAAAATAGGACAGTTTCTTCCAGAAATGCCACATTTCTCCCAAATAGATCACATCTTCTCCAAGAAATACCAGCTTTCCCCCTTCAAATAGGACCTTTTCACCCACAAATACCTGTTTTATCCCCAAAATAGGACAGCTTCGTCCAGAAAGGCCACATTTCTCCCAAATATATCACATCTTCTCCAAGAAATACCAGGTTTCCCCCTTCAAATAGGACCTTTTCAACCACAAATACCTCTTTTATCCCCAAAAGAGGACAGTTTCTTCCAGAAAGGCCAGATTTCTCCCAAATATATCACATCTTCTCCAAGAAATACCAGCTTTCCCCCTTCAAATAGGACCTTTTCACCCACAAATACATCTTTTATCCCCAAAATAGGACAGTTTCTTCCAGAAATGCCACATTTCTCCCAAATATATCACATCTTCTCCAAGTAATAACAGCTTTCCCCCTTCAAATAGGACCTTTTCACCCACTAATACCAGGCTTCTCCCCCCAAATAGGACATTTTCTTCCAGAAATGCCACATTTCTCCCAAATATATCACATCTTCTCCAAGAAATGCCAGGTTTCCCCCTTCAAATAGGAAATTTTCACCCACAAGTACCTGTTTTATCCCCAAAAGAGGACAGTTTCTTCCAGAAATGCCACATTTGTCCCAAATAGCTCACATCTTCTCCAAGAAATACCAGGTTTTCCACTGGAAATAGGACCTTTTCACCCACAAATACCTCTTTTATCCCCAAAATAGGACAGTATCTGCCAGAAATGCCACATTTCTCCCAAACATATCACATCTCCTCCAAGAAATACCAGGATTCCTCCTGAAATAGGAACTTTTCTCCAACAAATACCAGCCTTCTCCCCCCAAATAGGACATTTTCTTCCAGACATGCCACATATCACCCAAATATATCACATCTTCTCCAAGAAATACCACGTTTCCCCCTTCAAATAGGACCTTTTCACCTACAAATACCTGTTTTATCCCTCAAATTGGACATATTCTTCCAGAAATGCCACATTTCTCCCAAATATATCACATCTTCTCCAAGAAATACCATGTTTAACCCTTCAAATAGGACCTTTTCAACCACACATACCTGTTCTATCCCTCAAATTGGACATATTCTTCCAGAAATGCCACATTTCTCCCAAATATATCACATCTTCTCCAAGAAATACCTGCTTTCCCCCTTCAAATAGGACCTTTTCACCCACAAATATCTCTTTTATCCCCAAAAGAGGACAGTTTCTTCCAGAAATGCCACATTTCTCCCAAATATATCACATCTTCTCCAAGAAATACCAGGATTCCTCCTGAAATACGAACTTTTCTCCCACAAATACCTCTTTTATCCACAAAATAGGACAGTTTCTTCCGGAAAGGCCACATTTCTCCCAAATAGATCACATCTTCTCCAAGAAATACCAGGATTCCTCCTGAAATAGGACCTTTTCTCCCACAAATACCAGCCTTCTCCCCCCAAAAGAGGACAGTTTCTTCCAGAAAGGCCACATTTCTCCCAAACATATCACATCTTCTCCAAGAAATACCAGCTTTCCCCCTTCAAATAGGACCTTTTCACCCACAAATACCTCTTTTGTCCCCAAAATAGAACAGTTACGTCCAGAAATGCCACATTTCTCCCAAACAAATCACATCTTCTCCAAGAAATACCACGTTTCCCCCTTCAAATAGGACCTTTTCACCCACAAATACCTCTTTTCTCCCCAAAATTGGACATTTTCTTCCAGACATGCCACATTTCTCCCAAATATATCACATCTTCTCCAAGAAATACCAGCTTTCCCCCTTCAAATAGGACCTTTTCACCCACAAATACCTCTTTGATCCCCAAAATACGACAGTTTCTTCCAGACATGCCACATTTCTCCCAAATATATCACATCTTCTCCAAGAAATACCAGGTTTTCCCCTTCAAATACAACGTTTTCACCCGCAAATACCTCTTTTATCCCCAAAATAGGACAGTTTCTTCCAGGAATGCCAAATTTCTCCCAAATATATCACATCTTCTCCAAGAAATACCAGGTTTCCCCCTTCAAATAGGACCTTTTCACCCACAAATACCTGTTTTATCCCCAAAATAGGACAGCTTCGTCCAGAAAGGCCACATTTCTCCCAAATATATCACATCTTCTCCAAGAAATACCAGGTTTCCCCCTTCAAATAGGACCTTTTCAACCACAAATACCTCTTTTATCCCCAAAAGAGGACAGTTTCTTCCAGAAAGGCCAGATTTCTCCCAAATATATCACATCTTCTCCAAGAAATACCAGCTTTCCCCCTTCAAATAGGACCTTTTCACCCACAAATACATCTTTTATCCCCAAAATAGGACAGTTTCTTCCAGAAATGCCACATTTCTCCCAAATATATCACATCTTCTCCAAGTAATAACAGCTTTCCCCCTTCAAATAGGACCTTTTCACCCACTAATACCAGGCTTCTCCCCCCAAATAGGACATTTTCTTCCAGAAATGCCACATTTCTCCCAAATATATCATATCTTCTCCAAAAATACCAGGTTTCCCCCTTCAAATAGGAAATTTTCACCCACAAATACCTGTTTTATCCCCAAAAGAGGACAGTTTCTTCCAGAAATGCCACATTTCTCCCAAATATATCACATCTTCTCCAAGAAATACCAGGTTTCCCCCTTCAAATAGGACCTTTTCAACCACAAATACCTGTTTTATCCCTCCAATTGGACATATTCTTCCAGAAATGCCAGATTTCTCCCAAATATATCACATCTTCTCCAAGAAATACCACGTTTCCCCCTTCAAATAGGACCTTTTCACCCACAAATACCTGTTTTATCCCCAAAAGAGGACAGTTTCTACCAGAAATGCCACATTTCTCCCAAATATATCACATCTTCTCCAAGAAATACCAGGTTTCCCCCTTCAAATAGGACCTTTTCATCCACTTATACCAGGCTTCTCCCCCCAAATAGGACATTTTCTTCCAGAAATGCCACATTTCTCCCAAATATATCACATCTTCTCCAAGAAATGCCAGGTTTCCCCCTTCAAATAGGAAATTTTCACCCACAAGTACCTGTTTTATCCCCAAAAGAGGACAGTTTCTTCCAGAAATGCCACATTTGTCCCAAATAGCTCACATCTTCTCCAAGAAATACCAGGTTTTCCACTGGAAATAGGACCTTTTCACCCACAAATACCTCTTTTATCCCCAAAATAGGACAGTATCTGCCAGAAATGCCACATTTCTCCCAAACATATCACATCTCCTCCAAGAAATACCAGGATTCCTCCTGAAATAGGAACTTTTCTCCAACAAATACCAGCCTTCTCCCCCCAAATAGGACATTTTCTTCCAGACATGCCACATATCACCCAAATATATCACATCTTCTCCAAGAAATACCACGTTTCCCCCTTCAAATAGGACCTTTTCACCTACAAATACCTGTTTTATCCCTCAAATTGGACATATTCTTCCAGAAATGCCACATTTCTCCCAAATATATCACGTCTTCTCCAAGAAATACCATGTTTAACCCTTCAAATAGGACCTTTTCACCCACAAATATCTGTTTTATCCCCAAAAGAGGACAGTTTCTTCCAGGAAGGCCACATTTCTCCCAAATATATCACATCTTCTCCAAGAAATACCAGGATTCCTCCTGAAATACGAACTTTCACCCACAAATACCTCTTTTATCCCCAAAAGAGGACAGTTTCTTCCAGAAATGCCACATTTCTCCCAAATAGATCACATCTTCTCCAAGAAATACCAGCTTTCCCCCTTCAAATAGGACCTTTTCACCCACAAATACCTCTTTTATCCCCAAAAGAGGACAGTTTCTTCCAGACATGCCACATTTCTCCCAAATATATCACATCTTCTCCAAGAAATACCAGGTTTCCCCCTTCAAATAGGACCTTTTCACCCACAAATACCTCTTTTATCCCCAAAAGAGGACAGTTTCTTATAGAAAGGCCACATTTCTCCCAAATATATCACATCTTCTCCAAGAAATACCAGGATTCCTCCTGAAATAGGAACTTTTCACCAACAAATACCTCTTTTATCCCTCAAATAGGACAGTTTCTTCCAGAAATGCCACATTTCTCCCAAATATATCACATCTTCTCCAAGAAATACCAGGTTTCCCCCTTCAAATAGGACCTTTTCATCCACTTATACCAGGCTTCTCCCCCCAAATAGGACATTTTCTTCCAGAAATGCCACATTTCTCCCAATTATATCATATCTTCTCCAAAAATACCAGGTTTCCCCCTTCAAATAGGAAATTTTCACCCACAAATACCTGTTTTATCCCCAAAAGAGGACAGTTTCTTCCAGAAAGGCCACATTTCTCCCAAATATATCACATCTTCTCCAAGAAATACCAGGTTTCCCCCTTCAAATAGGACCTTTTCAACCACAAATACCTGTTTTATCCCTCCAATTGGACATATTCTTCCAGAAATGCCAGATTTCTCCCAAATATATCACATCTTCTCCAAGAAATACCACGTTTCCCCCTTCAAATAGGACCTTTTCACCCAAAAATACCTGTTTTATCCCCAAAAGAGGACAGTTTCTACCAGAAATGCCACATTTCTCCCAAATATATCACATCTTCTCCGTGAAATACCTGCTTTCCCCCTTCAAATAGGACCTTTTCATCCACTTATACCAGGCTTCTCCCCCCAAATAGGACATTTTCTTCCAGAAATGCCACATTTCTCCCAAATAGATCACGTCTTTTCAAAGAAATGCCAGGTTTCCCCCTTCAAATAGGAAATTTTCACCCACAAGTACCTGTTTTATCCCCAAAAGAGGACAGTTTCTTCCAGAAATGCCACATTTGTCCCAAATAGCTCCCATCTTCTCGAAGAAATACCAGGTTTTCCACTGGAAATAGGACCTTTTCACCCACAAATACCTCTTTTATCCCCAAAATAGGACAGTATCTGCCAGAAATGCCACATTTCTCCCAAACATATCACATCTCCTCCAAGAAATACCAGGATTCCTCCTGAAATAGGAACTTTTCTCCAACAAATACCAGCCTTCTCCCCCCAAATAGGACATTTTCTTCCAGACATGCCACATATCACCCAAATATATCACATCTTCTCCAAGAAATACCACGTTTCCCCCTTCAAATAGGACCTTTTCACCTACAAATACCTGTTTTATCCCTCAAATTGGACATATTCTTCCAGAAATGCCACATTTCTCCCAAATATATCACATCTTCTCCAAGAAATACCATGTTTAACCCTTCAAATAGGACCTTTTCACCCACAAATATCTGTTTTATCCCCAAAAGAGGACAGTTTCTTCCAGGAAGGCCACATTTCTCCCAAATATATCACATCTTCTCCAAGAAATACCAGGATTCCTCCTGAAATACGAACTTTCACCCACAAATACCTCTTTTATCCCCAAAAGAGGACAGTTTCTTCCAGAAATGCCACATTTCTCCCAAATAGATCACATCTTCTCCAAGAAATACCAGCTTTCCCCCTTCAAATAGGACCTTTTCACCCACAAATACCTCTTTTATCCCCAAAAGAGGACAGTTTCTTCCAGAAATGCCACATTTCTCCCAAATATATCACATCTTCTCCAAGAAATACCAGGTTTCCCCCTTCAAATAGGACCTTTTCATCCACTTATACCAGGCTTCTCCCCCCAAATAGGACATTTTCTTCCAGAAATGCCACATTTCTCCCAAATATATCACATCTTCTCCAAGAAATGCCAGGTTTCCCCCTTCAAATAGGAAATTTTCACCCACAAGTACCTGTTTTATCCCCAAAAGAGGACAGTTTCTTCCAGAAATGCCACATTTGTCCCAAATAGCTCACATCTTCTCCAAGAAATACCAGGTTTTCCACTGGAAATAGGACCTTTTCACCCACAAATACCTCTTTTATCCCCAAAATAGGACAGTATCTGCCAGAAATGCCACATTTCTCCCAAACATATCACATCTCCTCCAAGAAATACCAGGATTCCTCCTGAAATAGGAACTTTTCTCCAACAAATACCAGCCTTCTCCCCCCAAATAGGACATTTTCTTCCAGACATGCCACATATCACCCAAATATATCACATCTTCTCCAAGAAATACCACGTTTCCCCCTTCAAATAGGACCTTTTCACCTACAAATACCTGTTTTATCCCTCAAATTGGACATATTCTTCCAGAAATGCCACATCTCTCCCAAATATATCACATCTTCTCCAAGAAATACCATGTTTAACCCTTCAAATAGGACCTTTTCACCCACAAATATCTGTTTTATCCCCAAAAGAGGACAGTTTCTTCCAGGAAGGCCACATTTCTCCCAAATATATCACATCTTCTCCAAGAAATACCAGGATTCCTCCTGAAATACGAACTTTCACCCACAAATACCTCTTTTATCCCCAAAAGAGGACAGTTTCTTCCAGAAATGCCACATTTCTCCCAAATAGATCACATCTTCTCCAAGAAATACCAGCTTTCCCCCTTCAAATAGGACCTTTTCACCCACAAATACCTCTATTATCCCCAAAAGAGGACAGTTTCTTCCAGACATGCCACATTTCTCCCAAATATATCACATCTTCTCCAAGAAATACCAGGTTTCCCCCTTCAAATAGGACCTTTTCACCCACAAATACCTCTTTTATCCCCAAAAGAGGACAGTTTCTTATAGAAAGGCCACATTTCTCCCAAATATATCACATCTTCTCCAAGAAATACCAGGTTTCCTCCTGAAATAGGAACTTTTCACCAACAAATACCTCTTTTATCCCTCAAATAGGACAGTTTCTTCCAGAAATGCCACATTTCTCCCAAATATATCACATCTTCTCCAAGAAATACCAGGTTTCCCCCTTCAAATAGGACCTTTTCATCCACTTATACCAGGCTTCTCCCCCCAAATAGGACATTTTCTTCCAGAAATGCCACATTTCTCCCAAATATATCATATCTTCTCCAAAAATACCAGGTTTCCCCCTTCAAATAGGAAATTTTCACCCACAAATACCTGTTTTATCCCCAAAAGAGGACAGTTTCTTCCAGACATGCCACATTTCTCCCAAATATATCACATCTTCTCCAAGAAATACCAGCTTTCCCCCTTCAAATAGGACCTTTTCAACCACAAATACCTGTTTTATCCCTCCAATTGGACATATTCTTCCAGAAATGCCAGATTTTTCCCAAATATATCACATCTTCTCCAAGAAATACCACGTTTCCCCCTTCAAATAGGACCTTTTCACCCACAAATACCTGTTTTATCCCCAAAAGAGGACAGTTTCTACCAGAAATGGCACATTTCTCCCAAATATATCACATCTTCTCCGTGAAATACCTGCTTTCCCCCTTCAAATAGGACCTTTTCATCCACTTATACCAGGCTTCTCCCCCCAAATAGGACATTTTCTTCCAGAAATGCCACATTTCTCCCAAATAGATCACATCTTTTCAAAGAAATGCCAGGTTTCCCCCTTCAAATAGGAAATTTTCACCCACAAGTACCTGTTTTATCCCCAAAAGAGGACAGTTTCTTCCAGAAATGCCACATTTGTCCCAAATAGCTCACATCTTCTCCAAGAAATACCAGGTTTTCCACTGGAAATAGGACCTTTTCACCCACAAATACCTCTTTTATCCCCAAAATAGGACAGTATCTGCCAGAAATGCCACATTTCTCCCAAACATATCACATCTCCTCCAAGAAATACCAGGATTCCTCCTGAAATAGGAACTTTTCTCCAACAAATACCAGCCTTCTCCCCCCAAATAGGACATTTTCTTCCAGACATGCCACATATCACCCAAATATATCACATCTTCTCCAAGAAATACCACGTTTCCCCCTTCAAATAGGACCTTTTCACCTACAAATACCTGTTTTATCCCTCAAATTGGACATATTCTTCCAGAAATGCCACATTTCTCCCAAATATATCACATCTTCTCCAAGAAATACCATGTTTAACCCTTCAAATAGGACCTTTTCACCCACAAATATCTGTTTTATCCCCAAAAGAGGACAGTTTCTTCCAGGAAGGCCACATTTCTCCCAAATATATCACATCTTCTCCAAGAAATACCAGGATTCCTCCTGAAATACGAACTTTCACCCACAAATACCTCTTTTATCCCCAAAAGAGGACAGTTTCTTCCAGAAATGCCACATTTCTCCCAAATAGATCACATCTTCTCCAAGAAATACCAGCTTTCCCCCTTCAAATAGGACCTTTTCACCCACAAATACCTCTTTTATCCCCAAAAGAGGACAGTTTCTTCCAGACATGCCACATTTCTCCCAAATATATCACATCTTCTCCAAGAAATACCAGGTTTCCCCCTTCAAATAGGAACTTTTCACCCACAAATACCTCTTTTATCCCCAGAAGAGGAGAGTTTCTTATAGAAAGGCCACATTTCTCCCAAATATATCACATCTTCTCCAAGAAATACCAGGATTCCTCCTGAAATAGGAACTTTTCACCAACAAATACCTCTTTTATCCCTCAAATAGGACAGTTTCTTCCAGAAATGCCACATTTCTCCCAAATATATCACATCTTCTCCAAGAAATACCAGGTTTCCCCCTTCAAATAGGACCTTTTCATCCACTTATACCAGGCTTCTCCCCCCAAATAGGACATTTTCTTCCAGAAATGCCACATTTCTCCCAAATATATCATATCTTCTCCAAAAATACCAGGTTTCCCCCTTCAAATAGGAAATTTTCACCCACAAATACCTGTTTTATCCCCAAAAGAGGACAGTTTCTTCCAGAAAGGCCACATTTCTCCCAAATAGATCACATCTTCTCCAAGAAATACCAGGTTTCCCCCTTCAAATAGGACCTTTTCAACCACAAATACCTGTTTTATCCCTCCAATTGGACATATTCTTCCAGAAATGCCAGATTTCTCCCAAATATATCACATCTTCTCCAAGAAATACCACGTTTCCCCCTTCAAATAGGACCTTTTCACCCACAAATACCTGTTTTATCCCCAAAAGAGGACAGTTTCTACCAGAAATGCCACATTTCTCCCAAATAGATCACATCTTCTCCAAGAAATACCAGGTTTCCCCCTTCAAATAGGACCTTTTCATCCACTTATACCAGGCTTCTCCCCCCAAATAGGACATTTTCTTCCAGAAATGCCACATTTCTCCCAAATATATCACATCTTCTCCAAGAAATGCCAGGTTTCCCCCTTCAAATAGGAAATTTTCACCCACAAGTACCTGTTTTATCCCCAAAAGAGGACAGTTTCTTCCAGAAATGCCACATTTGTCCCAAATAGCTCACATCTTCTCCAAGAAATACCAGGTTTTCCACTGGAAATAGGACCTTTTCACCCACAAATACCTCTTTTATCCCCAAAATAGGACAGTATCTGCCAGAAATGCCACATTTCTCCCAAACATATCACATCTCCTCCAAGAAATACCAGGATTCCTCCTGAAATAGGAACTTTTCTCCAACAAATACCAGCCTTCTCCCCCCAAATAGGACATTTTCTTCCAGACATGCCACATATCACCCAAATATATCACATCTTCTCCAAGAAATACCACGTTTCCCCCTTCAAATAGGACCTTTTCACCTACAAATACCTGTTTTATCCCTCAAATTGGACATATTCTTCCAGAAATGCCACATTTCTCCCAAATATATCACATCTTCTCCAAGAAATACCAGCTTTCCCCCTTCAAATAGGACCTTTTCACCCACAAATACCTCTTTTATCCCCAAAAGAGGACAGTTTCTTCCAGACATGCCACATTTCTCCCAAATATATCACATCTTCTCCAAGAAATACCAGGTTTCCCCTTCAAATAGGACCTTTTCACCCACAAATACCTCTTTTATCCCCAAAAGAGGAGAGTTTCTTATAGAAAGGCCACATTTCTCCCAAATATATCACATCTTCTCCAAGAAATACCAGGATTCCTCCTGAAATAGGAACTTTTCACCAACAAATACCTCTTTTATCCCTCAAATAGGACAGTTTCTTCCAGAAATGCCACATTTCTCCCAAATATATCACATCTTCTCCAAGAAATACCAGGTTTCCCCCTTCAAATAGGACCTTTTCATCCACTTATACCAGGCTTCTCCCCCCAAATAGGACATTTTCTTCCAGAAATGCCACATTTCTCCCAAATATATCACATCTTCTCCAAGAAATGCCAGGTTTCCCCCTTCAAATAGGAAATTGTCACCCACAAGTACCTGTTTTATCCCCAAAAGAGGACAGTTTCTTCCAGAAATGCCTCATTTGTCCCAAATAGATCACATCTTCTCCAAGAAATACCAGGTTTTCCCCTGGAAATAGGACCTTTTCACCCACAAATACCTCTTTTATCCCCAAAATAGGACAGTTTCTTCCAGAAATGCCACATTTCTCCCAAACATATCACATCTCCTCCAAGAAATACCAGGATTCCTCCTGAAAGAGGAGCTTTTCTCCAACAAATACCAGCCTTCTCCCCCCAAATAGGACATTTTCTTCCAGACATGCCACATATCACCCAAATATATCACATCTTCTCCAAGAAATACCACGTTTCCCCCTTCAAATAGGACCTTTTCACCTACAAATACCTCTTTTATCCCCAAAATAGAACAGTTTCTTCCAGAAATGCCACATTTCACCCAAACATATCACATCTTCTTCAAGAAATACCAGGATACCTCATTCAAATAGGACCTTTTCACCCACAAGTACCTGTTTTATCCCCAAAATAGAACAGTTTCTTCCGGACATGCCACATTTCTCCCAAACATATCACATCTCCTCCAAGAAATACCAGGATTTCTCCTGTAATAGGACCTTTTCTCCCACAAATACCAGCCTTTTCCACCCAAAAGAGGACAGTTTCTTCCAGAAATGCCATATTTCTCCCAAATATATCACATCTTCTCCAAGAAATACCAGGGTTCCCCCTTCAAATTGGACCTTTTCCCCCCAAAAAACTCTTTTATCCCCAAAAGAGGACAGTTTCTTTCAGAAATGCCACATTTCTCCCAAATAGATCACATCTTCTCCAAGAAATACCAGGTTTCCTCCTTCAAATAGGACCTTTTCACCCACAAATACCTGTTTTATTCCCAAAAGAGGACAGTTTCTTCCAGAAAGGCCACATTTCTCCCAAATATATCACATCTTCGCCAAGAAATACCAGGATTCCTCCTGAAAGAGGACCTTTTCACCCACAAATACCTCTTTTATCCCTCAAATAGGACAGTTTCTTCCAGAAATGCCACATTTCTCCCAAATACATCACATCTTCTCCAAGAAATACCAGGATTCCTCCTGAAAGAGGACCTTTTCACCCACAAATACCAGACTTCTCCCCCCAAATAGGACAGTTTCTTCCAGAAATGCCAGATTTCCCCCAAATATATCACATCTTCTCCAAGAAATACCAGCTTTCCCCCTTCAAATAGGACCTTATCACCCACAAATACCTCTTTTGTCCCAAAAATAGAACAGTTACGTCCAGAAATGCCACATTTCTCCCAAATATATCACATCTTCTCCAAGAAATACCAGGTTTCCTCCTTGAAATAGGAACTTTTCACCCACAAATACCTCTTGAATCCCCAAAAGAGGACAGTTTCTTTCAGAAATGCCACATTTCTCCCAAATATATCACATCTTCTCCAAGAAATAGCAGGTTTCCCCCTTCAAATAGGACCTTTTCACCCACAAGTACCTGTTTTATCCCCAAAATAGAAGAGTTTCTTCCAGAAATGACACATTTCTCCCAAATATATCACATCTTCTCCAAGAAATACCAGGTTTCCCCCTTCAAATACGACCTTTTCACCCACAAATACCTCTTTTATCCCGAAAAGAGGACATTTTCTTCCAGAAATGCCACATTTCTCCCAAATATATCACATCTTCTCCAAGAAATACCAGGTTTCCCCCTTCAAATAGGACCTTTTCACCCACTAATACCTCTTTTATCCCCAAAAGAGGACAGTTTCTTCCAGACATGCCACATTTCTCCCAAACATATCACATCTTCTCCAAGAAATACCAGGTTTCCCCGTTCAAATAGGACCTTTTCAACCACACATACCTGTTCTATCCCTCAAATTGGAGATATTCTTCCAGAAATGCCACATTTCTCCCAAATATATCACATCTTCTCCAAGAAATACCAGGTTTCCCCCTTCAAATAGGACCTTTTCATCCACAAATATCTCTTTTATCCCCTAAAGAGGACAGTTTCTTCCAGGAATGCCACAATTCTCCCAAATATATCACATCTTCTCCAAGAAATACCAGGATTCCTCCTGAAATACGACCTTTTCACCCACTAATACCTCTTTTATCCCCAAAATAGGACAGTTTCTGCCAGAAATGCCACATTTCTCCCAAATAGATCACATCTTCTCCAAGAAATACCAGGATTCCTCCTGAAATAGGACCTTTTCTCCCACAAATACCAGCCTTCTCCCCCCAAAAGAGGACAGTTTCTTCCAGAAAGGCCACATTTCTCCCAAACATATCACATCTTCTCCAAGAAATACCAGCTTTCCCCCTTCAAATAGGACCTTTTCACCCACAAATACCTCTTTTGTCCCCAAATAGAACAGTTTCTTTCAGAAATGCCACATTTCTCCCAAACATATCACATCTTCTCCAAGAAATACCAGGTTTCCCCCTTCAAATAGGACCTTTTCACCCACAAATACCTCTTTTCTCCAAAAAATAGGACAGTTTCTTCCAGACATGCCACATTTCTCCCAAATATATCACATCTTCTCCAAGAAATACCAGCTTTCCCCCTTCAAATACGACCTTTTCACCCACAAATACCTCTTTTATCCCCAAAATAGGTCAGTTTCTTCCAGAAATGCCACATTTCTCCCAAATAGATCACACCTTCTCCAAGAAATTCCACGTTTCCCCCTTCAAATAGGACCTTTTCACCCACAAATACCTCTATGATCCCCAAAATACGACAGTTTCTTCCAGACATGCCACATTTCTCCCAAATATATCACATCTTCTCCAAGAAATACCACGTTTCCCCCTTCAAATAGGACGTTTTCACCCACAAATACCTCTTTTATCCCCAAAATAGGACAGTTTCTTCCAGGAATGCCAAATTTCTCCCAAATAGATCACATCTTCTCCAAGAAATACCACGTTTCCCCCTTCAAATAGGACCTTTTCACCCACAAATACCTGTTTTATCCCCAAAAGAGGACAGCTTCTTCCAGAAAGGCCATATTTCTCCCAAATAGATCACATCTTCTCCAAGAAATACCAGGTTTCCCCCTTCAAATAGGACCTTTTCACCCACAAATACCTCTTTTATCCCCAAAAGAGGACAGTTTCTTCCAGACATGCCTCATTTCTCCCAAATATATCACATCTTCTCCAAGAAATAACAGGTTTCCCCCTTCAAATAGGACCTTTTCACCCACAAATACCTCTTTTATCCCCAAAAGATGACAGTTTCTTCCTGACATGCCACATTTCTCCCAAACATATCACATCTTCTCCAAGAAATACCACGTTTCCCCCTTCAAATAGGACCTTATCGCCCACAAATACCTCTTTTATCCCCAAAATAGGACAGTTTCTTCCAGACATACCACATTTCTCCCAAATATATCACATCTTCTCCAAGAAATACCAGGTTTCCCACTTCAAAAGGTCCTTTTCAACCACAAATACCTGTTTTATCCCCAAAAGAGGACAGTTTCTTCCAGAAATGCCAGATTTCTCCCAAATAGATCACATCTTTTCAAAGAAATACCAGGTTTCCCTCTTCAAATAGGACCTTTTCACCCACAAATACCTCTTTTATCCCCAAAAGAGGACAGTTTCTTCCAGAAATGCCACATTTCTCCCAAATATATCACAACTCCAAGAAATACCAGGTTTCCTCCTGAAATAGGACCTTGTCACCCACAGATTCCTGTTTTATCCCTTTGTTCCGAGCGACTTTTCGTTTTGGAGTGTTTATCCGATGCTACACTTCAGCATTCTGTGACGAATAAAATAGAAGAGGAAAGCCCCACTAATAAGGCAGCTAGAAGCTCCAGAATCCACACACGTTGTGCTTTCAGGGAGGACGTTCCAGAAAGTCGAGAGTTGTGGCTTCTTTCCTGCGGAGAAAAATACCCCTGTTTTCAGGCATTGCAGGACGCTGAATTCGCACCTTCTCGGCATTTCAATACCGCTCCTTCGCTCTCGTGGCTCGAAAGCGGCACTCGCTCTGAACCGCTGCGGAGAGTCTGCAGTTGCTGTCCGGTCCATCGCGGTTCTGCCCGAGTGCCGCTTGCAGCCTTCAGCAGCGCTCTCGTTTCTCTCGGATGCCGGGAAAGAGCGACTTCAGCCGGATGCTTTGCTCCGACGAGTGAGCGGCTTCTTCTGCGCACATCGCAATGGAGCGCTTCTGACTTCTCCATGTGTCCATGCAGAATGCACTACGCTTCTCTCTCATTCTTATCCCTTTCTTCCGAGCGACATTTCGTTTTGGAGTGTTTATCCGATGCTACACTTCAGCATTCTGTGACGAATAGAGTAGAAGTGGAAACCACACTAATAAGTGATCTAGAAGTTCGAGGAGCGACACACGTTGTGCTTTCAGGGAGGACGTTCCAGAAAGTCGAGAGTTGTGGCTTCTTTCCTGCGGAGAAAAAATCCCCTGTTTTCAGGCAATGTTGGACGCTGAATTCGCTCCTTCTCGGCATTTCAATACCGCTCCTTCGCTCTCGTGGCTCGAAAGCGGCACTCGCGCTGAACCGCTCCGGAGAGTCTGCAGTTGCTGTCCGGTCCATCTCGGTTCTGCCCGAGTGCCGCTTGCAGCCTTCAGCAGCGCTCTCGTTTCTCTCGGATGCCGGGAAAGAGAGGCTTCGTCCGGATGCTTTGCTCCGACGAGTGAGCGGCTTCTTCTGCGCACATCGCAAAGGAGCGCTTCTGACTTCTCCATGTGTCCATGCAGAATGCACTACGCTTCTCTCTCATTCTTATCCCTTTCTTCCGAGCGACATTGCGTTTTGGAGTGTTTATCCGATGCTACACTTCAGCATTCTGTGACAAATAGAGTAGAAGGGAAAAGCCCCACTAATAAGGCAGCTAGAAGTTCGAGGAGCAACGCACGTAGTGCTTTCGGGGAGGACGTTCCAGAAAGTCGAGAGTTGTGGCTTCTTTCCTGCGGAGAAAAAACCCCCTGTTTTCAGGCAATGCAGTAGGCTGAATTCGCTCGTTCTCGGCATAGGAATGCCGCTCCTCCTCTCTCGTGGCTCGAAAGCGGCATTTGCGCTGAACCACACCGGACAGTCTGCAGTTGCAGACTACTGAATAGCCTGAAAACAGGGGGTTTTTTCTCCGCAGGAAACAAGCCACAACTCTCGACTTTCTGGAACGTCCTCCCTGAAAGCACAACGTGTGTCGCTCCTCGAACTTCTAGATCACTTATTAGTGGGGCTTTTCCCTTCTACTCTATTCGTCACAGAATGCTGAAGTGTAGCATCGGATAAACACTCCAAAACGAAATGTCGCTCGGAAGAAAGGGATAAGAATGAGAGAGAAGCGTAGTGCATTCTGAATGGACACATGGAGAAGTCAGAAGCTCTCCATTGCGATGTGCGCAGAAGAGGCCGCACACTTGCCTGAGAAAAGCGTCCGGCTGAAGTCGCTCTTTCCCGGCATCCGAGAGAAACGAGAGCGCTGCTGAAGGCTGCAAGCGGCACTCGGGCAGAACCGCGATGGACCGGCCAGCAACTGCAGACTCTCCGGAGCGGTTCAGCGCGAGTGCCGCTTTCGAGCCACGAGAGCGAAGGAGCGGTATTGAAATGCCGAGAAGGAGCGAATTCAGCGTCCAGCATTGCCTGAAAACAGGGGTTTTTTTCTCCGCAGGAAAGAAGCCACAACTCTCGACTTTCTGGAACGTCCTCCCTGAAAGCACTACTTGTGTCGCTCCTCGAACTTCTAGCTGCCTTATTAGTGGGGCTTTTCTCTTCTACTCTATTCGTCACAGACTGCTGAAGTGTAGCATCGGATAAACACTCCAAAACGAAATGTCGCTCGGAAGGAAGGGATAAGAATGAGAGAGAAGCGTAGTGCATTCTGCATGGACACATGGAGAAGTCAGAAGCGCTCCATTGCGATGTGCGCAGAGGAAGCCGCTCACTCGTCGGAGCAAAGCATCCGGCTGAAGTCGCTCTTTCCCGGCATCCGAGAGAAACGAGAGCGCTGCTGAAGGCTGCAAGCGGCACTCGGGCAGAACCGCGATAGACCGGACAGCAACTGCAGACTCTCCGGAGCGGTTCAGCGCGAGTGCCGCTTTCGAGCCACGAGAGCGAAGGAGCGGTATTGAAATGCCGAGAAGGAGCGAATTCAGCGTCCTGCATTGACTGAAAACAGGGGTTTTTTTCCCCGCAGGAAAGAAGCCACAACTCTCGACTTTCTGGAACGTCCTCCCTGAAAGCACAATGTGTGTGGCTACTGGACCTTCTAGCTGCCTTATTAGTGGGGCTTTCCTCTTCTATATTATTCGTCACAGAATGCTGAAGTGTAGCACAGGATAAACACTCCAAAACGAAAAGTCGCTCGGAAAAAGTGATAAAACAGGAATCTGTGCGCGACAAGGTCCTATTTCAGGAGGAAACCTGGTATTTCTTGGAGATGTGATATATTTGGGAGAAATGTGGCATTTCTGGAAGAAACTGTCCTCTTTTGGGGATAAAAGAGGTATTTGTGGGTGAAAAGGTCCTATTTGAAGAGGGAAACCTGGTATTTCTTGGAGAAGATGTGATATATTTGGGAGAAATCTGGCCTTTCTGGAAGAAAGTGTCCTCTTTTGGGGATAAAACAGGTATTTGTGGGCGAAAAGGTCCTTTTGAAGGGGGAAACCTGGTATTTCTTGGAGAAGATGTGATATATTTGGGAGAAATGTGGCATGTCTGGAAGAAAATGTCCTCTTTTGGGGATAAAAGAGGTATTTGTGGGTGAAAAGGTCCTATTTGAAGGAGGAACCCTGGTATTTCTTGGAGAAGATGAGATATATTTGGGAGAAATGTGGCATTTCTGGACGTAACTCTTCTATTTTGGGGATAAAAGAGGTATTTGTGGGTGAAAAGGTTCTATTTGAAGGGGGAAACCTGGTATTTCTTGGAGAAGATGTGATCTATTTGGGAGAAATGAGGCATTTCTGGAAGAAACTGTGCTATTTTGGGGGGAGAAGGCTGGTATTTGTGGGAGAAAAGGTCCTATTTCAGGAGGAATCCTGGTATTTCTTGGAGAAGATGTGATCTATTTGGGAGAAATGTGGCATGTCTGGAAGAAAATGTCCAATTTGGGGGGAGAAGGCTGGTAGTTTTGGGTGAAAAGGTCCTATTTCAGGAGGAATCCTGGCATTTCTTGGGGAAAATGTGATATATTTGGGAGAAATGTGGCCTTTCCGGAAGAAACTGTCCTCTTTTGGGGATAAAAGAGGTATTAGTGGGTGAAAAGGTCCTATTTCCCCGGGGAAACCTGGTATTTCTTGGAGAAGATGTGATATATTTGGGAGAAATATGGCATTTCTGGAAGAAAATGTCCTCTTTTGGGGATAAAAGAGGTATTTCATGGAGAAAAGGTCCTAATTCAAGGGGGAAAGCTGGTATTTCTTGGAGAAGATGTGATATATTTGGGAGGAATGTGGCATTTCTGGAAGAAACTGTCGTATTTTGGGCATAAAACAGGTATTTGTGGTTGAAAAGGTCCTATTTGAAGGGGGAAACGTGGTATTTCTTGGAGATGTGATATATTTGGGAGAAATGTGGCATTTCTGGAAGAAACTGTCCTCTTTTGGGGATAAAAGAGGTATTTGTGGGTGATAAGGTCCTATTTGAAGGGGGAACCCTGGTATTTCTTGGAGAAGATGTGATATATTTGGGAGAAATATGGCATGTCTGGAAGAAGCTGTCCTATTTTGGGGATCAAAGAGGTATTTGTGGGTGAAAAGGTCCTATTTGAAGGGGGAAACCTGGTATTTCTTGGAGAAGATGTGATATATTTGGGAGAAATGTGGCCTTTCTGGAAGAAACTGTCCTCTTTTGGGGATAAACGAGGTATTTGTCGGAGAAAAGGTCCTATTTGAAGGGGGAAAGCTGGTATTTCTTGGAGAAGATGTGATCTATTTGGGAGAAATGTGGCCTTTCTGGAAGAAAATGTACAATTTGGGTGGAGAAGGCTGGTAGTTTTGGGTGAGAAGGTCCTATTTCAGGAGGAATCCTGGTATTTCTTGGAGAAGATATGATATATTTGGGAGAAATGTGGCATTTCTGGAAGAAAATGTCCAATTTGGGGGGAGAAGGCTGGTAGTTTTGGGTGAGAAGGTCCTATTTCAGGAGGCATCCTGGCATTTCTTGGTGAAGATGTGATATATTTGGGAGAAATGTGGCCTTTCCGGAAGAAACTGTCCTATTTTGGGGATAAAAGAGGTATTAGTGGTTGAAAAGATCCTATTTGAAGGGGGAAACCTGGTATTTCTTGGAGAAGATGTGATATATTTGGGAGAAATGTGGCATTTCTGGAAGAAAATGTCCTATTTTGGGGATAAAAGAGGTATTTCATGGAGAAAAGGTCCTATTTGAAGGGGGAAACGTGGTATTTCTTGGAGAAGATGTGATATATTTGGGAGAAATGTGGCATTTCTGGAAGAAACTGTCGTATTTTGGGCATAAAACAGGTATTTGTGGTTGAAAAGGTCCTATTTGAAGGGGGAAAGCTGGTATTTCTTGGAGAAGATGTGATATATTTGGGAGAAATGTGGCATGTCTGGAAGAAACTGTCCTCTTTTGGGGATACAAGAGGCATTTGTGGGTGAAAAGGTCCTATTTGAAGGGGGAACCCTGGTATTTCTTGGAGAAGATGTGATATATTTGGGAGAAATGTGGCATGTCTGGAAGAAACTGTCCTATTTTGGGGATAAAAGAGGTATTTGTGGGTGAAAAGGTCCTATTTGAAGGGGGAAACCTGGTATTTCTTGGAGAAGATGTGATATATTTGGGAGAAATGTGGCATGTCTGGAAGAAACTGTCCTCTTTTGGGGATACAAGAGGCATTTGTGGGTGAAAAGGTCCTATTTGAAGGGGGAACCCTGGTATTTCTAGGAGAAGATGTGATCTATTTGGGAGAAATGTGGCATGTCTGGAAGAAACTGTCCTATTTTGGGGATAAAAGAGGTATTTGTGGGTGAAAAGGTCCTATTTGAAGGGGGAAACCTGGTATTTCTTGGAGAAGATGTGGTATATTTGGGAGAAATCAGGCATTTCTGGAAGAAACTGTCCTCTTTTGGGGATAAAACAGGTATTTGTGGGTGAAAACGTTGTATTTGAAGGGGGAAACCTGTTATTTCTTGGAGAAGATGTGATATATTTGGGAGAAATGTGGCATGTCAGGAAGAAACTGTCCTCTTTTGGGGATAAAAGAGGTATTTGTGGGTGAAAAGGTCCTATTTGAAGGGGGAACCCTGGTATTTCTTGGAGAAGATGTGATCTATTTGGGAGAAATGTGGCATTTCTGGAAGAAACTGTCCTCTTTTGGGGATAAAAGAGGTATTTGTGGGTGATAAGGTCCTATTTGAAGGGGGAAAGCTGGTATTTCTTGGAGAAGATGTGATATATTTGGGACAAATGTGGCATTTCTGGAAGAAACTGTCCTATTTGGGGGGAGAAGGCTGGTATTTGTGGGAGAAAAGGTCCTATTTCAGGAGGAATCCTGGTATTTCTTGGAGAAGATGTGATCTATTTGGGAGAAATGTGGCATTTCTGGAAGAAACTGTCGTATTTTAGGGATAAAAGAGGTATTTGTGGGTGAAAAGGTCCTATTTCAGGAGGAATCCTGGTATTTCTTGGAGAAGATGTGATATATTTGGGAGAAATGTGGCCTTACTATAAGAAACTGTCCTCTTTTGGGGATCAAAGAGGTATTTGTGGGTGAAAAGGTCCTATTTGAAGGGGGAAAGCTGGTATTTCTTGGAGAAGATGTGATCTATTTGGGAGAAATGTGGCATGTCTGGAAGAAACTGTCCTATTTGGGGGGATAAAAGAGGTACTTGTGGGTGAAAAGGTCCTATTTGAAGGGGGTATCCTGGTATTTCTTGGAGAAGATGTGATATTTTTGGGTGATATGTGGCATGTCTGGAAGAAAATGTCCT
Source organism: Lophura swinhoii (assembly GCA_030408155.1). Taxonomy (NCBI): domain Eukaryota; kingdom Metazoa; phylum Chordata; class Aves; order Galliformes; family Phasianidae; genus Lophura; species Lophura swinhoii. Next base: position 26,089,340 of record JASCYN010000149.1, on the reverse strand, counting down.
ATTTGGTGGGAGAAGGGTGGTACTTGTGGGAGAAAAGTTCCTATTTCAGGAGGAATTCTGGTATTTCTTGGAGAAGATGTGATCTATTTGGGAGAAATGTGGCATTTCCTGAAGAAAGTGTCCTGTTTTGGGGATAAAACAGGTATTTGTGGGTGAAAAGGTCCTATTTGAAGGGGGAAAGCTGGTATTTCTTGGAAAAGATGTGATTTATTTGGGAGAAATGTGGCATGTCTGGAAGAAAATGTCCAATTTGGGGGGAGAAGGCTGGTAGATTTGGGTGAGAAGGTCCTATTTCAGGAGGAATCCTGGTATTTCTTGGAGAAGATGTGATATATTTGGGAGAAATGTGGCATTTCTGGAAGAAAATGTCTAATTTGGGGGGAGAAGGCAGGTAGTTTTGGGTGAGAAGGTCCTATTTCAGGAGGAATCCTGGCATTTCTTGGAGAAGATGTGATATATTTGGGAGAAATGTGGCCTTTCCGGAAGAAACTGTCCTCTTTTGGGGATAAAAGAGGTATTAGTGGGTGAAAAGGTCCTATTTCCCCGGGGAAACCTGGTATTTCTTGGAGAAGATGTGATATATTTGGGAGAAATGTGGCCTTTCTGGAAGAAACTGTCCTCTTTTGGGGATAAAAGAGGTATTTCATGGAGAAAAGGTCCTATTTGAAGGGGGAAACCTGGTATTTCTTGGAGAAGATGTGATATATTTGGGACGAATGTGGCATTTCTGGAAGAAACTGTCGTATTTTGGGCATAAAACAGGTATTTGTGGTTGAAAAGGTCCTATTTGAAGGGGGAAAGCTGGTATTTCTTGGAGAAGATGTGATATATTTGGGAGAAATGTGGCATTTCTGGAAGAAACTGTCCTATTTGAGGGATAAAAGAGGTATTTGTGGGTGAAAAGGTCGTATTTCAGGAGGAATCCTGGTATTTCTTGGAGAAGATGTGATATATTTGGGAGAAATGTGGCCTTTCTGGAAGAAACTGTCCTCTTTTGGGGATTAAACAGGTATATGCGGGTGATAAGGTCCTATTTGAAGGGGGAAAGCTGGTATTTCTTGGAGAAGATGTGATATATTTGGGAGAAATGAGGCATTTCTGGAAGAAACTGTCCTCTTTTGGGGATAAAAGAGGTATTTGTGGGTGATAAAGTCCTATTTGAAGGGGGAACCCCGGTATTTCTTGGAGAAGATGTGATATATTTGGGAGAAAAGTGGCATGTCTGGAAGAAACTGTCCTATTTTGGGGATAAACGAGGTATTTGTGGGAGAAAAGGTCCTATTTGAAGGGGGAACCCAGGTATTTCTTGGAGAAGATGTGATCTATTTGGGAGAAATGTGGCCTTTCTGGAAGAAAATGTCCAATTTGGGTGGAGAAGGCTGGTAGTTTTGGGTGAGAAGGTCCTATTGCAGGAGGAATCCTGGTATTTCTTGGAGAAGATATGATATATTTGGGAGAAATGTGGCATTTCTGGAAGAAAATGTCCAATTTGGGGGGAGAAGGCAGGTAGTTTTGGGTGAGAAGGTCCTATTTCAGGAGGCATCCTGGCATTTCTTGGAGAAGATGTGATATATTTGGGAGAAATGTGGCCTTTCTGGAAGAAACTGTCCTATTTTGGGGATAAAAGAGGTATTAGTGGTTGAAAAGATCCTATTTGAAGGGGGAAACGTGGTATTTCTTGGAGAAGATGTGATATATTTGGGAGAAATGTGGCATTTCTGGAAGAAAATGTCCTATTTTGGGGATAAAAGAGGTATTTCATGGAGAAAAGGTCCTATTTGAAGGGGGAAACGTGGTATTTCTTGGAGAAGATGTGATATATTTGGGAGAAATGTGGCATTTCTGGAAGAAACTGTCCTCTTTTGGGGATAAAACAGGTATTTGTGGGAGAAAATGTCCTATTTGAAGGGGGAACCCTGGTATTTCTTGGAGAAGATGTGATCTATTTGGGAGAAATGTGGCATTTCTGGAAGAAACTGTCGTATTTGGGGCATAAAACAGGTATTTGTGGGTGATAAGGTCCTATTTGAAGGGGGAAAGCTGGTATTTCTTGGAGAAGATGTGATATATTTGGGAGAAATGTGGCATGTCAGGAAGAAACTGTCCTATTTGGGGGGAGAAGGCTGGTATTTGTGGGAGAAAAGGTCCTATTTCAGGAGGAATCCTGGTATTTCTTGGAGAAGATGTGATCTATTTGGGAGAAATGTGGCATTTCTGGAAGAAACTGTCGTATTTTAGGGATAAAAGAGGTATTTGTGGGTGAAAAGGTCCTATTTCAGGCGGAATCCTGGTATTTCTTGGCGAAGATGTGATATATTTGGGAGAAATGTGGCCTTTCTATAAGAAACTGTCCTCTTTTGGGGATCAAAGAGGTATTTGTGGGTGAAAAGGTCCTATTTGAAGGGGGAAACGTGGTATTTCTTGGAGAAGATGTGATCTATTTGGGAGAAATGTGGCATTTCTGGAAGAAACTGTCCTCTTTTGGGGATAAAAGAGGTATTTCATGGAGAAAAGGTCCTATTTGAAGGGGGAAACCTGGTATTTCTTGGAGAAGATGTGATATATTTGGGAGAAATGAGGCATTTCTGGAAGAAACTGTCCTATTTGGGGGGAGAAGCCTGGTATTAGTGGGTGAGAAGGTCCTATTTCAGGAGGAATCCTGGTATTTCTTGGAGAAGATGTGATATATTTGGGAGAAATGTGGCATTTCTGGAAGAAACTGTCCTCTTTTGGGGATAAAAGAGGCATTTGTGGGTGATAAGGTCCTATTTGAAGGGGGAAACCTGGTATTTCTTGGAGAAGATGTGATATATTTGGGAGAAATGTGGCATTTCTGGAAGAAACTGTCCTCTTTTGGGGATAAAAGAGGTATTTCATGGAGAAAAGGTCCTATTTGAAGGGGGAACCCTGGTATTTCTTGGAGAAGATGTGATATATTTGGGAGAAATGTGGCATGTCTGGAAGAAAATGTCCAATTTGGGGGGAGAAGGCTGGTACTTGTGGGAGAAAAGGTCCTATTTCAGGAGGAATCCTGGTATTTCTTGGAGGAGATGTGATATGTTTGGGAGAAATGTGGCATTTCTGGAAGAAACTGTCCTCTTTTGGGGATAAAACAGGTATTTGTGGGTGAAAAGGTCCTATTTGAAGGGGGAAAGCTGGTATTTCTTGGAGAAGATGTGATCTATTTGGGAGAAATGTGGCATGTCTGGAAGAAACTGTCGTATTTTGGGCATAAAACAGGTATTTGTGGGTGAAAATTTCCTATTTGAAGGGGGAAACCTGGTATTTCTTGGAGAAGATATGATATATTTGGGAGAACTGAGACATTTCTGGAAGAAACTGTCCTATTTTGGGGATAAAAGAGGTATTTGTGGGTGAAAAGGTCCTATTTGAAGGGGGAAACGTGGTATATCTTGGAGAAGATGTGATATATTTGGGAGAAATCTGGCATTTCTGGAAGAATATGTTCAATTTGAGGGATAAAACTGGTATTTGTGGTTGAAAAGGTCCTATTTGAAGGGGGAAACCTGGTATTTCTTGGAGGAGTTGTGATCTATTTGGGAGAAATGTGGCATGTCTGGAAGAAACTGTCGTATTTTGGGCATAAAACAGGTATTTGTGTGTGAAAAGGTCCTATTTGAAGGGGGAAACCTGTTATTTCTTGGAGAAGATGTGGTATATTTGGGAGAAATGTGGCATTTCTGGAAGAAACTGTCCTCTTTTGGGGATAAAACAGGTATTTGTGGGTGAAAACGTTGTATTTGAAGGGGGAAACCTGTTATTTCTTGGAGAAGATGTGATATATTTGGGAGAAATGTGGCATTCCTGGAAGAAACAGTCCTATTTTGGGGATAAAAGAGGTATTTGTGGGTGAAAAGGTCCTATTTGAAGGGGGAAACACGGTATTTCTTGGAGAAGATGTGATATATTTGGGAGAAATGTGGCATTTCTGGAAGAAACTGTCCTCTTTTGGGGATAAAAGAGGTATTTGTGGGTGATAAGGTCCTATTTGAAGGGGGAACCCTGTTATTTCTTGGAGAAGATGTGATATATTTGGGAGAAATGTGGCATGTCTGGAAGAAGCTGTCCTCTTTTGGGGATAAAAGAGGTATTTGTGGGAGAAAAGGTCCTATTTGAAGGGGGAAAGCAGGTATTTCTTGGAGAAGATGTGATCTATTTGGGAGAAATGTGGCATGTCTGGAAGAAAATGTCCAATTTGGGGGGTGAAGGCTGGTAGTTTTGGGTGAGAAGGTTCTATTTCAGGAGGAATCCTGGTATTTCTTGGAGAAGATGTGATATGTTTGGGAGAAATGTGGCATTTCTGGAAGAAAATGTCCAATTTGGGGGGAGAAGGCTGGTAGTTTTGGGTGAGAAGGTCCTATTTCAGGAGGAATCCTGGCATTTCTTGGAGAAGATGTGATATATTTGGGAGAAATGTGGCCATTCTGGAAGAAACTGTCCTCTTTTGGGGATAAAAGAGGTATTAGTGTTTGAAAAGGTCCTATTTCCCCGGGGAAACCTGGTATTTCTTGGAGAAGATGTGATATATTTGGGAGAAATGTGGCATTTCTGGAAGAAAATGTCCAATTTGGGGGGAAAAGGCTGGTAGTTTTGGGTGAGAAGGTCCTATTTCAGGAGGAATCCTGGTATTTCTTGGAGAAGATGTGATCTATTTGGGAGAAATGTGGCCTTTCTGGAAGAAACTGTCCTCTTTTGGGGATAAAAGAGGTATGTGTGGGTGAAAATGTCCTATTTGAAGGGGGAAACCTGGTATTTCTTGGAGAAGATGTGATATATTTGGGAGAAATGTGGCATGTCTGGAAGAAAATGTCCTATTTGGGGGGAGAAGGCTGGTACTTGTGGGAGAAAAGGTCCTATTTCAGGAGGAATCCTGGTATTTCTTGGAGGAGATGTGATATGTTTGGGAGAAATGTGGCATTTCTGGAAGAAACTGTCCTCTTTTGGGGATAAAACAGGTATTTGTGGGTGAAAAGGTCCTATTTGAAGGGGGAAAGCTGGTATTTCTTGGAGAAGATGTGGTATATTTGGGAGAAATGTGGCATTTCTGGAAGAAACTGTCCTGTTTTGGGGATAAAAGAGGTATTTGTGGGTGAAAATTTCCTATTTGAAGGGGGAAACCTGGTATTTCTTGGAGAAGATATGATATATTTGGGAGAACTGAGACATTTCTGGAAGAAACTGTCCTCTTTTGGGGATAAAACAGGTATTTGTGGGTGAAAAGGTCCTATTTGAAGGGGGAAACGTGGTATATCTTGGAGAAGATGTGATATATTTGGGAGAAATCTGGCATTTCTGGAAGAATATGTTCAATTTGAGGGATAAAACAGGTATTTGTGGTTGAAAAGGTCCTATTTGAAGGGGGAAACCTGGTATTTCTTGGAGAAGATGTGATCTATTTGGGAGAAATGTGGCATGTCTGGAAGAAACTGTCGTATTTTGGGCATAAAACAGGTATTTGTGGGTGAAAAGGTCCTATTTGAAGGGGGAAACCTGGTATTTCTTGGAGAAGATGTGGTATATTTGGGAGAAATGTGGCATTTCTGGAAGAAACTGTCCTCTTTTGGGGATAAAACAGGTATTTGTGGGTGAAAACGTTGTATTTGAAGGGGGAAACCTGTTATTTCTTGGAGAAGATGTGATATATTTGGGAGAAATGTGGCATTCCTGGAAGAAACAGTCCTATTTTGGGGATAAAAGAGGTATTTGTGGGTGAAAAGGTCCTATTTGAAGGGGGAAACACGGTATTTCTTGGAGAAGATGTGATATATTTGGGAGAAATGTGGCATTTCTGGAAGAAACTGTCCTCTTTTGGGGATAAAAGAGGTATTTGTGGGTGATAAGGTCCTATTTGAAGGGGGAACCCTGTTATTTCTTGGAGAAGATGTGATATATTTGGGAGAAATGTGGCATGTCTGGAAGAAGCTGTCCTCTTTTGGGGATACAAGAGGTATTTGTGGGAGAAAAGGTCCTATTTGAAGGGGGAAACCTGGTATTTCTTGGAGAAGATGTGATCTATTTGGGAGAAATGTGGCATGTCTGGAAGAATATGTCCAATTTGGGGGGAGAAGGCTGGTAGTTTTGGGTGAGAAGGTTCTATTTCAGGAGGAATCCTGGTATTTCTTGGAGAAGATGTGATATGTTTGGGAGAAATGTGGCATTTCTGGAAGAAAATGTCCAATTTGGGGGGAGAAGGCTGGTAGTTTTGGGTGAGAAGGTCCTATTTCAGGAGGAATCCTGGCTTTTCTTGGAGAAGATGTGATATATTTGGGAGAAATGTGGCCTTTCTGGAAGAAACTGTCCTCTTTTGGGGATAAAAGAGGTATAAGTGTTTGAAAAGGTCCTATTTCCCCGGGGAAACCTGGTATTTCTTGGAGAAGATGTGATATATTTGGGAGAAATGTGGCATTTCTGGAAGAAAATGTCCTCTTTTGGGGATAAAAGAGGTATTTCATGGAGAAAAGGTCCTAATTCAAGGGGGAAACGTGGTATTTCTTGGAGAAGATGTGATATATTTGGGAGAAATGTGGCTTTTCTGGAAGAAACTGTCCTATTTGAGGGATAAAAGAGGTATTTGTGGGTGAAAAGGTCCTATTTCAGGAGGAATCCTGGTATTTCTTGGAGAAGATGTGATATATTTGGGAGAAATGTGGCATGTCTGGAAGAAACTGTCCTCTTTTGTGGATAAAACAGGTATTTGTGGGAGAAAAGGTCCTATTTGAAGGGGGAAACCTGGTATTTCTTGGAGAAGATGTGATATGTTTGGGAGAAATGTGGCATGTCTGGAAGAAACTGCCCTATTTTGGGGATAAAACAGGTATTTGTGGGTGAAAAGTTCCTATTTGAAGGGGGAAACGTGGTATTTCTTGGAGAAGATGTGGTATATTTGGGAGAAATCAGGCATTTCTGGAAGAAACTGTCCTCTTTTGGGGATAAAAGAGGTATTTGTGGGTGAAAACGTTGTATTTGAAGGGGGAAACCTGTTATTTCTTGGAGAAGATGTGATCTATTTGGGAGAAATGTGGCATTTCTGGAAGAAACTGTCCTCTTTTGGGGATAAAAGAGGTATTTGTGGGTGAAAAGGTCCTATTTGAAGGGGGAACCCTGGTATTTCTTGGAGAAGTTGTGATATATTTGGGAGAAATGTGGCATTTCTGGAAGAAACTGTCCTCTTTTGGGGATAAAAGAGGTATTTGTGGGTGATAAGGTCCTATCTGAAGGGGGAAAGCAGGTATTTCTTGGAGAAGATGTGATATATTTGGGAGAAATGTGGCATGTCTGGAAGAAGCTGTCCTATTTTGGGGATAAAAGAGGTATTTGTGGGTGAAAAGGTCCTATTTGAAGGGGGATAGCTGGTATTTCTTGGAGAAGATGTGATATATTTGGGAGAAATGTGGCATGTCTGGAAGAAACTGTCCTCTTTTGGGGATAAAAGAGGTATTTGTGGGAGAAAAGGTCCTATTTGAAGGGGGAAACCTGGTATTTCTTGGAGAAGATGTGATCTATTTGGGAGAAATGTGGCATTTCTGGAAGAAAATGTCCAATTTGGGGGGAAAAGGCTGGTAGTTTTGGGTGAGAAGGTCCTATTTCAGGAGGAATCCTGGTATTTCTTGGAGAAGATATGATATATTTGGGAGAAATGTGGCCTTTCTGGAAGAAAATGTCCAATTTGGGGGGAGAAGGCTGGTAGTTTTGGGTGAGAAGGTCCTATTTCAGGAGGAATCCTGGTATTTCTTGGAGAAGATGTGATATATTTGGGAGAAATGTGGCCTTTCTGGAAGAAACTGTCCTCTTTTGGGGATAAAAGAGGTATTAGTGGTTGAAAAGATCCTATTTCCAGGGGTAAACCAGGTATTTCTTGGAGAAGATGTGATATATTTGGGAGAAATGTGGCATTTCTGGAAGAAACTGTCCTCTTTTGGGGATAAAAGAGGTATTTCATGGAGAAAAGGTCCGATTTGAAGGGGGAAACCTGGTATTTCTTGGAGAAGATGTGATTTATTTGGGAGAAATGTGGCATTTCTGGAAGAAACTGTCCTCTTTTGGGCATAAAACAGGTATTTGTGGTTGAAAAGGTCCTATTTGAAGGTGGAAAGCTGGTATTTCTTGGAGAAGATGTGATATATTTGGGAGAAATGTGGCCTTTCTGGAAGAAACTGTCCTATTTTGGGGATAAAACAGGTATTTGTGGATGAAAAGGTCCTATTTCGAGGGGGAAACCTGGTATTTCTTGGAGAAGATGTGATATATTTGGGAGAAATGAGGCATTTCTGGAAGAAACTGTCCAATTTGAGGGGAGAAGCCTGGTATTAGTGGGTGAGAAGGTCCTATTTCAGGAGGAATCCTGGTATTTCTTGGAGAAGATGTGATATATTTGGGAGAAATGTGGCATTTCTGGAAGAAACTGTCCTCTTTTGGGGATAAAAGAGGTATTTGTGGGTGAAAAGGTCCTATTTGAAGGGGGAAAGCTGGTATTTCTTGGAGAAGATGTGATATATTTGGGAGAAATCTGGCATTTCTGGAAGAAACTGTCCTCTTTTGGGGATAAAAGAGGTATTTGTGGGAGAAAAGGTCCTATTTGAAGGGGGAAACCTGGTATTTCTTGAGAAGATGTGATCTATTTGGGAGAAATGTGGCCTTTCTGGAAGAAACTGTCCTCTTTTGGGATAAAAGAGGTATTTGTGGTTGAAAAGGTCCTATTTGAAGGGGGAAACCTGGTATTTCTTGGAGAAGATGTGATATATTTGGGAGAACTGAGACATTTCTGGAAGAATATGTTCAATTTGAGGGATAAAACAGGTATTTGTGGTTGAAAAGGTCCTATTTCGGGAGGAAACCTGGTATTTCTTGGAGAAGATGTGATATATTTGGGAGAAATGTGGCATGTCTGGAAGAAACTGTCATATTTCGGGCATAAAACAGGTATTTGTGGGTGAAAAGGTCCTATTTCCGGCGAAAAACCTGGTATTTCTTGGAGAAGATGTGGTATATTTGGGAGAAATGTGGCATTTCTGGAAGAAACTGTCCTCTTTTGGGGATAAAAGAGGTATTTGTGGGTGAAAAGGTCCTATTTGAAGGGGGAAACCTGTTATTTCTTGGAGAAGATGTGATCTATTTGGGAGAAATGTGGCATTTCTGGAAGAAACTGTCCTCTTTTGGGGATAAAAGAGGTATTTGTGGGTGATAAGGTCCTATTTGAAGGGGGAACCCTGTTATTTCTTGGAGAAGATGTGATATATTTGGGAGAAATGTGGCATGTCTGGAAGAAGCTGTCCTCTTTTGGGGATAAAAGAGGTATTTGTGGGTGATAAGGTCCTATTTGAAGGGGGAAAGCTGGTATTTCTTGGAGAAGATGTGATATATTTGGGAGAAATGTGGCATGTCAGGAAGAAACTGTCCTCTTTTGGGGATAAAAGAGGTATTTGTGGGAGAAAAGGTCCTATTTGAAGGGGGAAAGCTGGTATTTCTTGGAGAAGATGTGATCTATTTGGGAGTAATGTGGCATGTCTGGAAGAAAATGTCCAATTTGGGGGGAGAAGGCTTGTAGTTTTTGGTGAGAAGGTCCTATTTCAGGAGGAATCCTGGTATTTCTTGGAGAAGATGTGATATGTTTGGGAGAAATGTGGCATTTCTGGAAGAAAATGTCCAATTTGGGGGGAGAAGGCTGGTAGTTTTGGTTGAGAATGTCCTATTTCAGGAGGAATCCTGGCATTTCTTGGAGAAGATGTGATATATTTGGGAGAAATGTGGCCTTTCTGGAAGAAACTGTCCTATTTGAGGGATAAAAGAGGTATTAGTGGTTGAAAAGGTCCTATTCACCGGGGAAACCTGGTATTTCTTGGAGAAGATGTGATATATTTGGGAGAAATGTGGCATTTCTGGAAGAAAATGTCCTCTTTCGGGGATAAAAGAGGTATTTGTGGGTGAAAAGGTCCTATTTGAAGGGGGATAGCTGGTATTTCTTGGAGAAGATGTGATCTATTTGGGAGAAATGTGGCATTTCTGGAAGAAACTGTCCTATTTGGGGGATAAAAGAGGTATTTGTGGGAGAAAAGGTCCTATTTGAAGGGGGAAACCTGGTATTTCTTGGAGAAGATATGATATATTTGGGAGAACTGTGGCATTTCTTGAAGAAACTGTCCTCTTTTGGGGATAAAACAGGTATTTGTGTGTGAAAATGTCCTATTTGAAGGGGGAAACGTGGTATATCTTGGAGAAGATGTGATATATTTGGGTGAAATCTGGCATTTCTTAAGAATAAGTTCAATTTGAGGGATAAAACAGGTATTTGTGGTTGAAAAGGTCCTATTTGAAGGGGGAAACCTGGTATTTCTTGGAGAAGATGTGATATATTTGGGAGAAATGTGGCATTCCTGGAAGAAACTGTCCTCTTTTGGGGATAAAAGAGGTATTTGTGGGTGAAAAGGTCCTATTTGAAGGGGGAAACATGGTATTTCTTGGAGAAGATGTGATATATTTGGGAGAAATGTGGCATTTCTGGAAGAAACTGTCCTCTTTTGGGGATAAAAGAGGTATTTGTGGGTGATAAGGTCCTATTTGAAGGGGGAACCCTGGTATTTCTTGGAGAAGATGTGGTATATTTGGGAGAAATCAGGCATTTCTGGAAGAAACTGTCCTGTTTTGGGGATAAAAGAGGTATTTGTTGGTGAAAACGTTGTATTTGAAGGGGGAAACCTGTTATTTCTTGGAGAAGATGTGATATATTTGGGAGAAATCTGGCATTTCTGGAAGAAACTGTCCTCTTTTGGGGATAAAAGAGGTATTTGTGGGTGAAAAGGTCCTATTTCCAGGGGGAAACCTGGTATTTCTTGGAGAAGATGTGATCTATTTGGGAGAAATGTGGCATTTCTGGAAGAAACTGTCCTCTTTTGGGGATAAAAGAGGTATTTGTGGGTGATAAGGTCCTATTTGAAGGGGGAACCCCGGTATGTCTTGGAGAAGATGTGATATATTTGGGAGAAATGTGGCATGTCTGGAAGAAACTGTCCTCTTTTGGGGATAAAAGAGGTATTTGTGGGTGAAAAGGTCCTATTTGAAGGGGGAAACCTGGTATTTCTTGGAGAAGATGTGATATATTTGGGAGAAATGTGGCATGTCTGGAAGAAACTGTCCTCTTTTGGGGATAAAAGAGGTATTTGAGGGAGAAAAGGTCCTATTTGAAGGGGGAAACCTGGTATTTCTTGGAGAAGATGTGATATATTTGGGAGAAATGCGGCATTCCTGGAAGAAACTGTCCTCTTTTGGGGATAAAAGAGGTATTTGTGGGTGAAAAGGTCCTATTTGAAGGGGGAAACATGGTATTTCTTGGAGAAGATGTGATCTATTTGGGAGAAATGTGGCATTTCTGGAAGAAACTGTCCTCTTTTGGGGATAAAAGAGGTATTTGTGGGTGATAAGGTCCTATTTGAAGGGGGAACCCTGGTATTTCTTAGAGAAGATGTGATATATTTGGGAGAAATGTGGCATGTCTGGAAGAAACTGTCCTATTTTGGGGATAAAAGAGGTATTTGTTGGTGAGAAGGTCCTATTTGAAGGGGGAAACCTGGTATTTCTTGGAGAAGATGTGATATATTTGGGAGAAATGTGGCATGTCTGGAAGAAACTGTCCTCTTTTGGGGATAAAAGAGGTATTTGAGGGAGAAAAGGTCCTATTTGAAGGGGGAAACCTGTTATTTCTTGGAGAAGATGTGATATATTTGGGAGAAATGTGGCATTCCTGGAAGAAACTGTCCTCTTTTGGGGATAAAAGAGGTATTTGTGGGTGAAAAGGTCCTATTTGAAGGGGGAAACATGGTATTTCTTGGAGAAGATGTGATCTATTTGGGAGAAATGTGGCATTTCTGGAAGAAACTGTCCTCTTTTGGGGATAAAAGAGGTATTTGTGGGTGATAAGGTCCTATTTGAAGGGGGAACCCTGGTATTTCTTAGAGAAGATGTGATATATTTGGGAGAAATGTGGCATGTCTGGAAGAAACTGTCCTATTTTGGGGATAAAAGAGGTATTTGTTGGTGAGAAGGTCCTATTTGAAGGGGGAAACCTGGTATTTCTTGGAGAAGATGTGATATATTTGGGAGAAATGTGGCCTTTCTGGAAGAAACTGTCCTCTTTTGGGGATTAAACAGGTATATGTGGGTGATAAGGTCCTATTTGAAGGGGGAAAGCTGGTATTTCTTGGAGAAGATGTGATATATTTGGGAGAAATGTGGCATTTCTGGAAGAAACTGTCCTATTTTGGGGGGAGAAGGCTGGTATTTGTGGGAGAAATGTTCCTATTTCAGGAGGAATCCTGGTATTTCTTGGAGAAGATGTGATCTATTTTGGAGAAATGTGGCATTTCTGGCAGAAACTGTCCTCTTTTGGGGATAAAAGAGGTATTTGTGGGTGAAAAGGTCCTATTTGAAGGGGGAAACGTGGTATTTCTTGAAGAAGATGTGATATATTTGGGAGAAAAGTGGCATTTCTGGAAGAAACTGTCCTCTTTTGGGGATAAAACAGGTACTTGAGGGTGAAAAAGTCCTATTTGAAGGGGGAAACCTGGTATTTCTTGGAGAAGATGTGGTATATTTGGGAGAAATGTGGCATGTCTGGAAGAAACTGTCCTCTTTTGGGGATAAAAGAGGTATTTGTGGGTGAAAAGGTCCTATTTGAAGTTGGAAACCTGGTATTTCTTGGAGAAGATGTGATGTGTTTGGGAGAAATGTGGCCTTTCTGGAAGAAACTTTCCTATTTGAGGGATAAAAGAGGTATTTGTGGGTGAAAAGGTCCTATTTCAGGAGGAATCCTGGTATTTCTTGGAGAAGATGTGATATATTTGGGAGAAATGTGGCATTTCTGGAAGAAACTTTCCTCTTTTGGGGATCAAAGAGGTATTTGTGGGTGAAAAGGTCTTATTTGAATGGGGAAACCTGGTATTTCTAGGAGAAGATGTGATATATATGGGAGAAATGTGGCATGTCTGGAAGAAACAGCCCTGTTTTCGGGATAAAACAGGTATTTGTGGGTGAAAAGGTCCTATTTGAAGGGGGAAACCTGGTATTTCTTGGAGAAGATGTGGTATATTTGGGAGAAATCAGGCATTTCTGGAAGAAACTGTCCTCTTTTGGGGATAAAACAGGTATTTGTGGGTGAAAACGTTGTATTTGAAGGGGGAAACCTGTTATTTCTTGGAGAAGATGTGCTATATTTGGGAGAAATGTGGCATTTCTGGAAGAAACTGTCCTCTTTTGGGGATAAAAGAGGTATTTGTGGGTGAAAAGGTCCTATTTGAAGGGGGAAACGTGGTATTTCTTGGAGAAGATGTGATATATTTGGGAGAAATGTGGCATTTCTGGAAGAAACTGTCCTCTTTTGGGGATAAAAGAGGTATTTGTGGGTGATAAGGTCCTATTTGAAGGGGGAACCCCGGTATTTCTTGGAGAAGATGTGATATATTTGGGAGAAATCTGGCATTTCTGGAAGAAACTGTCCTATTTGGGGGGAGAAGGGAGGTATTTGTGGGAGAAAAGTTCCTATTTCAGGAGGAATCCTGGTATTTCTTGGAGAAGATGTGATATGTTTGGGAGATATGTGCCATTCCTGGCCACATTTCTCCCAAATATATCACATCTCCTTCAAGAAATACCAGCTTTCCCCCTTCAAATAGGACCTTTTCTCCCACAAATACCTGTTTTATCACCAAAACAGGACACTTTCTTCCCGAAATGCCACATTTCTCCCAAATATATCACATCTTCTCCAAGAAATACCAGGGTTCCCCCTTCAAATAGGACCTTTTCATCCACAAATACCTCTTTTATCCCCAAAAGAGGACAGTTTCTTCCAGACATGCCACATTTCTCCCAAATATATCACATCTTCTTCAAAAAATACCAGGTTTCCAACTTCAAATAGGACCTTTTCATCGACAAATACCTCTTTTATCCCCAAAAGAGGACAGTTTCTTCCAGAAATGCACATTTCTCCCAAACATATCACATCTTCTCCACGAAATACCAGGTTTCCCCCTTCAAATAGGACCTTTTCACCCACAAATACCTCTTTTATCCCCAAAAGAGGACAGCTTCTTCCAGAAATGCCACATTTCTCCCAAATATATCACAACTCCTCCAAGAAATACCACGTTTCCCCCTTCAAATAGGACCTTTTCTCCATGAAATACCTCTTTTATCCCCAAAAGAGGACAGTTTCTTCCAGAAATGCCACATTTCTCCAAAATAGATCACATCTTCTCCAAGAAATACCAGGGTTCCCCCTTCAAATAGGACCTTTTCTACCACTAATACCTCTTTTATCCCCAAAAGAGTACAGTTTCTTCCAGAAATGCCACATTTCTCCCAAATATATCACATCTTCGCCAAGAAATAGCAGGTTTTCCCCAGGAAATAGGACCTTCTCACCCACAACTACCAGCCTTCTCCCCCCAAATTGGACATTTTCTTCCAGAAAGGCCACATTTCTCCCAAATAGATCACATCTTCTCCAAGATATACCAGCTTTCTCCCTTCAAATAGGACCTTTTCTCCCACAAATACCTGTTTTATCCCCAAATAGGTCAGTTTCTGCCAGACATGCCACATTTCTCCCAAATATATCACATCTTCTCCAAGAAATACCAGGTTTCCCCCTTCAAATAGGACCTTTTCAACCACTAATACCTCTTTTATCCCCAAAAGAGGACAGTTTCTTCCAGAAATGCCACATTTCTCCCAAATAGATCACATCTTCTCCAAGAAATACCAGGGTTCCCCCTTCAAATAGGACCTTATCACCCACAAATACCTCTTTTATCCCCAAAAGAGGACCGTTTCTTCAAGACATGCCACATTTCTCCCAAATATATCACATCTTCTCCAAGAAATACCAGGTTTCCAACTTCAAATAGGACCTTTTCACCCACAAATACCTCTTTTATCCCAAAAGAGGACAGTTTCATCCAGAAATGCCTGATTTCTCCAAAATATATCACATCTTCTCCAAGAAATACCAGGTTTCCCCCTTCAAATACGACCTTTTCACCCACAAATACCTGTTTTATCCCCAAAAGAGGACAGTTTCTTCCAGAAATGCCACATTTCTCCCAAATAGATCACATCTTCTCCAAGAAATACCAGGTTTTCCCCCGGAAATAGGACCTTCTCACCCACAACTACCAGCCTTCTTCCCCCAAATTGGACATTTTCTTCCAGAAAGGCCACATTTCTCCCAAATAGATCACATCTTCTCTAAGATATACCAGCTTTCTCCCTTCAAATAGGACCTTTTCTCCCACAAATACCTGTTTTATCCCCCAAATAGGACAGTTTCTTCCAGACATGCCACATTTCTCCAAATATATCACATCTTCTCCAAGAAATTCCAGGTTTCCCCCTTCAAATAGGACCTTTTCAACCACTAACACCTCTTTTATCCCAAAAGAGGACAGTTTCTTCCAGAAATGCCACATTTCTCCCAAATATATCACATCTTCTCCAAGAAATACCGGGGTTCCCCCTTCAAATAGGACGTTATCACCCACAAATACCTCTTTTATCCCCAAAAGAGGACCGTTTCTTCAAGACATGCCACATTTCTCCCAAATATATCACATCTTCTCCAAGAAATACCAGGTTTCCAACTTCAAATAGGACCTTTTCACCCACAAATACCTCTTTTATCCCCAAAAGAGGACAGTTTCATCCAGAAATGCCTGATTTCTCCAAAATATATCACATCTTCTCCAAGAAATACCAGGTTTCCCCCTTCAAATACGACCTTTTCACCCACAAATACCTGTTTTATCCCCAAAAGAGGACAGTTTCTTCCAGAAATGCCACATTTCTCCCAAATATACCACATCTTCTCCAAGAAATACCAGGTTTCCCCTTCAAATAGGACCTTTTCACCCACAAATACCTGTTTTATCCCCCAAAAGAGGACAGTTTCTTCCAGAAATGCCACATTTCTCCCAAATATATCACATCTTCTCCAAGAAATACCACGTTTCCCCCTTCAAATAGGACCTTTTCTCACACAAATACCTCTTTTATCCCCAAAACAGGACAGTTTCTTCCAGAAAGGCCACATTTCTCCCAAATATATCACATCTTCTCCAAGAAATACCAGGTTTCCCCCTTCAAATGGGAACTTTTCACCCACAAATACCACTTTTATCCCCAAAATAGGACATTTTCTTCCAGAAATGCCACTTTTCTCCCAAATAGATCACATCTTCTCCAAGAAATACCAGGTTTTTCTCTGGAAATAGGACCTTTTCTCCCACAAATACCTCTTTTATCCCCAAAATAGGACAGTTTCTTCCAGACATGCCACATTTCTCCCAAATATATCACATCTTCTCCAAGAAATACCAGGATTCCTCCTGAAAGAGGACCTTTTCTCCCTCAAATACCAGCCTTCTCCCCCCAAATAGGACAGTTACTTCCAGAAATGCCACATTTCTCCCAAATATATCACATCTTCTCCAAGAAATACCACGTTTCCCCCTTCAAATAGGACCTTATCACCCACAAATACCACTTTTATCCCCAAAAGAGGACAGTTCCTGCCAGAAAGGCCACATTTCTCCCTAACATATCACATCTTCTCCAAGAAATACCAGGTTTCCCCCTTCAAATAGGACCTTTTCACCCACAAAAAATTCTTTTATCCCCAAAAGAGGACAGTTTCTTCCAGAAAGGCCTGATTTCTCCCAAATATATCACATCTTCTCCAAGAAATACCAGGTTTCCCCCTTCAAATAGGACCTTTTCACCCTCAAATACCTCTTTATCCCTCAAATAGGACAGTTTCTTCCAGACATGCCACATTTCTCCCAAATAGATCACATCTTCTCCAAGAAATACCAGGATTCCTCCTGAAGGAGGACCTTTTCTCCCACAAATACCAGCCTTCTCCCCCCAAATAGGACAGTTTCTTCCAGAAATGCCACATTTCTCCCAAATATATCACATCTTCTCCAAGAAATACCAGGTTTCCCCCTTCAAATAGGACCTTATCACCCACAAATACCTCTTTTATCCCCAAAAGAGGACAGTTTCTTCCAGAAATGCCACATTTCTCCCAAATATATCACATCTCCTTCAAGAAATACCAGCTTTCCCCCTTCAAATAGGACCTTTTCTCCCACAAATACCTGTTTTATCCCCAAAACAGGACACTTTCCTCCAGAAATGCCACATTTCTCCCAAATAGATCACATCTTCTCCAAGAAATACCAGGTTTCCCCCTTCAAATAGGACCTTTTCACCCACAAATACCTGTTTTATCCCCAAAAGAGGACAGTTTCTTCCAGAAATGCCACATTTCTCCCAAATAGATCACATCTTCTCCAAGAAATACCAGGTTTCCCCCTTCAAATAGGACCTTTTCACCCACAAATACCTGTTTTAACCCCAAAAGAAGACATTTTCTTCCAGACATGCCACATTTCTCCCAAATAGATCACATCTTCTCCAAGAAATACCAGGTTTCCCCTTCAAATAGGACCTTTTCACCCACAAATACCTCTTTTATCCCCAAAAGAGGACAGTTTCTTCCAGAAATGCCACATTTCTCCCAAACATATCACATCTCCTCCAAGAAATACCAGGATTCCTCCTGAAATAGGACCTATTCTCCCACAACTACCAGCCTTCTCCCCCCAAATAGGACATTTTCTTCCAGAAATGCACATTTCTCCCAAATATATCACATCTTCTCCAAGAAATACCAGGTTTTCCCCTGGAAATAGGACCTTTTCACCCACAAATACCTGTTCTATCCCCATAAGAGGACAGTTTCTTCCAGACATGCCACATTTCTCCCAAATATATCACATCTTCTCCAAGAAATACCAGCTTTTCCCCCTTAAAATACGACCTTTTCACCCACAAATACCTCTTTTATCCCCAAAAGAGGACAGTTTCTTCCAGACATGCACATTTCTCCCAAATAGATCACATCTTCTCCAAGAAATACCACGTTTCCCCCTTCAAATAGGACCTTTTCACCCACAAATACCTCTTTGATCCCCAAAAGAGGACAGTTTCTTCCAGACATGCCACATTTCTCCCAAATAGATCACATCTTCTCCAAGAAATACCAGTTTTTCCCCCTTCAAATAGACCTTTTCACCCAAAAATACCTCTTTTATCCCCAAAAGAGGACAGTTTCTTCCAGAAAGGCACATTTCTCCCAAACATATCACATCTCCTCCAAGAAATACCAGGATTCCTCCTGAAATAGGACCTTTTCTCCCACAACTACCAGCCTTCTCCCCCAAATAGGACATTTTCTTCCAGACATGCCACATTTCTCCCAAATATATCACATCTTCTCCAAGAAATACCAGGTTTTCCTGGAAATAGGACCTTTTCACCCACACATACCTCTTTTATCCCCAAAAGAGGACAGTTTCTTCAGACATGCCACATTTCTCCCAAATATATCACATCTTCTCCAAGAAATACCAGGGTTCCCCCTTCAAATAGGACCTTTTCACCGACAAATACCTCTTTTATCCCCAAAAGAGGACAGTTTCTTCCAGAAATGCCACATTTCTCCCAAATATATCACATCTTCTCCAAGAAATACCACGTTTCCCCCTTCAAATAGGAACTTTTCACCCACAAATACCTCTTTTATCCCCAAAAGAGGACAGTTTCTTCCAGACATGCCACATTTCTCCCAAATATATCACATCTTCTCCAAGAAATACCAGGTTTCCCCCTTCAAATAGGACCTTTTCACACAGAAATACCTGTTTTATCCCCAAAATACGACAGTTTCTTCCAGAAATGCCACATTTCTCCCAAATAGATCACATCTTCTCCAAGAAATACCAGGTTTCCTCCTTGAAATAGGACCTTTTCACCCCACAAATACCTCTTTTATCCCCAAAAGAGGACAGTTTCTGTCCAGACATGCCACATTTCTCCCAAATATATCACATCTTCTCCAAGAAATACCAGGATTCCTCCTGAAATAGGACCTTCTCACCCACAACTACCAGCCTTCTCCCCACAAATTGGACATTTTCTTCCAGAAATGCCTCATTTCTCCCAAATATATACACATCTTCTCCAAGAAATACCACGTTTCCCCCTTCAAATAGGACCTTTTCACCCACAAATACCTGTTTTTATCCCCAAAAGAGGACATATTCTTCCAGAAATGCCACATTTCTCCCAAATAGATCACATCTTCTCCAAGAAATAACAGGTTTCCCCCTTCAAATAGGACCTTTTCACCCACAAATACCTCTTTTATCCCCAAAATACGACAGTTTCTTCCAGAAATGCCACATTTCTCCCAAATAGATCACATCTTCTCCAAGAAATACCAGGTTTCCCCCTTGAATTAGGACCTTTTCTCCATGAAATACCTCTTTTATCCCCAAAAGAGGACAGTTTCTTCCAGAAATGCCACATTTCGCCCAAATATATCACATCTTCTCCAAGAAATGCCAGGATTCCTCCTGAAAGAGGACCTTCTCACCCAAAACTACCAGCCTTCTCCCCCCAAATTGGACATTTTCTTCCAGAAAGGCCGCATTTCTCCCAAATATATCACATCTTCTCCAAGAAATGCCAGGATTCCTCCTGAAATAGGACCTTCTCACCCAAAACTACCGGCCTTCTCCCCCCAAATTGGACATTTTCTTCCAGAAAGGCACATTTCTCCCAAATAGATCACATCTTCTCCAGGAAATACCAGGTTTCCCCCTTCAGATAGGACCTTTTCTCCCCACAAATACCTGTTTTATCCCAAAAGAGGACAGTTTCTTCCAGATAGGCCACATTTCTCCCAAATATATCACAATCTTCTCCAAGAAATACCAGCTTTCCCCTTCAATAGGACCTTTTCAACCACAAATACTGTTTTAACCTAAAATAGGGACAGCTTCTTCCAGACATGCCACATTTCTCCCAATATATCACATCTTCTCCAAGAAATACCAGGGTTGCCCCTTCAAATAGGACCTTATCACCCACAAATACCTCTTTTATCCCCAAAAGAGGACAGTTTCTTCCAGAAATGCCACATTTCTCCCAATATATCACATCTTCTCCAAGAAATACCAGGGTTCCCCCTTCAAATAGGACCTTTTCAACCACAAATACCTGTTTTATCCCTCAAATTGGACATATTCTTCCAGAAATGCCAGATTTCTCCAAATATATCCATCTTCTCCAAGAAATACCACGTTTCCCCCTTCAAATAGGACCTTTTCACACAGAAATACCTGTTTTATCCCTAAATAGGACAGTTTCTTCCAGAAATGCCACATTTCTCCCAAATAGATCACATCTTCTCCAAGAAATACCAGGTTTTTCCTGGAAATAGGACCTTTTCACCACGACATACCTGTTTTATCCCCAAAAGAGGACAGTTTCTTCCAGACATGCCACATTTCTCCCAAATATATCACATCTTCTCCAAGAAATACCAGGTTCCCCTTCAAATAGGACCTTTTCTCCATGAAATACCTCTTTTATCCCCAAAAGAGGACATTTTCTTCCAGAAATGCCACATTTCTCCCAAATATATCATCATCTTCTCCAAGAAATACCAGCTTTCCCCTTCAAATAGGACCTTTTCAACCACTAATACCTCTTTTATCCCAAAAGAGGACAGTTTCTTCCGGAAAGGCCACATTTCTCCCAAATATATCACATCTTCTCTAAGAAATGCCAGGATTCCTCCTGAAATAGGACCTTCTCACCGAAAACTACCAGCCTTCTCCCCCCAAATTGGACATTTTCTTCCAGAAAGGCCTCATTTCTCCCAAATAGATCACATCTTCTCCAAGAAATACCAGGATTCCTCCTGAAATAGGACCTTTTCTCACCCAAAACTACCAGCCTTCTCCCCCCAAATTGGACATTTTCTTCCAGAAAGGCCACATTTCTCCCATATAGATCACATCTTCTCCATGAAATACCAGCTTTCCCCTTCAAATAGGACCTTTTCACCCACAAATACCTCTTTTATCCCCAAAATAGGACAGCTTCTTCCAGACATGCCACATTTCTCCCAAATAGATCACATCTTCTCCAAGAAATACCAGCTTTCCCCCTTCAAATCGGACCTTTTCACCCACAAATACCTGTTTTATCCCCAAAAGACGACACTTTCCTCCAGAAATGCACATTTCTCTCAAATAGATCACATCTTCTCCAAGAAATACCAGGGTTGCACCTTCAAATAGGACCTTTTCACCCAAAAAAAAAAATACCTCTTTTATCCCCAAAAGAGGACAGTTTCTGCCAGAAATGCCACATGTCTCCCAAATATACCACATCTTCTCAAGAAATACCAGGATTCCTCCTGAAAATTGGACCTTTCACCACAAATACCAGCCTTCTCCCCCCAAATAGGACATTTTCTTCCAGAAAGGCCACATTTCTCCCAAATAGATCACATCTTCTCCAAGAAATACCAGCTTTCCCCTTCAAATAGTCCTTTCACCATGAAATACCTCTTTTATCCCCAAAATAGTACAGTTACGTCCAGAAATGCCACATTTCTCCCAAATATATCACATCTTCTCCAAGAAATACCAGGATACCCCCTTTAAATAGGACCTTATCACCCACAAATACCTCTTTTATCCCCAAAAGAGGACAGTTTCTTCCAGAAATGCCACATTTCTCCCAAACATATCACATCTTCTCCAAGAAATACCACGTTTCCCCCTTCAAATAGGACCTTTTCACCCACAAATACCTCTTTTATCCCAAAAGAGGACAGTTTCTTCCAGAAAGCCACATTTCTCCCAAATATATCACATCTTCTCCAAGAAATAACAGGGTTCCCCCTTCAAATAGGACCTTATCACAACAAATACCTGTTTTATCCCTCATATTGGACATATTCTTCCAGAAATGCCAGATTTCTCCCAAATATATCACATCTTCTCCAAGAAATACCACGTTTCCCCCTTCAAATAGGACCTTATCGCCCACAAATACCTCTTTTATCCCCAAAAGAGGACAGTTTCTTCCAGAAATGCCACATTTCTTTCAATATATCATATCTTCTCCAAGAAATACCAGGTTTCCCCCTTCAAATAGGACCTTATCACCCACAAATACCACTTTTATCCCCAAAATAGGACACTTTCTGCAGAAATGGCACATTTCTCCCAAACATATCACATCTTCTCCAAGAAATGCCAGGTTTCCTCCTTCAAATAGGACCTTTTCACCCACAAATACCTCTTTTATCCCCAAAAGAGGACAGTTTCTGCCAGAAAGGCCACATTTCTCCCAAATATATCACATCTTCTCCAAGAAATACCAGGTTTCCCCCTTCAATTAGGAACTTTTCACCACAAATACCTCTTTTATCCCCAAAAGAGGACAGTTTCTTCCAGAAATGCCACATTTCTCCCAAATATATCACATCTTCTCCAAGAAATACCAGTTTTCCCCCTTCAAAAGGACCTTTTCACCCACAAATACCTGTTTTGTCCCCAAAAGAGGGACAGTTTCTTCCAGAAAGGCCACATTTCTCCCAAATATATCACATCTTCTCCAAGAAATACCAGCTTTCCCCCTTCAAATAGGACCTTTTCACCCACAAATACCTCTTTTATCCCCAAAAGAGGACAGTTTCTTCCAGAAATGCCACATTTCACCCAAATATATCACATCTTCTCCAAGAAATACCAGGTTTCCCCCTTCAAATAGGACCTTTTCACCCACAAATACCTCTTTTATCCCCAAAATAGGACAGTTTCTTCCACAATTGCCACATTTCTCCCAAATATATCACATCTTCTCCAAGAAATACCAGCTTTCCCCCGTCAAATAGGACCTTTTCAACCACAAATACCTCTTTATCCCCAAAATAGGATAGTTTCTGCCTGAAATGCCAGATTTCTCCCAAATAGATCACATCTCCTCCAAGAAATACCAGGATTCCTCCTGAAATAGAACCTTTTCTCCCACAAATACCAGCCTTCTCCCCCCAAATAGGACATTTTCTTCCAGAAAGGCCACATAATCACCCAAATATATCACATCTTCTCCAAGAAATACCAGCTTTCCCCCTTCAAATAGGTCCTTTTCACCCACAAATACCACTTTTATCCCCAAAATAGAACAGTTACGTCCAGAAATGCCACATTTCACCAAACATATCACATCTTCTCCAAGAAATACCAGGATACCCCCTTCAAATAGGACCTTATCACCCACAAATACCTCTTTTATCCCCAAAAGAGGACAGTTTCTTCCAGAAATGCCACATTTCTCCCAAATATACCACATCTTCTCCAAGAAATACCAGGGCTCCCCTTCAAATACAACGTTTTCACCCACAAATACCTGTTTTATCCCCAAAAGAGGACAGTTTCTTCCAGAAAGGCACGTTTCTCCCAAATATATCACATCTTCTGCAAGAAATACCAGGTTTCCCCTTCAAATAGGACCTTTTCACCCACAAATACCACTTTTATCCCCAAAATACGACAGCTTCTTCCAGAAATGCCACATTTCTCCCAAACATATCACATCTTCTCCAAGAAATACCACGTTTCGTCCTTGAAATAGGAACTTTTCACCCACAAATACCTCTTGTATCCCCAAAATAGGACAGTTTCTTCCAGAAATGCCACATTTCTCCCAAATAGATCACATCTTCTCCAAGAAATACCAGGTTTCCCCCTTCAAATAGGACCTTTTCACCCACAAGTACCTGTTTTATCCCCAAAAGAGGACAGTTTCTTCCAGACATGCCACATTTCTCCCTAATAGATCACATCCCCTCCAAGAAATACCACGGTTCCCCCTTCAAAAAGGACATTTTCTTCCACAAATACCTGTTTTGTCCCCAAAATAGGACATTTTCTTCCAGAAAGGCCACATTTCTCCCAAACAGATCACATCTTCTCCAAGAAATACCAGGTTTCCCCCTTCAAATAGGACCTTTTCACCCACAAATACCTCTTTTAACCCCAAAAGAGGACAGTTTCTTCCAGAAATGCCACATTTCTCCCAAATAGATCACATCTTCTCCAAGAAATACCACGTTTCCCCCTTCAAATAGGACCTTTTCACCCACAAATACCTCTTTGATCCCCAAAAGAGGACAGTTTCTTCCTGACATGCCACATTTCTCCCAAATAGATCACATCTTCTCCAAGAAATACCAGGGTTCCCCCTTCAAATAGGACCTTTTCACCCACAAATACCTCTTTTATCCCCAAAAGAGGACAGTTTCTTCCAGACATGCCACATTTCTCCCAAATAGATCACATCTTCTCCAAGAAATACCAGCTTTCCCCCTTCAAATAGGACCTTTTCACCCACAAATACCTCTTTTATCCCCAAAATAGGACAGTTTCTTCCAGAAATGCCACATTTCTCCCAAATAGATCACATCTTCTCCAAGAAATACCAGGATTCCTCCTGAAATAGGACCTTCTCACCCACAACTACCAGCCTTCTTCCCACAAATTGGACATTTTCTTCCAGAAATGCCTCATTTCTCCCAAATATATCACATCTTCTCCAAGAAATACCACGTTTCCCCCTTCAAATAGGACCTTCTCACCCACAAATACCTCTTTTATCCCCAAAAGAGGGCAGTTTCTTCCAGAAATGCCACATTTCTCCCAAATATATCACATCTTCTCCAAGAAATAACAGCTTTCCCCCTTCAAATAGGACCTTTTCACACAGAAATACCTGTTTTATCCCCAAAATACGACAGTTTCTTCCAGAAAGGCCACATTTCTCCCAAATATATCACATCTTCTCCAAGAAATACCAGGTTTCCCCCGTGAATTAGGACCTTTTCTCCATGAAATACCTCTTTTATCCCCAAAATACGACAGTTTCTTCCAGAAATGCCACATTTCTCCCAAATATATCACATCTTCTCCAAGATATGCCAGGATTCCTCCTGAAATAGGACCTTCTCACCCAAAACTACCAGCCTTCTCCCCCGAAATTGGACATTTTCTTCCACAAATGCCACATTTCTCCCAAATATATCGCATCTTCGCCAAGAAATACCAGGATTCCTCTTGAAATAGGACCTTCTCACCCAAAACTACAAGCCTTCTCCCCCCACATTGGACATTTTCTTCCAGACATGCCACATTTCTCCCAAATATATCACATCTTCTCCAAGAAATACCAGGTTTCCCCCTTCAAATAGGACCTTTTCACCCACAAGTACCTGTTTTATCCCCAAAATAGAACATTTTCTTCCAGAAAGGCCACATTTCTCCCAAATATATCACATCTTCTCCAAGAAATACCAGCTTTCCCCCTTCAAATAGGACCTTTTCACCAACAAATACCTGTTTTATCCCCAAAAGAGGACAGTTTCTTCCAGACATGCCAGATTTCTCCCAAATATATCACATCTCCTCCAAGAAATACCAGGGTTCCCCCTTGAATTAGGACCTTTTCTCCATGAAATACCTCTTTTATCCCAAAAGAGGACAGTTTCTTCCAGAAATGCCACATTTCTCCCAAATAGATCACATCTTCTCCAAGAAATACCATGTTTCCAACTTCAAATAGGACATTTTCACCCACAAATACCTGTTTTATCCCCAAAATAGGACAGTTTCTTCCAGAAATGCCACATTTCTCCCAAATATAACACATCTTCTCCAAGAAATACCAGGTTTCCCCCTTCAAATAGGACCTTTTCACCCACACATACCTGTTTTATCCCCAAAAGAGGACAGTTTCTTCCAGAAATGACACATTTCTCCCAAATAGATCACATCTTCTCCAAGAAATACCAGGTTTCCCCCTTCAAATAGGACCTTTTCACCCACAAATACCTCTTTTATCCCCAAAAGAGGACAGTTTCTTCCAGAAAGGCCACATTTCTCCCAAATAGATCACATCTTCTCCAAGAAATACCAGGGTTCCCCCTTCAAATAGGACCTTTTCACACAGAAATACCTGTTTTATCCCCAAAATACGACAGTTTCTTCCAGAAATGCCACATTTCTCCCAAATATATCACATCTTCTCCAAGAAATACCAGCTTTCCCCCTTCAAATAGGACCTTTTCAACCACAAATACCTCTTTATCCCCAAAATAGGACAGTTTCTGCCAGAAATGCCAGATTTCTCCCAAATAGATCACATCTCCTCCAAGAAATACCTGGATTCCTCCTGAAATATCACCTTTTCTCCCACAAATACCAGCCTTCTCCCCCCAAATAGGACATTTTCTTCCAGAAAGGCCACATATCACCCAAATATATCACATCTTCTCCAAGAAATACCAGCTTTCCCCCTTCAAATAGGTCCTTTTCACCCACAAATACCTCTTTTATCCCCAAAATAGAACAGTTACGTCCAGAAATGCCACATTTCACCCAAACATATCACATCTTCTCCAAGAAATACCAGGATACCCCCTTCAAATAGGACCTTATCACCCACAAATACCTCTTTTATCCCCAAAAGAGGACAGTTTCTTCCAGAAAGGCCACATTTCTCCCAAATATATCACATCTTCTCCAAGAAATACCAGGTTTCCCCCTTCAAATAGGACCTTTTCACCCACAAATACCACTTTTATCCCCAAAATACGACAGTTTCTGCCAGAAATGCCGCATTTCTCCCAAACATATCACATCTTCTCCAAGAAATACCACGTTTCCTCCTTGAAATAGGACCTTTTCACCCACAAATACCTCTTGTATCCCCAAAATAGGACAGTTTCTTCCAGACATGCCACATTTCTCCCAAATAGATCACATCTTCTCCAAGAAATACCAGGTTTCCCCCCTTCAAATAGGACCTTTTCACCCACAAGTACCTGTTTTATCCCCAAAAGAGGACAGTTTCTTCCAGACATGCCACATTTCTCCCAAATAGATCACATCTCCTCCAAGAAATACCACGGTTCCCCCTTCAGATAGGACATTTTCTCCCACAAATACCTGTTTTGTCCCCAAAAGAGGACAGTTTCTTCCAGAAAGGCCACATTTCTCCCAAATAGATCACATCTTCTCCAAGAAATACCAGGTTTCCCCCTTCAAATAGGACCTTTTCACCCACAAATACCTCTTTTAACCCCAAAAGAGGACAGTTTCTTCCAGAAATGCCACATTTCTCCCAAATATATCACATCTTCTCCAAGAAATACCAGGTTTCCCCCTTCAAATAGGACCTTTTCACCCACAAATACCTCTTTTATCCCCAAAATAGGACATTTTCTTCCAGAAAGGCCACATTTCTCCCAAATATATCACCTCTTCTCCAAGAAATACCAGGATTCCTCCAGAAATAGGACCTTCTCACCCACAACTACCAGCCTTCTCCCCGCAAATTGGACATTTTCTTCCAGAAATGCCTCATTTCTCCCAAATATATCACATCTTCTCCAAGAAATACCAGGGTTCCCCCTTCAAATAGGACCTTTTCACCCACAAATACCTCTTTTATCCCCAAAAGAGGACAGTTTCTTCCAGAAATGCCACATTTCTCCCAAATATATCACATCTTCTCCAAGAAATACCAGGTTTCCCCCTTCAAATAGGACCTTTTCACCCACAAATACCTCTTTTATCCCCCAAATAGGACAGTTTCTTCCAGAAATGCCACATTTCTCCCAAATAGATCACATCTTCTCCAAGAAATACCAGGATTCCTCCTGAAATAGGACCTTCTCACCCACAACTACCAGCCTTCTTCCCACAAATTGGACATTTTCTTCCAGAAATGCCTCATTTCTTCCAAATTGATCACATCTTCTCCAAGAAATACCACGTTTCCCCCTTCAAATAGGACCTTCTCAACCACAAATACCTCTTTTATCCCCAAAAGAGGACAGTTTCTTCCAGAAATGCCACATTTCTCCCAAATATATCACATCTTCTCCAAGAAATAACAGCTTTCCCCCTTCAAATAGGACCTTTTCACACAGAAATACCTCTTTTATCCCCAAAATACGACAGTTTCTTCCAGAAATGCCACATTTCTCCCAAATAGATCACATCTTCTCCAAGAAGTTCCCCCTTCAAATAGACCTTTTCACCCACAAATACCTCTTTTATCCCCAAAAGAGGACAGTTTCTTCCAGAAAGGCCACATTTCTCCCAAATATATCACATCTTCTCCAAGAAATGCCAGGATTCCTCCAGAAATAGGACCTTCTCACCCAAAACTACCAGCCTTCTCCCCCCGAAATTGGAACATTATCTTCCACAAATGCCACATTTCTCCCAAATATATCACATCTTCGCCAAGAAATACCAGGATTCCTCTTGAAATAGACCTTCTCACCCAAAACTACAAGCCTTCTCCCCCCAAATTGGACATTTTCTTCCAGACATGCCACATTTCTCCCCAAATATATCACATCTTCTCCAAGAAAATACCAGGTTTCCCCCTTCAAATAGGACCTTTTCACCCACAAATACCTTGTTTTATCCCCAAAAGAGGACAGTTTCTTCCAGACATGCCACATTTCTCCCAAATAGATCACATCTTCTCCAGAAATACCCGCTTTCCCCCTTCAATAGGACCTTTTCACCCACAAATACCTGTTTTATCCCCAAAAGAGGACAGTTTCTTCAGAAATGCCACATTTCTCCCAAATAGATCACATCTTCTCCAAGAAATACCATGTTTCCAACTTCAAATAGGACCTTTTCACCCACAAATACCTCTTTTATCCCCAAAATAGGACAGTTTCTTCCAGAAATGCCAGATTTCTCCCAAATATAACACATCTTCTCTCAAGGAAATACCAGGTTTCCCCCTTCAAATAGGACCTTTCACCCACAAATACCTCTTTTATCCCCAAAAGAGGACAGTTTCTTCCAGAAATGCCACATTTCTCCCAAATAGATCACATCTTCTCCAAGAAATACCAGGGTTCCCCCTTCAAATAGGACCTTTTCACCCACAAATACCTCTTTTATCCCCAAAAGAGGGACCGTTTCTTCCAGAATGCCACATTTCTCCAAATAGATCACATCTTCTCCAAGAAATACCAGGGTTCCCCCTTCAAATAGGACCTTTTCACCCACAAATACCTCTTTTATCCCCAAAAGAGGCAGTTTCTTCCAGAAAGGCCACATTTCTCCCAAATATATCACATCTTCTCCAAGAAATACCGGGATTTCTCTGAATTAGGACCTTCTCAACCCACAACTACCAGCCCTCTCCCCACAAATTGGACATTTTCTTCCAGAAGAATGCCTCATTTCTCCCAAATATATCACATCTTCTCAGGAAATACCACGTTTCCCCCTTCAAATAGGACCTTTTCTCCATGAAATACCTCTTTTATCCCCAAAAGAGGACAGTTTCTTCCAGACATGCCACATTTCT
Organism: Lophura swinhoii; assembly: GCA_030408155.1. NCBI lineage: Eukaryota > Metazoa > Chordata > Aves > Galliformes > Phasianidae > Lophura > Lophura swinhoii. The sequence continues at coordinate 26,060,000 of JASCYN010000149.1, read as the reverse complement.
CCCAAATAGATCACATCTTCTCCAAGAAATACCAGGTTATCCCCTTCAAATAGACCTTTTCACCCACAAATACCTCTTTTATCCCCAAAAGAGGACAGTTTCTTCCAGAAATGCCACATTTCTCCCAAATATATCACATCTTCTCCAAGAAATACCAGGTTTCCCCCTTCAAATAGGACCTTTTCTCCATGAAATACCTCTTTTATCCCCAAAAGAGGACAGTTTTTCTTCCAGAAATGCCACATTTCTCCCAAATAGATCACATCTTCTCCAAGAAATACCAGGTTTCCCCCTTCAAATGGGACCTTTTCAACCACTAAAATTACCTCTTTTATCCCCAAAAGAGGACAGTTTCTTCCGGAAAGGCCACATTTCTCCCAAATATATCACATCTTCTCCAAGAAATGCCAGGATTCCTCCTGAAATAGGACCTTCTCACCCAAAACTACCAGCCTTCTCCCCCAAATTGGACATTTTCTTCCAGAAAGGCCACATTTCTCCCAAATATATCACATCTTCTCCAAGAAATACCAGGATTCCTTCTGAAATAGGACCTTCTCACCCAAAACTACACGCCTTCTCCCCCCAAATTGGACATTTTCTTCCAGAAAGGCCACATTTCTCCCAAATATATCACATCTTCTCCAAGAAATACCAGCTTTCCCCCTTCAAATAGGACCTTTTCACCCGCAAAATACCTGTTTGATCCGCAAAATAGGACAGTTTCTGCCAGACATGCCACATTTCTCCCAATTATATCACATCTTCTCCAAGAAATACCAGGGTTCCCCCTTCAAATAGGACCTTATCACCCACAAATACCTCTTTGATCCCCAAAAGAGGACAGTTTCTTCCAGAAATGCACATTTCTCCCAAATACATCACATCTTCTCCAAGAAATACCAGGGTTCCCCCTTCAAATAGGACCTTTTCACCCACAAATACCTGTTTTATCCCCAAAATAGGACAGTTTCTGCCAGACATGCCACATTTCTCCCAAATATATCACATCTTCTCCAAGAAATACCAGCTTTCCTTTATCAAATAGGACCTTTTCACCCACAAATACCTCTTTTTATCCCCAAAAGAGGACAGTTTCTTCCAGCAAATGCCACATTTCTCCCAAATATATCACATCTTCTCATGAAAGAAATACCAGCTTTCCCCCTTCAAATAGGACCTTTTCACCCACAAATACCTCTTTTAACCCCAAAAGAGACAGTTTCTTCCAGAAATGCCACATTTCTCCCAAATAGATCACATCTTCTCCAAGAAATACCAGCTTTCCCCCTTCAAATAGGACCTTTTCACCCACAAATACCTCTTTTTATCCCCCAAATAGGACAGTTTCTTCCAGAAATGCCACATTCTCCCAAATACATCACATCTTCTCCAAGAAATACCAGGATTCCTCCTGAAATAGGACCTTCTCACCCACAACTACCAGCCTTCTTCCCACAAATTGGACATTTTCTTCCAGAAATGCCTCATTTCTCCCAAATAGATCACATCTTCTCCAAGAAATACAGCTTTCCCCCTTCAAATAGGACCTTATCACCCACAAATACCTCTTTTATCCCCAAAAGAGGGCAGTTTCTTCCAGAAATGCCACATTTCTCCCAAATATATCACATCTTCTCCAAGAAATAACAGCTTTCCCCCTTCAAATGAGGACCTTTTCACACAGAAATACCTGTTTTATCCCCAAAATACGACAGTTTCTTCCAGAAAGGCCACATTTCTCCCAAATATATCACATCTTCTCCAAGAAATACCAGGTTTCCCCCGTGAATTAGGACCTTTTCTCCATGAAATACCTCTTTTATCCCCAAAATACGACAGTTTCTTCCAGAAATGCCACATTTCTCCCAAATATATCACATCTTCTCCAAGATATGCCAGGATTCCTCCTGAAATAGGACCTTCTCACCCAAAACTACCAGCCTTCTCCCCCGAAATTGGACATTTTCTTCCACAAATGCCACATTTCTCCCCAAATATATCGCATCTTCGCCAAGAAATACCAGGATTCCTCTTGAAATAGACCTTCTCACCCAAAACTACAAGCCTTCTCCCCCCACATTGGACATTTTCTTCCAGACATGCCACATTTCTCCCAAATATATCACATCTTCTCCAAGAAATACCAGGTTTCCCCCTTCAAATAGGACCTTTTCACCCACAAGTACCTGATTTATCCCCAAAATAGAACATTTTCTTCCAGAAAAGGCCACATTTCTCCCAAATATATCACATCTTCTCCAAGAAATACCAGCTTTCCCCCTTCAAATAGGACCTTTTCACCAACAAATACCTGTTTTATCCCCAAAAGAGGACAGTTTCTTCCAGACATGCCAGATTTCTCCCAAATATATCACATCTCCTCCAAGAAATACCAGGGTTCCCCCTTGAATTAGGACCTTTTCTCCATGAAATACCTTCTTTATCCCCAAAAGAGGACAGTTTCTTCCAGAAATGCCACATTTCTCCCAAATAGATCACATCTTCTCCAAGAAATACCATGTTTCCAACTTCAAATAGGACATTTTCACCCACAAATACCTGTTTTATCCCCAAAATAGGACAGTTTCTTCCAGAAATGCCACATTTCTCCCAAATATAACACTCTTCTCCAAGAAATACCAGGTTTCCCCCTTCAAATAGGACCTTTTCACCCACACATACCTGTTTTATCCCCAAAAGAGGACAGTTTCTTCCAGAAATGACACATTTCTCCCAAATAGATCACATCTTCTCCAAGAAATACCAGGTTTCCCCCTTCAAATAGGACCTTTTCACCCACAAATACCTCTTTTATCCCCAAAAGAGGACAGTTTCTTCCAGAAAGGCCACATTTCTCCCAAATAGATCACATCTTCTCCAAGAAATACAGGGTTCCCCCTTCAAATAGGACCTTTTCACACAGAAATACCTGTTTTATCCCCAAAATACGACAGTTTCTTCCAGAAATGCCACATTTCTCCCAAATATATCACATCTTCTCCAAGAAATACCAGCTTTCCCCCTTCAAATAGGACCTTTTCAACCACAAATACCTCTTTATCCCCAAAATAGACAGTTTCTGCCAGAAATGCCAGATTTCTCCCAAATAGATCACATTCTCCTCCAAGAAATACCTGGATTCCTCCTGAAATATCACCTTTTCTCCCACAAATACCAGCCTTCTCCCCCAAATATAGACATTTTCTTCCAGAAAGGCCACATATCACCCAAATATATCACATCTTCTCCAAGAAATACCAGCTTTCCCCCTTCAAATAGGTCCTTTTCACCCACAAATACCTCTTTTATCCCCAAAATAGAACAGTTACGTCCAGAAATGCCACATTTCACCCAAACATATCACATCTTCTCCAAGAAATACCAGGATACCCCCTTCAAATAGGACCTTATCACCCACAAATACCTCTTTTATCCCCAAAAGAGGACAGTTTCTTCCAGAAAGGGCCACATTTCTCCCAAATATATCACATCTTCTCCAAGAAATAACCAGGTTTCCCCCTTCAAATAGGACCTTTTCAACCACAAATACCACTTTTATCCCCAAAATACGACAGTTTCTGCCAGAAATGCCGCATTTCTCCCAAACATATCACATCTTCTTCCAAGAAATACCACGTTTCCTCCTTGAAATAGGACCATTTTCACCCACAAATACCTCTTGTATCCCCAAAATAGGACAGTTTCTTCCAGACATGCCACATTTCTCCCAAATAGATCACATCTTCTCCAAGAAATACCAGGTTTCCCCCTTCAAATAGGACCTTTTCACCCACAAGTACCTGTTTTATCCCCAAAAGAGGACAGTTTCTTCCAGACATGCCACATTTCTCCCAAATAGATCACATCTCCTCCAAGAAATACCACGGTTCCCCCTTCAGATAGGACATTTTCTCCCACAAATACCTGTTTTGTCCCCAAAAGAGGACAGTTTCTTCCAGAAAGGCCACATTTCTCCCAAATAGATCACATCTTCTCCAAGAAATACCAGGTTTCCCCCTTCAAATAGGACCTTTTCACCCACAAATACCTCTTTTAACCCCAAAAGAGGACAGTTTCTTCCAGAAATGCCACATTTCTCCCAAATATATCACATCTTCTCCAAGAAATACCAGGTTTCCCCCTTCAAATAGGACCTTTTCACCCACAAATACCTCTTTTATCCCCAAAATAGGACATTTTCTTCCAGAAAGGCCACATTTCTCCCAAATATATCACCTCTTCTCCAAGAAATACCAGGATTCCTCCAGAAATAGGACCTTCTCACCCACAACTACCAGCCTTCTCCCCGCAAATTGGACATTTTCTTCCAGAAATGCCTCATTTCTCCCAAATATATCACATCTTCTCCAAGAAATACCAGGGTTCCCCCTTCAAATAGGACCTTTTCACCCACAAATACCTCTTTTATCCCCAAAAGAGGACAGTTTCTTCCAGAAATGCCACATTTCTCCCAAATATATCACATCTTCTCCAAGAAATACCAGGTTTCCCCCTTCAAATAGGACCTTTTCACCCACAAATACCTCTTTTATCCCCCAAATAGGACAGTTTCTTCCAGAAATGCCACATTTCTCCCAAATAGATCACATCTTCTCCAAGAAATACCAGGATTCCTCCTGAAATAGGACCTTCTCACCCACAACTACCAGCCTTCTTCCCACAAATTGGACATTTTCTTCCAGAAATGCCTCATTTCTTCCAAATTGATCACATCTTCTCCAAGAAATACCACGTTTCCCCCTTCAAATAGGACCTTCTCAACCACAAATACCTCTTTTATCCCCAAAAGAGGACAGTTTCTTCCAGAAATGCCACATTTCTCCCAAATATATCACATCTTCTCCAAGAAATAACAGCTTTCCCCCTTCAAATAGGACCTTTTCACACAGAAATACCTCTTTTATCCCCAAAATACGACAGTTTCTTCCAGAAATGCCACATTTTTCCCAAATAGATCACATCTTCTCCAAGAAATACCAGGGTTCCCCCTTCAAATAGGACCTTTTCACCCACAAATACCTCTTTTATCCCCAAAAGAGGACAGTTTCTTCCAGAAAGGCCACATTGCTCCCAAATATATCACATCTTCTCCAAGAAATGCCAGGATTCCTCCAGAAATAGGACCTTCTCACCCAAAACTACCAGCCTTCTCCCCCGAAATTGGACATTTTCTTCCACAAATGCCACATTTCTCCCAAATATATCACATCTTCGCCAAGAAATACCAGGATTCCTCTTGAAATAGGACCTTCTCACCCAAAACTACAAGCCTTCTCCCCCCAAATTGGACATTTTCTTACAGACATGCCACATTTCTCCCAAATATATCACATCTTCTCCAAGAAATACCAGGTTTCCCCCTTCAAATAGGACCTTTTCACCCACAAATACCTGTTTTATCCCCAAAAGAGGACAGTTTCTTCCAGACATGCCACATTTCTCCCAAATAGATCACATCTTCTCCAAGAAATACCCGCTTTCCCCCTTCAAATAGGACCTTTTCACCCACAAATACCTGTTTTATCCCCAAAAGAGGACAGTTTCTTCCAGAAATGCCACATTTCTCCCAAATAGATCACATCTTCTCCAAGAAATACCATGTTTCCAACTTCAAATAGGACCTTTTCACCCACAAATACCTCTTTTATCCCCAAAATAGGACAGTTTCTTCCAGAAATGCCAGATTTCTCCCAAATATAACACATCTTCTCCAAGAAATACCAGGTTTCCCCCTTCAAATAGGACCTTTTCACCCACAAATACCTCTTTTATCCCCAAAAGAGGACAGTTTCTTCCAGAAATGCCACATTTCTCCCAAATAGATCACATCTTCTCCAAGAAATACCAGGGTTCCCCCTTCAAATAGGACCTTTTCACCCACAAATACCTCTTTTATCCCCAAAAGAGGACCGTTTCTTCCAGAAATGCCACATTTCTCCCAAATAGATCACATCTTCTCCAAGAAATACCAGGGTTCCCCCTTCAAATAGGACCTTTTCACCCACAAATACCTCTTTTATCCCCAAAAGAGGACAGTTTCTTCCAGAAAGGCCACATTTCTCCCAAATATATCACATCTTCTCCAAGAAATACCGGGATTTCTCCTGAATTAGGACCTTCTCACCCACAACTACCAGCCCTCTCCCCACAAATTGGACATTTTCTTCCAGAAATGCCTCATTTCTCCCAAATATATCACATCTTCTCCAGGAAATACCACGTTTCCCCCTTCAAATAGGACCTTTTCTCCATGAAATACCTCTTTTATCCCCAAAAGAGGACAGTTTCTTCCAGACATGCCACATTTCTCCCAAATAGATCACATCTTCTCCAAGAAATACCAGGTTATCCCCTTCAAATAGGACCTTTTCACCCACAAATACCTCTTTTATCCCCAAAAGAGGACAGTTTCTTCCAGAAATGCCACATTTCTCCCAAATATATCACATCTTCTCCAAGAAATACCAGGTTTCCCCCTTCAAATAGGACCTTTTCTCCATGAAATACCTCTTTTATCCCCAAAAGAGGACAGTTTCTTCCAGAAATGCCACATTTCTCCCAAATAGATCACATCTTCTCCAAGAAATACCAGGTTTCCCCCTTCAAATGGGACCTTTTCAACCACTAATACCTCTTTTATCCCCAAAAGAGGACAGTTTCTTCCGGAAAGGCCACATTTCTCCCAAATATATCACATCTTCTCCAAGAAATGCCAGGATTCCTCCTGAAATAGGACCTTCTCACCCAAAACTACCAGCCTTCTCCCCCCAAATTGGACATTTTCTTCCAGAAAGGCCACATTTCTCCCAAATATATCACATCTTCTCCAAGAAATACCAGGATTCCTCCTGAAATAGGACCTTCTCACCCAAAACTACCAGCCTTCTCCCCCCAAATTGGACATTTTCTTCCAGAAAGGCCACATTTCTCCCAAATATATCACATCTTCTCCAAGAAATACCAGCTTTCCCCCTTCAAATAGGACCTTTTCACCCGCAAATACCTGTTTGATCCGCAAAATAGGACAGTTTCTGCCAGACATGCCACATTTCTCCCAAATATATCACATCTTCTCCAAGAAATACCAGGGTTCCCCCTTCAAATAGGACCTTATCACCCACAAATACCTCTTTGATCCCCAAAAGAGGACAGTTTCTTCCAGAAATGCCACATTTCTCCCAAATACATCACATCTTCTCCAAGAAATACCAGGGTTCCCCCTTCAAATAGGACCTTTTCACCCACAAATACCTGTTTTATCCCCAAAATAGGACAGTTTCTGCCAGACATGCCACATTTCTCCCAAATATATCACATCTTCTCCAAGAAATACCAGCTTTCCTTTATCAAATAGGACCTTTTCACCCACAAATACCTCTTTTATCCCCAAAAGAGGACAGTTTCTTCCAGAAATGCCACATTTCTCCCAAATATATCACATCTTCTCCAAGAAATACCAGCTTTCCCCCTTCAAATAGGACCTTTTCACCCACAAATACCTCTTTTAACCCCAAAAGAGGACAGTTTCTTCCAGAAATGCCACATTTCTCCCAAATAGATCACATCTTCTCCAAGAAATACCAGCTTTCCCCCTTCAAATAGGACCTTTTCACCCACAAATACCTCTTTTATCCCCCAAATAGGACAGTTTCTTCCAGAAATGCCACATTTCTCCCAAATACATCACATCTTCTCCAAGAAATACCAGGATTCCTCCTGAAATAGGACCTTCTCACCCACAACTACCAGCCTTCTTCCCACAAATTGGACATTTTCTTCCAGAAATGCCTCATTTCTCCCAAATAGATCACATCTTCTCCAAGAAATACCACGTTTCCCCCTTCAAATAGGACCTTCTCACCCACAAATACCTCTTTTATCCCCAAAAGAGGACAGTTTCTTCCAGAAATGCCACATTTCTCCCAAATATATCACATCTTTTCCAAGAAATAACAGCTTTCCCCCTTCAAATAGGACCTTTTCACCCACAAATACCTGTTTTATCCCCAAAATACGACAGTTTCTTCCAGAAATGCCACATTTCTCCCAAATAGATCACATCTTCTCCAAGAAATACCAGGTTTCCCCCTTGAATTAGGACCTTTTCTCCATGAAATACCTCTTTTATCCCCAAAGTACGACAGTTTCTTCCAGAAATGCCACATTTCTCCCAAATATATCACATCTTCTCCAAGAAATACCAGGTTTCCCCCTTCAAATAGGACCTTTTCTACCACTAATACCTCTTTTATCCCCAAAAGAGGACAGTTTCTTCCAGAAATGCCACATTTCTCCCAAATAGATCACATCTTCTCCAAGAAATGCCAGGATTTCTCCTGAAATAGGACCTTCTCACCCAAAACTACCAGCCTTCTCCCCCGAAATTGGACATTTTCTTCCACAAATGCCACATTTCTCCTTAATATATCACTTCTTCGCCAAGAAATACCAGGATTCCTCTTGAAATAGGACCTTCTCACCGAAAACTACAAGCCTTCTCCCCCCAAATTGGACATTTTCTTCCAGACATGCCACATTTCTCCCAAATATATCACATCTTCTCCAAGAAATACCAGGGTTCCCCCTTCAAATAGGACCTTTTCACCCACAAATACCTGTTTTATCCCCAAAATAGGACATTTTCTAACAGAAAGGCCACATTTCTCCCAAATAGATCACATCTTCTCCAAGAAATACCAGCTTTCCCCCTTCAAATAGGACCTTTTCACCCACAAATACCTGTTTTATCCCCAAAAGAGGACAGTTTCTTCCAGACATGCCAGATTTCTCCCAAATATAACACATCTTCTCCAAGAAATACCAGGTTTCCCCCTTCAAATAGGACCTTTTCACCCACACATACCTGTTTTATCCCCAAAAGAGGACAGTTTCTTCCAGAAATGCCACATTTCTCCCAAATATACCACATCTTCTCCAAGAAATACCAGGGTTCCCCCTTCAAATAGGACCTTTTCACCCACAAATACATCTTTTATCCCCAAAAGAGGACAGTTTCTTCCAGAAATGCCACATTTCTCCCAAATATATCACATCTTCTCCAAGAAATACCAGGGTTCCCCCTTCAAATAGGAACTTTTCACACTGAAATACCTGTTTTATCCCCAAAATACGACAGTTTCTTCCAGAAATGCCACATTTCTCCCAAATATATCACATCTTCTCCAAGAAATACCAGCTTTCCCCCTTCAAATAGGACCTTTTCAACCACAAATACCTCTTTATCCCCAAAATAGGACAGTTTCTGCCAGAAATGCCAGATTTCTCTCAAATAGATCACATCTCCTCCAAGAAATACCAGGATTCCTCCTGAAATAGAATCTTTTCTCCCGCAAATACCAGCCTTCTCCCCCCAAATAGGACTTTTTCTTCCAGAAAGGCCGCATATCACCCAAATATATCACATCTTCTCCAAGAAATACCAGCTTTCCCCCTTCAAATATGTCCTATTCACCCACAAATACCTGTTTAATCCCCAAAATAGAACAGTTACGTCCAGAAATGCCACATTTCACCCAAACATATCACATCTTCTCCAAGAAATACCAGGATACCCCCTTCAAATAGGACCTTATCACCCACAAATACCTGTTTTATCCCCAAAAGAGGACAGTTTCTTCCAGAAAGGCCACATTTCTCCCAAATATATCACATCTTCTCCAAGAAATACCAGGATTCCTCCTGAAATAGGACCTTCTCACCCACAACTACCAGCCTTCTTCCCACAAATTGGACATTTTCTTCCAGAAATGCCTCATTTCTCCCAAATATATCACATCTTCTCCAAGAAATACCAGGTTTCCCCCTTCAAATAGGACCTTATCACCCACAAATACCTCTTTTATCCCCAAAATACGACAGTTTCTTCCAGAAATGCCACATTTCTCCCAAATATATCAGATCTTCTCCAAGAAATACCAGGTTTCCCCCTTGAATTAGGACCTTTTCTCCATGAAATACCTCTTTTATCCCCAAAATAGGACAGTTTCTTCCAGACATGCCACATTTCTCCCAAATATATCACATCTTCTCCAAGAAATACCAGGTTTCCCCCTTCAAATAGGACCTTTTCTACCACTAATACCTCTTTTATCCCCAAAAGAGGACAGTTTCTTCCGGAAAGGCCACATTTCTCCCAAATATATCACATCTTCTCCAAGAAATGCCAGGATTCCTCCTGAAATAGGACCTTCTCACCCAAAACTACCAGCCTTCTCCCCCGAAATTGGACATTTTCTTCCACAAATGCCACATTTCTCCCAAATATATCACATCTTCGCCAAGAAATACCAGGATTCCTCTTGAAATAGGACCTTCTCACCGAAAACTACAAGCCTTCTCCCCCCAAATTGGACATTTTCTTCCAGACATGCCACATTTCTCCCAAATATATCACATCTTCTCCAAGAAATACCAGGTTTCCCCCTTCAAATAGGACCTTTTCACCCACAAATACCTCTTTTATCCCCAAAAGAGGACAGTTTCTTCCAGACATGCCACATTTCTCCCAAATAGATCACATCTTCTCCAAGAAATACCAGCTTTCCCCCTTCAAATAGGACCTTTTCACCCACAAATACCTGTTTTATCCCCAAAAGAGGACAGTTTCTTCCAGACATGCCACATTTCTCCCAAATATATCACATCTCCTCCAAGAAATACCAGGGTTCCCCCTTCAAATAGGACCTTTTCACCCACAAATACCTGTTTTATCCCCAAAAGAGGACAGTTTCTTCCAGAAATGCCACATTTCTCCCAAATAGATCACATCTTCTCCAAGAAATACCATGTTTCCAACTTCAAATAGGATAATTTCACCCACAAATACCTGTTTTATCCCCAAAATAGGACAGTTTCTTCCAGAAATGCCAGATTTCTCCCAAATATATCACATCTTCTCCAAGAAATACCAGGTTTCCCCCTTCAAATAGGACCTTTTCACCCACACATACCTGTTTTATCCCCAAAAGAGGACAGTTTCTTCCAGAAATGCCACATTTCTCCCAAATATACCACATCTTCTCCAAGAAATACCAGGGTTCCCCCTTCAAATAGGACCTTTTCACCCACAAATACCTCTTTTATCCCCAAAAGAGGACCGTTTCTTCCAGAAATGCCACATTTCTCCCAAATAGATCACATCTTCTCCAAGAAATACCAGCTTTCCCCCTTCAAATAGGACCTTTTCACCCACAAATACCTCTTTTATCCCCAAAAGAGGACAGTTTCTTCCAGAAATGCCACATTTCTCCCAAATATATCACATCTTCTCCAAGAAATACCGGGATTCCTCCTGAAATAGGACCTTCTCACCCACAACTACCTGCCCTCTCCCCACAAATTGGACATTTTCTTCCAGAAATGCCTCATTTCTCCCAAATATATCACATCTTCTCCAGGAAATACCAGGCTTCCCCCTTCAAATAGGACCTTTTCTCCATGAAATACCTCTTTTATCCCCAAAAGAGGACAGTTTCTTCCAGACATGCCACATTTCTCCCAAATAGATCACATCTTCTCCAAGAAATACCAGGTTTTCCCCTTCAAATAGGACCTTTTCACCCACAAATACCTGTTTTATCCCCAAAAGAGGACAGTTTCTTCCAGAAATGCCACATTTCTCCCAAATATATCACATCTTCTCCAAGAAATAACAGGTTTCCCCCTTCAAAAAGGACCTTTTCTCCCACAAATACCTGTTTTATGCCCAAAATACGACAGTTTCTTCCAGAAATGCCACATTTCTCCCAAATAGATCACATCTTCTCCAAGAAATACCAGCTTTCCCCTTTCAAATAGGTCCTTTTCAACCACTAATACCTCTTTTATCCCCAAAAGAGGACAGTTTCTTCCGGAAAGGCCACATTTCTCCCAAATAGATCACATCTTCTCCAAGAAATGCCAGGATTCCTCCTGAAATAGGAACTTCTCACCCAAAACTACCAGCCTTCTCCCCCCAAATTGGACATTTTCTTCCAGAAATGCCACATTTCTCCCAAATATATCACATCTTCTCCAAGAAATACCGGGATTCCTCCTGAAATAGGACCTTCTCACCCAAAACTACCAGCCTTCTCCCCCCAAATTGGACATTTTCTTCCAGAAAGGCCACATTTCTCCCAAATATATCACATCTTCTCCAAGAAATACCAGGTTTCCCCCTTCAAATAGGACCTTTTCACCCACAAATACCTGTTTTATCCCCAAAAGACAACACTTTCCTCCAGAAATGCCACATTTCTCTCAAATAGATCACATCTTCTCCAAGAAATGCCAGGTTTCCCCCTTCAAATAGGACCTTTTCAACCACTTATACCTGTTTTATCCCTCAAATTGGACATATTCTTCCAGAAATGCCACATTTCTCCCAAACATATCACATCTTCTCCAAGAAATACCAGGTTTCCCCCTTCAAATAGTACCTTTTCACCCACAAATACCTGTTTTATCCCCAAAATAGGACATTTTCTTCCAGAAAGGCCACATTTCTCCCAAATATATCACATCTTCTCCAAGAAATACCAGGTTTCCCCCTTCAAATACGACCTTTTCACCCACAAATACCTGTTTTATCCCCAAAAGAGGACAGTTTCTGCCAGACATGCCACATTTCTCCCAAATATATCACATCTTCTCCAAGAAATACCAGGTTTCCCCCTTCAAATACGACCTTTTCACCCACAAATACCTCTTTTATCCCCAAAAGAGGACCGTTTCTTCCAGAAATGCCACATTTCTCCCAAATATATCATATCTTCTCCAAGAAATACCGGGATTCCTCCTGAAATAGGACCTTCTTACCCACAACTACCAGCCCTCTCCCCACAAATTGGACATTTTCTTCCAGAAATGCCTCATTTCTCCCAAATATATCACATCTTCTCCAGGAAATACCAGGCTTCCCCCTTCAAATAGGACCTTTTCTCCATGAAATACCTCTTTTATCCCCAAAAGAGGACAGTTTCTTCCAGACATGCCACATTTCTCCCAAATAGATCACATCTTCTCCAAGAAATACCAGGTTTTCCCCTTCAAATAGGACCTTTTCACCCACAAATACCTGTTTTATCCCCAAAAGAGGACAGTTTCTTCCAGAAATGCCACATTTCTCCCAAACATATCACATCTTCTCCATGAAATACCAGCTTTCCCACTTCAAATAGGACCTATTCTCCCACAAATACCTGTTTTATCCCCCAAATAGGACAGTTTCTTCCAGACATGCCACATTTCTCCCAAATAGATCACATCTTCTCCAAGAAATACCAGCTTTCCCCCTTCAAATAGGACCTTCTCAACCACTAATACCTCTTTTATCCCCAAAAGAGGACAGTTTCTTCCGGAAAGGCCACATTTCTCCCAAATATATCACATCTTCTCCAAGAAATGCCAGGATTCCTCCTGAAATAGGACATTCTCACCCAAAACTACCAGCCTTCTCCCCCCAAATTGGACATTTTCTTCCAGAAAGGCCACATTTCTCCCAAATATATCACATCTTCTCCAAGAAATACCAGGATTCCTCCTGAAATAGGACCTTCTCACCCAAAACTACCAGCCTTCTCCCCCCAAATTGGACATTTTCTTCCAGAAAGGCCACATTTCTCCCAAATATATCACTTCTTCTCCAAGAAATACCAGCTTTCCCCCTTCAAATAGGACCTTTTCACCCGCAAAAACCTGTTTGATCCGCCAAATAGGACAGCTTCTTCCAGACATGCCACATTTCTCCCAAATATATCACATCTTCTCCAAGAAATACCAGGGTTCCCCCTTCAAATAGGACCTTATCACCCACAAATACCTGTTTTATCCCCAAAAGAGGACAGTTTCTTCCAGAAATGCCACATTTCTCCCAAATATATCACATCTTCTCCAAGAAATACCAGGGTTCCCCCTTCAAATAGGACCTTTTCACCCACAAATACCTCTTTTATCCCCAACAGAGGACAGTTTCTTCCAGAAATGCCACATTTCTCCCAAATAGATCACATCTTCTCCAAGAAATACCAGGTTTCCCCCTTCAAATAGGACCTTTTCACCCACAAGTACCTGTTTTATCCCCAAAAGAGGACAGTTTCTGCCAGACATGCCACATTTCTCCCAAATAGATCACATCTCCTCCAAGAAATACCACGGTTCCCCCTTCAAATAGGACATTTTCTCCCACAAATATTTGTTTTTGTCCCCAAAAGAGGACAGTTTCTTCCAGACATGCCACATTTCTCCCAAATATATCACATCTTCTCCAAGAAATACCAGCTTTCCCCCTTCAAATAGGACCTTTTCACCCACAAATACATCTTTTATCCCCAAAAGAGGACAGTTTCTTCCAGAAATGCCAATGTCTCCCAAATAGATCACATCTTCTCCAAGAAATACCAGCTTTCCTCCTTGAAATAGGACCTTTTCACCCACAAATACCTCTTTTATCCCCAAAAGAGGACAGTTTCTTCCGGAAAGGCCACATTTCTCCCAAATATATCACATCTTCTCCAAGAAATGCCAGGATTCCTCCTGAAATAGGACCTTCTCACCCAAAACTACCAGCCTTCTCCCCCAAATTGGACATTTTCTTCCAGAAAGGCCACATTTCTCCCAAATATATCACATCTTCTCCAAGAAATGCCAGGATTCCTCCTGAAATAGGACCTTCTCACCCAAAACTACCAGCCTTCTCCCCCCAAATTGGACATTTTCTTCCAGAAAGGCCACATTTCTCCCAAATATATCACTTCTTCTCCAAGAAATAACAGCTTTCCCCCTTCAAATAGGACCTTTTCTCCCACAAATACCTCTTTTATCCCCAAAATAGGACAGTTTCTTCCAGAAATGCCACATTTCTCCCAAATAGATCACATCTCCTCCAAGAAATACCACGGTTCCCCCTTCAAATAGGACATTTTCACCCACAAATATCTGTTTTTGTCCCCAAAAGAGGACAGTTTCTTCCAGAAAGGCCACATTTCTCCCAAATAGATCACATCTTCTCCAAGAAATACCAGCTTTCCCCCTTCAAATAGGACCTTTTCACCCACAAATACATCTTTTATCCCCAAAAGAGGACAGTTTCTTCCAGAAATGCCAATTTCTCCAAAATAGATCACATCTTCTCCAAGAAATACCAGCTTTCCTCCTTGAAATAGGACCTTTTCACCCACAAATACCTCTTTTATCCCCAAAATACGACAGTTTCTTCCAGAAATGCCACATTTCTCCCAAATATATCACCTCTTCTCCAAGAAATAACAGGATTCCTCCTGAAATAGGACCTTCTCACCCACAACTACCAGCCTTCTCCCCACAAATTGGACATTTTCTTCCAGAAATGCCTCATTTCTCCCAAATATATCACATCTTCTCCAAGAAATACCAGGTTTCCCCCTTCAAATAGGACCTTTTCACCCACAAATACCTCTTTTATCCCCAAAATAGGACAGTTTCTTCCAGAAATGCCACATTTCTCCCAAATATATCACATCTTCTCCAAGAAATACCAGGGTTCCCCCTTCAAATAGGACCTTTTCACCGACAAATACCTCTTTTATCCCCAAAAGAGGACAGTTTCTTCCAGAAAGGCCATATTTCTCCCAAATATATCACATCTTCTCCAAGAAATACCAGGTTTCCCCCTTCAAATAGGACCTTTTCACCCACAAATACCTGTTTTATCCCCAAAATAGGACAGTTTCTTCCAGAAATGGCACATTTCTACCAAATATATCACCTCTTCTCCAAGAAATACCAGCTTTCCCCCTTCAAATAGGACCTTTTCACCAACAAATACCTGTTTTATCCCCAAAAGAGGACAGTTTCTTCCAGACATGCCACATTTCTCCCAAATATATCACATCTCCTCCAAGAAATACCAGGGTTCCCCCTTCAAATAGGACCTTATCACCCACAAATACCTGTTTTATCCCCAAAAGAGGACAGTTTCTTCCAGAAATGCCACATTTCTCCCAAATATATCACATCTTCTCCAAGAAATACCACGTTTCCAACTTCAAATAGGACCTTTTCACCCACAAATACCTCTTTTATCCCCAAAAGAGGACAGTTTCTTCCAGAAATGCCACATTTCTCCCAAATAGATCACATCTTCTCCAAGAAATACCAGGTTTCCCCCTTCAAATAGGACATTTTCTCCCACAAATACCTGTTTTAGCCCCAAAAGAGGACAGTTTCTTCCAGAAAGGCCACATTTCTCCCAAATATATCACATCTTCTCCAAGAAATACCAGGCTTCCCCCTTCAAATAGGACCTTTTCACCAACAAATACCTGTTTTATCCCTCAAATTGGACATATTCTTCCAGAAATGCCACATTTCTCCCAAATATATCACATCTTCTCCAAGAAATACCACGTTTCCTCCTTCAAATAGGACCTTTTCACCCACAAATACCTCCTTTATCCCTAAAAGAGGACAGTTTCTTCCAGAAATGCCACATTTCTCCCAAATATATCATATCTTCTCCAAGAAATACCAGGTTTCCCCCTTCAAATAGGACCTTTTCACCCACAAATACCAATTTTATCCCCAAAATACGACAGTTTCTGCCAGAAATGCCACATTTCTCCCAAATATATCACATATTCTCCAAGAAATACCAGGGTTCCCCCTTCAAATAGGACCTTTTCACCCACAAATACCTCTTGTATCCCCAAAATAGGACAGTTTCTTCCAGACATGCCACATTTCTCCCAAATAGATCACATCTTCTCCAAGAAATACCAGGTTTCCCCCTTCAAATCGGACCTTTTCACCCACAAATACCTGTTTTATCCCCAAAGGACAACACTTTCCTCCAGAAAGGCCACATTTCTCTCAAATAGATCACATCTTCTCCAAGAAATGCCAGGTTTCCCCCTTCAAATAGGACCTTTTCAACCACAAATACCTGTTTTATCCCTCAAATTGGACATATTCTTCCAGAAATGCCACATTTCTCCCAAACATATCACATCTTCTCCAAGAAATACCAGGTTTCCCCCTTCAAATAGGACCTTTTCACCCACAAATACCTGTTTTATCCCCAAAATAGGACATTTTCTTCCAGAAAGGCCACATTTCTCCCAAATATATCACATCTTCTCCAAGAAATACCAGGGTTCCCCCTTCAAATAGGACCTTTTCACCCACAAATACCTGTTTTATCCCCAAAAGAGGACAGTTTCTTCCAGACATGCCACATTTCTCCCAAATATATAACATCTCCTCCAAGAAATACCAGGGTTCCCCCTTCAAATAGGACCTTTTCACCCACAAATACCTGTTTTATCCCCAAAAGAGGACAGTTTCTTCCAGAAAGGCCACATTTCTCCCAAATAGATCACATCTTCTCCAAGAAATACCAGGTTTCCAACTTCAAATAGGACCTTTTCACCCACAAATACCTCTTTTATCCCCAAAAGAGGACAGTTTCTTCCAGAAATGCCAGATTTCTCCCAAATATAACACATCTTCTCCAAGAAATACCAGGTTTCCCCCTTCAAATAGGACCTTTTCACCCACACATACCTGTTTTATCCCCAAAAGAGGACAGTTTCTTCCAGAAATGCCACATTTCTCCCAAATATACCACATCTTCTCCAAGAAATACCAGGGTTCCCCCTTCAAATAGGACCTTTTCACCCACAAATACCTCTTTTATCCCCAAAAGAGGACCGTTTCTTCCAGAAATGCCACATTTCTCCCAAATAGATCACATCTTCTCCAAGAAATACCAGCTTTCCCCCTTCAAATAAGACCTTTTCACCCACAAATACCTCTTTTATCCCCAAAAGAGGACAGTTTCTTCCAGAAATGCCACATTTCTCCCAAATAGATCACATCTTCTCCAAGAAATACCAGGTTTCCCCCTTCAAATAGGACCTTTTCACCCACAAGTACCTGTTTTATCCCCAAAAGAGGACAGTTTCTTCCAGACATGCCACATTTCTCCCAAATAGATCACATCTCCTCCAAGAAATACCACGGTTCCCCCTTCAAATAGGACATTTTCTCCCACAAATATCTGTTTTTGTCCCCAAAAGAGGACAGTTTCTTCCGGAAAGGCCACATTTCTCCCAAATATATCACATCTTCTCCAAGAAATGCCAGGATTCCTCCTGAAATAGGACCTTCTCACCCAAAACTACCAGCCTTCTCCCCCCAAATTGGACATTTTCTTCCAGAAAGGCCACATTTCTCCCAAATATATCACATCTTCTCCAAGAAATACCAGGATTCCTCCTGAAATAGGACCTTCTCTCCCAAAACTACCAGCCTTCTCCCCCCAAATTGGACATTTTCTTCCAGAAAGGCCACATTTCTCCCAAATATATCACTTCTTCTCCAAGAAATACCAGCTTTCCCCCTTCAAATAGGACCTTTTCACCCGCAAATACCTGTTTGATCCGCCAAATAGGACAGCTTCTTCCAGACATGCCACATTTCTCCCAAATAGATCACATCTTCTCCAAGAAATACCAGCTTTCCCCCTTCAAATAGGACCTTTTCACCCTGAAATACCTCTTTTATCCCCAAAATAGGACAGCTTCTTCCAGACATGCCACATTTCTTCCAAATAGATCACATCTTCTCCAAGAAATACCAGCTTTCCCCCTTCAAATCGGACCTTTTCAACCACAAATACCTGTTTTATCCCCAAAAGACGACACTTTCCTCCAGAAATGCCACATTTCTCTCAAATAGATCACATCTTCTCCAAGAAATGCCAGGTTTCCCCCTTCAAATAGGACCTTTTCAACCACAAATACCTCTTTTATCCCCAAAAGAGGACAGTTTCTTCCAGAAATGCCACATTTCTCCCAAATATATCACATCTTCTCCAGGAAATACCAGGCTTCCCCCTTCAAATAGGACCTTTTCTCCATGAAATACCTCTTTTATCCCCAAAAGAGGACAGTTTCTTCCAGACATGCCACATTTCTCCCAAATAGATCACATCTTCTCCAAGAAATACCAGGTTTTCCCCTTCAAATAGGACCTTTTCACCCACAAATACCTCTTTTATCCCCAAAAGAGGACAGTTTCTTCCAGAAATGCCACATTTCTCCCAAATATATCACATCTTCTCCAAGAAATACCAGGTTTCCCCCTTCAAATAGGACCTTTTCTCCCACAAATACCTGTTTTATGCCCAAAATACGACAGTTTCTTCCAGAAATGCCACATTTCTCCCAAATATAACGCATCTTCTCCAAGAAATACCAGCTTTCCCCCTTCAAATAGGACCTTTTCAACCACTAATACCTCTTTTATCCCCAAAAGAGGACAGTTTCTTCCGGAAAGGCCACATTTCTCCCAAATATATCACATCTTCTCCAAGAAATGCCAGGATTCCTCCTGAAATAGGACCTTCTCACCCAAAACTACCAGCCTTCTCCCCCCAAATTGGACATTTTCTTCCAGAAAGGCCACATTTCTCCCAAATATATCACATCTTCTCCAAGAAATACCAGGATTCCTCCTGAAATAGGACCTTCTCACCCAAAACTACCAGCCTTCTCCCCCCAAATTGGACATTTTCTTCCAGAAAGGCCACATTTCTCCCAAATATATCACTTCTTCTCCAAGAAATACCAGCTTTCCCCCTTCAAATAGGAACTTTTCAACCACTAATACCTCTTTTATCCCCAAAAGAGGACAGTTTCTTCCGGAAAGGCCACATTTCTCCCAAATATACCACATCTTCTCCAAGAAATGCCAGGATTCCTCCTGAAATAGGACCTTCTCACCCAAAACTACCAGCCTTCTCCCCCCAAATTGGACATTTTCTTCCAGAAAGGCCACATTTCTCCCAAATATATCACATCTTCTCCAAGAAATACCAGGATTCCTCCTGAAATAGGACCTTCTCACCCAAAACTACCAGCCTTCTCCCCCCAAATTGGACATTTTCTTCCAGAAAGGCCACATTTCTCCCAAATATATCAATTCTTCTCCAAGAAATACCAGCTTTCCCCCTTCAAATAGGACCTTTTCACCCGCAAATACCTGTTTGATCCGCCAAATAGGACAGCTTCTTCCAGACATGCCACATTTCTTCCAAATAGATCACATCTTCTCCAAGAAATACCAGCTTTCCCCCTTCAAATCGGACCTTTTCAACCACAAATACCTGTTTTATCCCCAAAAGACGACACTTTCCTCCAGAAATGCCACATTTCTCTCAAATAGATCACATCTTCTCCAAGAAATGCCAGGTTTCCCCCTTCAAATAGGACCTTTTCAACCACAAATACCTCTTTTATCCCCAAAAGAGGACAGTTTCTTCCAGAAATGCCACATTTCTCCCAAATATAGCACATCTTCTCCAAGAAATACCAGGTTTCCCCCTTCAAATAGGACCTTATCACCCACAAATACCTCTTTTATCCCCAAAAGAGGACAGTTTCTTCCAGAAATGCCACATTTCTCCCAAATATATCACATCTTCTCCAAGAAATACCAGGGTTCCCCCTTCAAATAGGACCTTTTCACCCACACATACCTGTTTTATCCCCAAAAGAGGACAGTTTCTTCCAGAAATGCCACATTTCTCCCAAATATAGCACATCTTCTCCAAGAAATACCAGGGTTCCCCCTTCAAATAGGACCTTTTCACCCACAAATACCTCTTTTATCCCCAAAAGAGGACCGTTTCGTCCAGAAATGCCACATTTCTCCCAAATAGATCACATCTTCTCCAAGAAATACCAGCTTTCCCCCTTCAAATAGGACCTTTTCACCCACAAATACCTCTTTTATCCCCAAAAGAGGACCGTTTCTTCCAGAAATGCCACATTTCTCCCAAATATATCATATCTTCTCCAAGAAATAACGGGATTCCTCCTGAAATAGGACCTTCTTACCCACAACTACCTGCCCTCTCCCCACAAATTGGACATTTTCTTCCAGAAATGCCTCATTTCTCCCAAATATATCACATCTTCTCCAGGAAATACCAGGCTTCCCCCTTCAAATAGGACCTTTTCTCCATGAAATACCTCTTTTATCCCCAAAATAGGACAGTTTCTTCCAGACATGCCACATTTCTCCCAAATAGATCACATCTTCTCCAAGAAATACCAGGTTATCCCCTTCAAATAGGACCTTTTCACCCACAAATACCTCTTTTATCCCCAAAAGAGGACAGTTTCTTCCAGAAATGCCACATTTCTCCCAAATATATCACATCTTCTCCAAGAAATACCAGGTTTCCCCCTTCAAATAGGACCTTTTCTCCCACAAATACCTGTTTTATGCCCAAAATAAGACAGTTTCTTCCAGAAATGCCACATTTCTCCCAAATATAACACATCTTCTCCAAGAAATACCAGCTTTCCCCCTTCAAATAGGACCTTTTCAACCACTAATACCTCTTTTATCCCCAAAAGAGGACAGTTTCTTCCGGAAAGGCCACATTTCTCCCAAATATATCACATCTTCTCCAAGAAATGCCAGGATTCCTCCTGAAATAGGACCTTCTCACCCAAAACTACCAGCCTTCTCCCCCCAAATTGGACATTTTCTTCCAGAAAGGCCACATTTCTCCCAAATATATCACATCTTCTCCAAGAAATACCAGGATTCCTCCTGAAATAGGACCTTCTCACCCAAAACTACCAGCCTTCTCCCCCCAAATTGGACATTTTCTTCCAGAAAGGCCACATTTCTCCCAAATATATCACTTCTTCTCCAAGAAATACCAGCTTTCCCCCTTCAAATAGGACCTTTTCACCCGCAAATACCTGTTTGATCCGCCAAATAGGACAGCTTCTTCCAGACATGCCACATTTCTCCCAAATAGATCACATCTTCTCCAAGAAATACCAGGGTTCCCCCTTCAAATAGGACCTTATCACCCACAAATACCTGTTTTATCCCCAAAATACGACAGTTTCTTCCAGAAATGCCAGATTTCTCCCAAATAGATCACATCTTCTCCAAGAAATACCAGGTTTCCCCCTTCAAATAGGACCTTATCACCCACAAATACCTCTTTTATCCCCAAAATACGACAGTTTCTTCCAGAAATGCCAGATTTCTCCCAAATATATCACATCTTCTCCAAGAAATACCACGTTTCCCCCTTCAAATAGGACCTTTTCACCCACAAATACCTCTTTTATCCCCAAAAGAGGACAGTTTCTTCCAGAAATGCCACATTTCTCCCAAATAGATCACATCTTCTCCAAGAAATACCAGGTTTCCCCCTTCAAATAGGACATTTTCTCCCACAAATACCTGTTTTATCCCCAAAAGAGGACAGTTTCTTCCAGAAAGGCCACATTTCTCCCAAACATATCACATCTTCTCCAAGAAATACCAGGATTCCCCCTTCAAATAGGACCTTTTCACCAACAAATACCTGTTTTATCCCTCAAATTGGACATATTCTTCCAGAAATGCCACATTTCTCCCAAACATATCACATCTTCTCCAAGAAATACCACGTTTCCCCCTTCAAATAGGACCTTTTCACCCACAAATACCTGTTTTATCCCCAAAAGAGGACAGTTTCTTCCAGAAATGCCAGATTTCTCCCAAATATATCACATCTTCTCCAAGAAATACCACGTTTCCTCCTTCAAATAGGACCTTTTCACCCACAAATACCTCTTTTATCCCCAAAAGAGGACAGTTTCTTCCAGAAATGCCACATTTCTCCCAAATATATCATATCTTCTCCAAGAAATACCAGGTTTCCCCCTTCAAATAGGACCTTATCACCCACAAATACCACTTTTATCCCCAAAATACGACAGTTTCTGCCAGAAATGCCACATTTCTCCCAAACATATCACATATTCTCCAAGAAATACCACGTTTCCCCCTTCAAATAGGACCTTTTCACCCACAAATACCTCTTGTATCCCCAAAATAGGACAGTTTCTTCCAGACATGCCACATTTCTCCCAAATAGATCACATCTTCTCCAAGAAATACCAGGTTTCCCCCTTCAAATAGGACCTTTTCACCCACAAATACCTGTTTTATCCCCAAAGGACAACACTTTCCTCCAGGAAGGCCACATTTCTCTCAAATAGATCACATCTTCTCCAAGAAATGCCAGGTTTCCCCCTTCAAATAGGACCTTTTCAACCACAAATACCTGTTTTATCCCTCAAATTGGACATATTCTTCCAGAAATGCCACATTTCTCCCAAACATATCACATCTTCTCCAAGAAATACCACGTTTCCCCCTTCAAATAGGACCTTTTCACCCACAAATACCTGTTTTATCCCCAAAATAGGACATTTTCTTCCAGAAAGGCCACATTTCTCCCAAATATATCACATCTTCTCCAAGAAATACCAGCTTTCCCCCTTCAAATAGGACCTTTTCACCCACAAATACCTGTTTTATCCCCAAAAGAGGACAGATTCTTCCAGACATGCCACATTTCTCCCAAATATATCACATCTCCTCCAAGAAATACCAGGGTTCCCCCTTCAAATAGGACCTTTTCACCCACAAATACCTGTTTTAGCCCCAAAAGAGGACAGTTTCTTCCAGAAATGCCACATTTCTCCCAAATAGATCACATCTTCTCCAAGAAATACCAGGTTTCCAACTTCAAATAGGACCTTTTCACCCACAAATACCTGTTTTATCCCCAAAATAGGACAGTTTCTTCCAGAAATGCCACATTTCTCCCAAATATAACACATCTTCTCCAAGAAATACCAGGTTTCCCCCTTCAAATACGACCTTTTCACCCACACATACCTGTTTTATCCCCAAAAGAGGACAGTTTCTTCCAGAAATGCCACATTTCTCCCAAATAGATCACATCTTCTCCAAGAAATACCAGCTTTCCCCCTTCAAATAGGACCTTTTCAACCACTAATACCTCTTTTATCCCCAAAAGAGGACAGTTTCTTCCGAAAAGGCCACATTTCGCCCAAATATATCACATCTTCTCCAAGAAATGCCAGGATTCCTCCTGAAAGAGGACCTTCTCACCCAAAACTACCAGCCTTCTCCCCCCAAATTGGACATTTTCTTCCAGAAAGGCCACATTTCTCCCAAATATATCACATCTTCTCCAAGAAATACCAGGATTCCTCCTGAAATAGGACCTTCTCACCCAAAACTACCAGCCTTCTCCCCCCAAATTGGACATTTTCTTCCAGAAAGGCCACATTTCTCCCAAATAGATCACATCTTCTCCAAGAAATACCAGCTTTCCCCCTTCAAATAGGACCTTTTCACCCACAAATACCTCTTTTATCCCCAAAATAGGACAGCTTCTTCCAGACATGCCACATTTCTTCCAAATAGATCACATCTTCTCCAAGAAATACCAGCTTTCCCCCTTCAAATCGGACCTTTTCAACCACAAATACCTGTTTTATCCCCAAAAGATGACACTTTCCTCCAGAAATGCCACATTTCTCTCAAATAGATCACATCTTCTCCAAGAAATGCCAGGTTTCCCCCTTCAAATAGGACCTTTTCAACCACAAATACCTCTTTTATCCCCAAAAGAGGACAGTTTCTTCCAGAAATGCCACATTTCTCCCAAATATAGCACATCTTCTCCAAGAAATACCAGGTTTCCCCCTTCAAATAGGACCTTATCACCCACAAATACCTCTTTTATCCCCAAAAGAGGACAGTTTCTTCCAGAAATGCCACATTTCTCCCAAATATATCACATCTTCTCCAAGAAATACCAGGGTTCCCCCTTCAAATAGGACCTTTCCACCCACACATACCTGTTTTATCCCCAAAAGAGGACAGTTTCTTCCAGAAATGCCACATTTCTCCCAAATATAGCACATCTTCTCCAAGAAATACCAGGGTTCCCCCTTCAAATAGGACCTTTTCACCCACAAATACCTCTTTTATCCCCAAAAGAGGACCGTTTCTTCCAGAAATGCCACATTTCTCCCAAATAGATCACATCTTCTCCAAGAAATACCAGCTTTCCCCCTTCAAATAGGACCTTTTCACCCACAAATACCTCTTTTATCCCCAAAAGAGGACCGTTTCTTCCAGAAATGCCACATTTCTCTCAAATATATCATATCTTCTCCAAGAAATACCGGGATTCCTCCTGAAATAGGACCTTCTTACCCACAACTACCAGCCCTCTCCCCACAAATTGGACATTTTCTTCCAGAAATGCCTCATTTCTCCCAAATATATCACATCTTCTCCAGGAAATACCAGGCTTCCCCCTTCAAATAGGACCTTTTCTCCATGAAATACCTCTTTTATCCCCAAAAGAGGACAGTTTCTTCCAGACATGCCACATTTCTCCCAAATAGATCACATCTTCTCCAAGAAATACCAGGTTATCCCCTTCAAATAGGTCCTTTTCACCCACAAATACCTCTTTTATCCCCAAAAGAGGACAGTTTCTTCCAGAAATGCCACATTTCTCCCAAATATATCACATCTTCTCCAAGAAATACCAGGTTTCCCCCTTCAAATAGGACCTTTTCTCCCACAAATACCTGTTTTATGCCCAAAATACGACAGTTTCTTCCAGAAATGCCACATTTCTCCCAAATATAACACATCTTCTCCAAGAAATACCAGCTTTCCCCCTTCAAATAGGACCTTTTCAACCACTAATACCTCTTTTATCCCCAAAAGAGGACAGTTTCTTCCGGAAAGGCCACATTTCTCCCAAATATATCACATCTTCTCCAAGAAATGCCAGGATTCCTCCTGAAATAGGACCTTCTCACCCAAAACTACCAGCCTTCTCCCCCCAAATTGGACATTTTCTTCCAGAAAGGCCACATTTCTCCCAAATATATCACATCTTCTCCAAGAAATACCAGGATTCCTCCTGAAATAGGACCTTCTCACCCAAAACTACCAGCCTTCTCCCCCCAAATTGGACATTTTCTTCCAGAAAGGCCACATTTCTCCCAAATATATCACTTCTTCTCCAAGAAATACCAGCTTTCCCCCTTCAAATAGGACCTTTTCACCCGCAAATACCTGTTTGATCCGCCAAATAGGACAGCTTCTTCCAGACATGCAACATTTCTCCCAAATATATCACATCTTCTCCAAGAAATACCAGGGTTCCCCCTTCAAATAGGACCTTATCACCCACAAATACCTGTTTTATCCCCAAAAGAGGACAGTTTCTTCCTGAAAGGCCACATTTCTCCCAAATAGATCACATCTTCTCCAAGAAATACCAGGGTTCCCCCTTCAAATAGGACCTTTTCACCCACAAATACCTCTTTTATCCCCAAAAGAGGACATTTTCTTCCAGAAATGCCACATTTCTCCCAAATATATCACATCTTCTCCAAGAAATACCACGTTTCCCCCTTCAAATAGGACCTTTTCACCCACAAATACCTCTTTTATCCCCAAAAGAGGACAGTTTCTTCCAGAAATGCCTGATATCTCCAAAATATATCACATCTTCTCCAAGAAATACCAGGTTTCCCCCTTCAAAAACGACCTTTTCACCCACAAATACCTGTTTTATCCCCAAAAGAGGACCGTTTCTTCCAGAAATGCCACATTTCTCCCAAATAGATCACATCTTCTCCAAGAAATACCAGGATTCCTAGTGAAATAGGACCTTCTCACCACTAATACCAGGCTTCTCCCCCCAGATAGGACCGTTTCTTCCAGAAATGCCTCATTTCTCCCAAATATATCACATCTTCTCCAAGAAATACCAGCTTTCCCCCTTCAAATAGGACATTTTCACCCACAGATACCTATTTTATCCCCAAAAGAGGACAGTTTCTTCCAGAAAGGCCACATTTCTCCCAAATATATCACATCTTCTCCAAGAAATACCAGGTTTCCCCCTTCAAATAGGACCTTTTCCACCACAAATACCTGTTTTATGCCCAATATAGGACAGTTTCTTCCTGAAATGCCACATTTCTCCCAAATATATCACATCTTCTCCAAGAAATACCACGTTTCCCCCTTCAAATAGGACCTTTTCTCCATGAAATACCTCTTTTATTCCCAAAAGAGGACATTTTCTACCAGAAATGCCACATTTCTCCCAAATACATCACATCTTCTCCAAGAAATACCAGGTTTCCCCCTTCAAATAGGACCTTTTCAACCACTAATACCTCTTTTATCCCCAAAAGAGGACAGTTTCTTCCGAAAAGGCCACATTTCGCCCAAATATATCACATCTTCTCCAAGAAATGCCAGGATTCCTCCTGAAAGAGGACCTTCTCACCCAAAACTACCAGCCTTCTCCCCCCAAATTGGACATTTTCTTCCAGAAAGGCCACATTTCTCCCAAATATATCACATCTTCTCCAAGAAATTCCAGGATTCCTCCTGAAATAGGACCTTCTCACCCAAAACTACCAGCCTTCTCCCCCCAAATTGGACATTTTCTTCCAGAAAGGCCACATTTCTCCCAAATAGATCACATCTTCTCCAAGAAATACCAGCTTTCCCCCTTCAAATAGGACCTTTTCACCCACAAATACCTCTTTTATCCCCAAAATAGGACAGCTTCTTCCAGACATGCCACATTTCTTCCAAATAGATCACATCTTCTCCAAGAAATACCAGCTTTCCCCCTTCAAATCGGACCTTTTCAACCACAAATACCTGTTTTATCCCCAAAAGACAACACTTTCCTCCAGAAATGCCACATTTCTCTCAAATAGATCACATCTTCTCCAAGAAATGCCAGGTTTCCCCCTTCAAATAGGACCTTTTCAACCACAAATACCTCTTTTATCCCCAAAAGAGGACAGTTTCTTCCAGAAATGCCACATTTCTCCCAAATATAGCACATCTTCTCCAAGAAATACCACGTTTCCCCCTTCAGATAGGACCTTTTCACTCACAAATACCTCTTTTATCCCCAAAAGAGGACAGTTTCTTCCAGAAATGCCACATTTCTCTCAAATATATCATATCTTCTCCAAGAAATACCAGGTTTCCCCCTTCAAATAGGAAATTTTCACCCACAAATACCTGTTTTATCCCCAAAATAGGACAGTTTCTTCCAGAAATGCCAGATTTCTCCCAAGTATATCACATCTTCTCCAAGAAATAACAGGGTTCCCCCTTCAAATAGGACCTTTTCACCCACAAATACGTCCTTTATCCCCAAAATAGGACACTTTCTGCCAGAAATGCCATATTTCTCCCAAATAGATCACATCTCCTCCAAGAAATACCAGGATTCCTCCTGAAATAGGACCTTTTCTCCCACAAATACCAGCCTTCTCCCCCCAAATAGGACATTTTCTTTCAGAAAGGCCACATATCACCCAAATATATCACATCTTCTCCAAGAAATACCAGCTTTCCCCCTTCAAATAGGACCTTTTCTCCCACAAATACCTGTTTTATCCCCAAAAGAGGACAGTTTCTTCCAGACATGCCACATTTCTCCCAAACATATCACATCTTCTCCAAGAAATACCAGGATTCCCCCTTCAAATAGGACCTTTTCAACCACAAATACCTGTTTTATCCCTCAAAATGGACATATTCTCCCAGAAATGCCAGATTTCTCCCAAATAGATCACATCTTCTCCAAGAAATACCACGTTTCCCCCTTCAAATAGGACCTTTTCACCAACAAATACCTGTTTTATCCCCAAAATACGACAGTTTCTTCCAGAAATGCCACATTTCTCCCAAATAGATCATATCTTCTCCAAGAAATACCAGGTTTCCCCCTTCATATAGGACATTTTCTCCCACAAATACCTGTTTTATCCCCAAAAGAGGACAGTTTCTTCCAGAAAGGCCACATTTCTCCCAAATAGATCACATCTTCTCCAAGAAATACCAGGCTTCCCCCTTCAAATAGGACCTTTTCACCCACAAATACCTGTTTTATCCCTCAAATTGGACATATTTTTCAAGAAATGCCACATTTCTCCCAAATATATCACATCTTCTCCAAGAAATACCACGTTTCCCCCTTCAAATAGGACCTTTTCACCCACAAATACCTCTTTTATCCCCAAAAGAGGACAGTTTCTTCCAGAAATGCCACATTTCTCCCAAATATATCATATCTTCTCCAAGAAATACCAGGTTTCCCCCTTCAAATAGGACCTTATCACCCACAAATACCTGTTTTATCCCCAAAATACGACAGTTTCTGCCAGAAATGCCACATTTCTCCCAAATATATCACATCTTCTCCAAGAAATACCACGTTTCCCCCTTCAAATAGGACCTTTTCACCCACAAATACCTCTTGTATCCCCAAAATAGGACAGTTTCTTCCAGAAATGCCACATTTCTCCCAAATAGATCACATCTTCTCCAAGAAATAACAGGGTTCCCCCTTCAAATAGGACCTTTTCACCCACAAGTACCTGTTTTATCCCCAAAAGAGGACAGTTTCTTCCAGAAAGGCCACATTTCTCCCAAATAGATCACATCTCCTCCAAGAAATACCACGGTTCCCCCTTCAAATAGGACATTTTCACACACAAATACCTGTTTTATCCCCAAAACAGGACATTTTCTTCCTGACATGCCACATTTCTCCCAAATATATCACATCTTCTCCAAGAAATACCTGGTTTCCCCCTTCAAATAGGAACTTTTCACCCACAAATACCTCTTTTATCCCCAAAAGAGGACAGTTTCTTCCAGAAATGCCACATTTCTCCCAAATATATCACATCTTCTCCAAGAAATACCAGTTTTCCCCCTTCAAAAGGACCTTTTCACCCACAAATAACTGTTTTGTCCCCAAAAGAGGACAGTTTCTTCCAGAAAGGCCACATTTCTCCCAAATATATCACATCTTCTCCAAGAAATACCAGGATTCCCCCTTCAAATAGGACCTTTTCACCAACAAATACCTCTTTTATCCCCAAAAGAGGACAGTTTCTTCCAGAAATGCCACATTTCTCCCAAATATATCACATCTTCTCCAAGAAATACCAGGGTTCCCCCTTCAAATAGGACCTTTTCACACAGAAATACCTGTTTTATCCCCAAAATACAACAGTTTCCTCCAGAAATGCCACATTTCTCCCAAATATATCACATCTTCTCCAAGAAATACCAGCTTTCCCCCTTCAAATAGGACATTTTCAACCACAAATACCTCTTTATCCCCAAAAGAGGACAGTTTCTTCCAGAAATGCCACATTTCTCCCAAATATACCACATCTTCTCCAAGAAATACCACGTTTCCCCCTTCAAATAGGACCTTTTCACCCACAAATACCTCTTTTATCCCCAAAGTAGGACAGTTTCTTCCTGACATGCCACATTTCTCCCAAATATATCACATCTTCTCCAAGAAATACCACGTTTCCCCCTTCAAATAGGACCTTTTCTCCATGAAATACCTCTTTTATCCCCAAAAGAGGACAGTTTCTTCCAGAAATGCCACATTTCTCCCAAATAGATCACATCTTCTCCAAGAAATACCAGCTTTCCCCCTTCAAATAGGACCTTTTCAACCACTAATACCTCTTTTATCCCCAAAAGAGGACAGTTTCTTCCGAAAAGGCCACATTTCGCCCAAATATATCACATCTTCTCCAAGAAATGCCAGGATTCCTCCTGAAAGAGGACCTTCTCACCCAAAACTACCAGCCTTCTCCCCCCAAATTGGACATTTTCTTCCAGAAAGGCCACATTTCTCCCAAATATATCACATCTTCTCCAAGAAATACCAGGATTCCTCCTGAAATAGGACCTTCTCACCCAAAACTACCAGCCTTCTCCGCCCAAATTGGACATTTTCTTCCAGAAAGGCCACATTTCTCCCAAATAGATCACATCTTCTCCAAGAAATACCAGGTTTCCCCCTTCAAATAGGACCTTTTCACCCACAAATACCTCTTTTATCCCCAAAATAGGACAGCTTCTTCCAGACATGCCACATTTCTTCCAAATAGATCACATCTTCTCCAAGAAATACCAGCTTTCCCCCTTCAAATAGGACCTTTTCAACCACAAATACCTGTTTTATCCCCAAAAGAGGACAGTTTCTTCCAGAAATGCCACATTTCTCCCAAATATAGCACATCTTCTCCAAGAAATACCAGGTTTCCCCCTTCCAATAGGACCTTATCACCCACAAATACCTCTTTTATCCCCAAAAGAGGACAGTTTCTTCCAGAAATGCCACATTTCTCCCAAATATATCACATCTTCTCCAAGAAATACCAGGGTTCCCCCTTCAAATAGGACCTTTTCACCCACACATACCTGTTTTATCCCCAAAAGAGGACAGTTTCTTCCAGAAAGGCCACATTTCTCCCAAATATAGCACATCTTCTCCAAGAAATACCAGGGTTCCCCCTTCAAATAGGACCTTTTCACCCACAAATACCTCTTTTATCCCCAAAAGAGGACCGTTTCTTCCAGAAATGCCACATTTCTCCCAAATAGATCACATCTTCTCCAAGAAATACCAGCTTTCCCCCTTCAAATAGGACCTTTTCACCCACAAATACCTCTTTTATCCCCAAAAGAGGACCGTTTCTTCCAGAAATGCCACATTTCTCCCAAATATATCATATCTTCTCCAAGAAATACCGGGATTCCTCCTGAAATAGGACCTTCTTACCCACAACTACCAGCCCTCTCCCCACAAATTGGACATTTTCTTCCAGAAATGCCTCATTTCTCCCAAATATATCACATCTTCTCCAGGAAATACCAGGCTTCCCCCTTCAAATAGGACCTTTTCTCCATGAAATACCTCTTTTATCCCCAAAAGAGGACAGTTTCTTCCAGACATGCCACATTTCTCCCAAACAGATCACATCTTCTCCAAGAAATACCAGGTTATCCCCTTCAAATAGGACCTTTTCACCCACAAATACCTCTTTTATCCCCAAAAGAGGACAGTTTCTTCCAGAAATGCCACATTTCTCCCAAATATATCACATCTTCTCCAAGAAATACCAGGTTTCCCCCTTCAAATAGGACCTTTTCTCCCACTAATACCTGTTTTATGCCCAAAATACGACAGTTTCTTCCAGAAATGCCACATTTCTCCCAAATATAACACATCTTCTCCAAGAAATACCAGCTTTCCCCCTTCAAATAGGACCTTTTCAACCACTAATACCTCTTTTATCCCCAAAAGAGGACAGTTTCTTCCGGAGAGGCCACATTTCTCCCAAATATATCACATCTTCTCCAAGAAATGCCAGGATTCCTCCTGAAATAGGACCTTCTCACCCAAAACTACCAGCCTTCTCCCCCCAAATTGGACATTTTCTTCCAGAAAGGCCACATTTCTCCCAAATATATCACATCTTCTCCAAGAAATACCAGGATTCCTCCTGAAATAGGACCTTCTCACCCAAAACTACCAGCCTTCTCCCCCCAAATTGGACATTTTCTTCCAGAAAGGCCACATTTCTCCATAATATATCACTTCTTCTCCAAGAAATACCAGCTTTCCCCCTTCAAATAGGACCTTTTCACCCGCAAATACCTGTTTGATCCGCCAAATAGGACAGCTTCTTCCAGACATGCCACATTTCTCCCAAATATATCACATCTTCTCCAAGAAATACCAGGGTTCCCCCTTCAAATAGGACCTTATCACCCACAAATACCTGTTTTATCCCCAAAAGAGGACAGTTTCTTCCAGAAATGCCACATTTCTCCCAAATATATCACATCTTCTCCAAGAAATACCAGGTTTCCCCCTTCAAATAGGACTTTTTCACCCACAAATACCTCTTTTATCCCCAAAAGAGGACAGTTTCTTCCAGAAATGCCACATTTCTCCCAAATATATCACATCTTCTCCAAGAAATACCACGTTTCCCCCTTCAAATAGGACCTTTTCACCCACAAATACATCTTTTATCCCCAAAAGAGGACAGTTTCTTCCAGAAATGCCTGATATCTCCAAAATATATCACATCTTCTCCAAGAAATACCACGTTTCCCCCTTCAAATAGGACCTTATCACCCACAAATACCTCTTTTATCCCCAAAAGAGGACAGTTTCTTCCAGAAATGCCACATTTCTCCCAAATAGATCACATCTTCTCCAAGAAATACCAGGATTCCTAGTGAAATAGGACCTCCTCACCACTAATACCAGGCTTCTCCCCCCAGATAGGACCGTTTCTTCCAGAAATGCCTCATTTCTCCCAAATATATCACAACTTCTCCAAGAAATACCAGCTTTCCCCCTTCAAATAGGACATTTTCACCCACAGATACCTCTTTTATCCCAAAAGAGGACAGTTTCTTCCAGAAAGGCCACATTTCTCCCAAATATATCACATCTTCTCCAAGAAATACCAGGTTTCCCCCTTCAAATAGGACCTTTTCCACCACAAATACCTGTTTTATGCCCAAAATAGCACAGTTTCTTCCTGAAATGCCACATTTCTCCCAAATATATCACATCTTCTCCAAGAAATACCACGTTTCCCCCTTCAAATAGGACCTTTTCTCCAGGAAATACCTCTTTTATCCCCAAAAGAGGACATTTTCTTCCAGAAATGCCACATTTCTCCCAAATACATCACATCTTCTCCAAGAAATACCAGGTTTCCCCCTTCAAATAGGACCTTTTCAACCACTAATACCTCTTTTATCCCCAAAAGAGGACAGTTTCTTCCGAAAAGGCCACATTTCGCCCAAATATATCACATCTTCCCCAAGAAATGCCAGGATTCCTCCTGAAATAGGACCTTCTCACCCAAAACTACCAGCCTTCTCCCCCCAAATTGGACATTTTCTTCCAGAAAGGCCACATTTCTCCCAAATAGATCACATCTTCTCCAAGAAATACCAGCTTTCCCCCTTCAAATAGGACCTTTTCACCCACAAATACCTCTTTTATCCCCAAAATAGGACAGCTTCTTCCAGACATACCACATTTCTTCCAAATAGATCACATCTTCTCCAAGAAATACCAGCTTTCCCCTTCAAATCGGACCTTTTCAACCACAAATACCTGTTTTATCCCCAAAAGACGACACTTTCCTCCAGAAATGCCACATTTCTCTCAAATAGATCACATCTTCTCCAAGAAATGCCAGGTTTCCCCCTTCAAATAGGACCTTTTCAACCACAAATACCTCTTTTATCCCCAAAAGAGGACAGTTTCTTCCAGAAATGCCACATTTCTCCCAAATATAGCACATCTTCTCCAAGAAATACCACGTTTCCCCCTTCAGATAGGACCTTTTCACTCACAAATACCTCTTTTATCCCCAAAAGAGGACAGTTTCTTCCAGAAATGCCACATTTCTCTCAAATATATCATATCTTCTCCAAGAAATACCAGGTTTCCCCCTTCAAATAGGAAATTTTCACCCACAAATACCTGTTTTATCCCCAAAATAGGACAGTTTCTTCCAGAAATGCCAGATTTCTCCCAAGTATATCACATCTTCTCCAAGAAATAACAGGGTTCCCCCTTCAAATAGGACCTTTTCACCCACAAATACGTCCTTTATCCCCAAAATAGGACACTTTCTGCCAGAAATGCCATATTTCTCCCAAATAGATCACATCTCCTCCAAGAAATACCAGGATTCCTCCTGAAATAGGACCTTTTCTCCCACAAATACCAGCCTTCTCCCCCCAAATAGGACATTTTCTTTCAGAAAGGCCACATATCACCCAAATATATCACATCTTCTCCAAGAAATACCAGCTTTCCCCCTTCAAATAGGACCTTTTCTCCCACAAATACCTGTTTTTTCCCCAAAAGAGGACAGTTTCTTCCAGAAAGGCCACATTTCTCCCAAACATATCACATCTTCACCAAGAAATACCAGGATTCCCCCTTCAAATAGGACCTTTTCAACCACAAATACCTGTTTTATCCCTCAAATTGGACATATTCTCCCAGAAATGCCAGATTTCTCCCAAATATATCACATCTTCTCCAAGAAATACCACGTTTCCCCCTTCAAATAGGACCTTTTCACCCACAAATACCTGTTTTATCCCCAAAATACGACAGTTTCTTCCAGAAATGCCACATTTCTCCCAAATAGATCATATCTTCTCCAAGAAATACCAGCTTTCCCCCTTCATATAGGACATTTTCTCCCACAAATACCTGTTTTATCCCCAAAAGAGGACAGTTTCTTCCAGAAAGGCCACATTTCTCCCAAATAGATCACATCTTCTCCAAGAAATACCAGGTTTCCCCCTTCAAATAGGACCTTTTCACCCACAAATACCTGTTTTGTCCCTCAAATTGGACATATTTTTCCAGAAATGCCACATTTCTCCCAAATATATCACATCTTCTCCAAGAAATACCACGTTTCCCCCTTCAAATAGGACCTTTTCACCCACAAATACCTCTTTTATCCCCAAAAGAGGACAGTTTCTTCCAGAAATGCCACATTTCTCCCAAATATATCATATCTTCTCCAAGAAATACCAGGTTTCCCCCTTCAAATAGGACCTTATCACCCACAAATACCTGTTTTATCCCCAAAATACGACAGTTTCTGCCAGAAATGCCACATTTCTCCCAAATATATCACATCTTCTCCAAGAAATACCACGTTTCCCCCTTCAAATAGGACCTTTTCACCCACAAATACCTCTTGTATCCCCAAAATAGGACAGTTTCTTCCAGAAATGCCACATTTCTCCCAAATAGATCACATCTTCTCCAAGAAATAACAGGGTTCCCCCTTCAAATAGGACCTTTTCACCCACAAGTACCTGTTTTATCCCCAAAAGAGGACAGTTTCTTCCAGACATGCCACATTTCTCCCAAATAGATCACATCTCCTCCAAGAAATACCACGGTTCCCCCTTCAAATAGGACATTTTCTCCCACAAATACCTGTTTTATCCCCAAAACAGGACATTTTCTTCCTGACATGCCACATTTCTCCCAAATATATCACATCTTCTCCTAGAAATACCTGGTTTCCCCCTTCAAATAGGAACTTTTCTCCCACAAATACCTCTTTTATCCCCAAAAGAGGACAGTTTCTTCCAGAAATGCCACATTTCTCCCAAATATATCACATCTTCTCCAAGAAATACCAGTTTTCCCCCTTCAAAAGGACCTTTTCACCCACAAGTACCTGTTTTGTCCCCAAAAGAGGACAGTTTCTTCCAGAAAGGCCACATTTCTCCCAAATATATCACATCTTCTCCAAGAAATACCACGTTTCCCCCTTCAAATAGGAACTTTTCACCCACAAATACCTCTTTTATCCCCAAAAGAGGACAGTTTCTTCCAGAAATGCCACATTTCTCCCAAATATATCACATCTTCTCCAAGAAATACCAGGGTTCCCCCTTCAAATAGGACCTTTTCACACAGAAATACCTGTTTTATCCCCAAAATACGACAGTTTCCTCCAGAAATGCCACATTTCTCCCAAATATATCACATCTTCTCCAAGAAATACCAGGTTTCCCCCTTCAAATAGGACCTTTTCACCCACAAATACCACTTTTATCCCCAAAAGACGACAGTTTCTGCCAGAAATGCCACATTTCTCCCAAATATATCACGTCTTCTCCAAGAAATACCAGGGTTCCCCTTTCAAATAGGACCTTTTCACCCACAAATACCTCTTTTATCCCCAAAAGAGGACTGTTTCTTCCAAAAAGGCCACATTTCTCCCAAATATATCACATCTTCTCCAAGAAATATCAACTTTCCCCCTTCAAATAAGACATTTTCTGCCACAAATACCTGTTTTATCCCCAAAATAGGACATTTTCTTCCAGACAGGCCACATTTCTCCCAAATATATCACATCTTCTCCAAGAAATACCAGGTTTCCCCCTTCAAATAGGACCTTTTCACCCACAAATACCTCTTTTATCCCCAAAATACGACAGTTTCTTCAAGAAATGCCACATTTCTCCCAAATAGATCACATCTTCTCCAAGAAATACCAGCTTTTCCCCTTCAAATAGGACCTTTTCACCCACAAATACCTCTTTTATCCCCAAAAGAGGACAGTTTCTTCCAGAAATGCCACATTTCTCCCAAATAGATCACAACTCCTCCATGAAATTCCACGTTTCCCCCATCATATAGGACCTTTTCTCCATGAAATACCTCTTTTATCCCCAAAAGAGGACAGTTTCTTCCAGAAAGACCAGATTTCTAACGAATATATCACATCTTCTCCAAGAAATACCAGGTTTCCCTCTTCAAATAGGACCTTTTCACCCACAAATACCTCTTTTATCCCCAAAAGAGGACAGTTTCTTCCAGAAATGCCACATTCCTCCAAATATATCACATCTCCAAGAAATACCAGGTTTCCTCCTGAAATAGGACCTTGTCTCCCACAGATTCCTGTTTTATCCCTTTGTTCCGAGCGACTTTTCGTTTTGGAGTGTTTATCCGATGCTACACTTCAGCATTCTGTGACGAATAGAGTAGAAGAGAAAAGCCCCACTAATAAGGCAGCTAGAAGCTCCAGAAGCCACACACGTTGTGCTTTCAGGGAGGACGTTCCAGAAAGTCGAGAGTTGTGGCTTCTTTCCTGCGGAGAAAAAAACCCCTGTTTTCAGGCATTGCAGGACGCTGAATTCGCTCCTTCTCGGCATTTCAATGCCGCTCCTTCGCTCTCGTGGCTCGAACGCGGCACTCGCTCTGAACCGCTCCGGAGAGTCTGCAGTTGCTGGCCGGTCCATCGCGGTTCTGCCCGAGTGCCGCTTGCAGCCTTCAGCAGCGCTCTCGTTTCTCTCGGATGCCGGGAAAGAGCGACTTCAGCCGGATGCTTTGCTCCGACGAGTGAGCGGCTTCTTCTGCGCACATCGCAATGGAGAGCTTTTGACTTCTCCATGTGTCCATGCAGAATGCACTACGCTTCTCTCTCATTCTTATCCCTTTCTTCCGAGCGACATTTCGTTTTGGAGTGTTTATCCCATGCTACACTTCAGCATTCTGTGACGAATAGAGTAGAAGAGAAAAGCCCCACTAATAAGGCAGCTAGAAGTTCGAGGAGCGACACACGTAGTGCTTTCAGGGAGGACGTTCCAGAAAGTCGAGAGTTGTGGCTTCTTTCCTGCGGAGAAAAAAGCCCCTGTTTTCAGGCAAGCAGGACGCTGAATTCGCTCCTTCTCGGCATTTCAATACAGCTCCTTCGCTCTCGTGGCTCGAACGCGGCACTCGCGCAGAACCGCTCCGGAGAGTCTGCAGTTGCTGTCCGGTCCATCGCGGTTCTGCCCGAGTGCCGCTTGCAGCCTTCAGCAGCGCTCTCGTTTCTCTCGGATGCCGGGAAAGAGCGACTTCAGCCGGATGCTTTGCTCCGACGAGTGAGCGGCTTCTTCTGCGCACATCGCAATGGAGAGCTTCTGACTTCTCCATGTGTCCATGCAGAGTGCACTACGCTTCTGTCTCTTTCTTATCCCTTTCTTCCGAGCGACTTTTCGTTTTGGAGTGTTTATCCGATGATACACTTCAGCATTCTGTGACGAATAGTGTAGAAGAGAAAAGCCCCACTAATAAGGCAGCTAGAAGTTCGAGGAGCGACACACGTAGTGCTTTCAGGGAGGACGTTCCAGAAAGTCGAGAGTTGTGGCTTGTTTCCTGCGGAGAAAAAACCCCCTGTTTTCAGGCTATTCAGTAGTCTGCAACTGCAGACTGTCCGGTGTGGTTCAGCGCAAATGCCGCTTTCGAGCCACGAGAGAGGAGGAGCGGCATTCCTATGCCGAGAACGAGCGAATTCAGCCTACTGCATTGCCTGAAAACAGGGGCTTCTTTCTCCGCAGGAAAGAAGCCACAACTCTCGACTTTCTGGAACGTCCTCCCTGAAAGCACAACGTGTGTGGCTTCTGGAGCTTCTAGCTGCCTTATTAGTGGGGCTTTCCTCTTCTATTTTATTCGTCACAGAATGCTGAAGTGTAGCATGGGATAAACACTCCAAAACGAAATGTCGCTCGGAAGGAAGGGATAAGAATGAGAGAGAAGCGTAGTGATTCTGCATGGACACATGGAGAAGTCAGAAGCTCTCCATTGCGATGTGCGCAGAAGAAGCCGCTCACTCGTCGGAGCAAAGCATCCGGCTGAAGTCGCTCTTTCCCGGCATCCGAGAGAAACGAGAGCGCTGCTGAAGGCTGCAAGCGGCACTCGGGCAGAACCGCGATGGACCGGCCAGCAACTGCAGACTCTCCGGAGCGGTTCTGCGCGAGTGCCGCGTTCGAGCCACGAGAGCGAAGGAGCGGTATTGAAATGCCGAGAAGGAGCGAATTCAGCGTCCTGCATTGCCTGAAAACAGGGGTTTTTTTCTCCGCAGGAAAGAAGCCACAACTCTCGACTTTCTGGAACGTCCTCCCTGAAAGCACAACGTGTGTGGCTTCTGGAGCTTCTAGCTGCCTTATTAGTGGGGCTTTCCTCTTCTATTTTATTCGTCACAGAATGCTGAAGTGTAGCAGCGGATAAACACTCCAAAACGAAATGTCGCTCGGAACAAAGGGATAAAACAGGAATCTGTGGGTGACAAGGTCCTATTTCAGGAGGAAACCTGGTATTTCTTGGAGAAGCCTGATATATTTGGGAGAAATGTGGCATGTCTGGAAAAAACAGTCCTCCTTTGGGGATAAAACAGGTATTTGTGGGTGAAAAGGTCCTATTTGAAGGGGGAAACCTGGTATTTCTTGGAGAAGA
This sequence comes from Lophura swinhoii, assembly GCA_030408155.1. Lineage (NCBI taxonomy): Eukaryota > Metazoa > Chordata > Aves > Galliformes > Phasianidae > Lophura > Lophura swinhoii. Next base: position 26,020,414 of record JASCYN010000149.1, on the reverse strand, counting down.
TGTGATATATTTGGGAGAAATGTGGCATTTCTGGAAGAAACTGTCCTCTTTAGGGGATAAAACAGGTACTTGTGGGTGAAAAGGTCCTATTTCCAGGGAGAAACGTTGTATTTCTTGGAGAAGATGCGGTATATTAGGGAAAATGTGGCCTTTCTGGAAGAAAATGTCCTCTTTTGGGGATAAAAGAGGTATTTGTGGGTGAAAAGATCCTATTTGAAGGGGGAAAGCTGGTATTTCTTGGAGAAGATGTGATCTATTTGGGAGAAATGTGGCATTTCTGGAAGAAACTGTGCTCGTTTGGGGATAAAAGTGGTATTTGTGGGTGAAAAGGTCCTATTTGAAGGGGGAAACCTGGTATTTCTTGGAGAAGATGAGATATATTTGGGAGAAATGTGGCCTTTCTGGAAGAAACTGTCCTATTTTGGGATAAAAGAGGTATTTGTGGGTGAAAAGGTCCTATTTGAAGGGGGAAACCTGGTATTTCTTGGAGAAGATGTGATATATTTGGGAGAAATGTGGCCTTTCTGGAAGAAACCGAGCTCTTTTGGGGTAAAAGAGGTATTTGTGGGTGAAAAGGTCCTATTTGAAGGGGGAACGCTGGTATTTCTTGGAGAAGATGTGATCTATTTGGGAGAAATGTGGCCTTTCTGGAAGAAACTGTCCTCTTTTGGGGATAAAAGAGGTATTTGTGGGTGAAAAGGTCCTATTTGAAGGGGGAAACCAGGTATTTCTTGGAGGAGATGTGATATATTTGGGAGAAATGTGGCCTTTCTGGAAGAAACCGAGCTCTTTTGGGGTAAAAGAGGTATTTGTGGGCGAAAGGGTCCTATTTGAAGGGGGAAACGTTGTATTTCTTGGAGAAGATGTGATATATTTGGGAGAAATGTGGCATTTCTGGAAGAAACTGTCCTCTTTTGGGGATAAAAGAGGTATTTGTGCGTGAAATGGTCCTATTTGAAGGGGGAAACCTGGTATTTCTTGGAGAAGATGTGATATATTTGGGAGAAATCTGGCATTTCTGGAAGAAAATGTCCAATTTGAGGGATAAAAGAGGTATTTGTGGGTGAAAAGTTCCTATTTCCAGGGGTAAACCAGTTATTTCTTAGAGAAGATGTGATATATTTGGGAGAAATCTGGTATGTCTGGAAGAATCTGTCCTCTTTGGGGATAAAAGAGGTATTTGTGGGTGAAAAGGTCCTATTTGAAGGGGGAAAGCTGGTATTTCTTGGAGAAGATGTGATATATTTGGGAGAAATCTGGCCTTTCTGGAAGAAACTGTCCTCTTTTGGGGATAAAACAGGTATCTGTGGGAGAAAAAGTCCTATTTGAAGGGCTAAAGCTGGTATTTCTTGGAGAAGATGTGATCTATTTGGGTGAAATGCGGCATTTCTGGAAGAAACTTTCCTATTTTGGGGATAAAAGAGGTATTTGTGGGTGAAAAGGTCCTATTTGAAGGGGGAACCCTGGTATTTCTTGGAGAAGATGTGATATATTTGGGAGAAATGTGGCATTTCTGGAAGAAACTGTCCTCTTTTGGGGATAAAAGAGGTATTTGTGGGTGAAAAGGTCCTATTTCAGGTGGAATCCTGTTATTTCTTGGAGAAGATGTGATATGTTTGGGAGAAATGTGGCATGTCTGGAAGAAAATGTCCTCTTTTGGGGATAAAAGAGGTATTTGTGGGTGAGAAGGTCCTATTTGAAGGGGGAAACGTGGTATTTCTTGGAGAAGATGTGATCTATTTGGGTGAAATGCGGCATTTCTGGAAGAAACTTTCCTATTTTGGGGATAAAAGAGGTATTTGTGGGTGATAAGGTCCTATTTGAAGGGGGAAACCTGGTATTTCTTGGAGGAGATGTGATATATTTGGGAGAAATGTGGCATTTCTGGAAGAAACTGTCCTGTTTTGGGGATAAAAGAGGTATTTGTGGGTGAAAAGGTCCTATTTCAGGTGGAATCCTGTTATTTCTTGGAGAAGATGTGATATATTTGGGAGAAATGTGGCATGTCTGGAAGAAACTGTCCTCTTTTGGGGATAAAAGAGGTATTTGTGGTTGAAAAGGTCCTATTTGAAGGGGAAAGCTGGTATTTCTTGGAGAAGATGTGATCTATTTGGGAGAAATGTGGCATTTCTGGAAGAAAATGTCCTCTTTTGGGGATAAAAGTGGTATTAGTGGGTGAGAAGGTCCTATTTCTACGGGGAAAGCTGGTATTTCTTGGAGAAGATGTGATATATTTGTTAGAAATGTGGCATTTCTGGAAGAAAATGTCCTCTTTTGGGGATAAAAGAGGTATTTGTGGGTGAAAAGGTCCTATTTGAAGGGGGAAACGTGGTATTTCTTGGAGAAGATGTGATATATTTGTTAGAAATGTGGCATTTCTGAAGAAACTGTCCTCTTTTGGGGATAAAAGAGGTATTTGTGGGTGAAAAGGTCCTATTTGAAGGGGGAAACCTGGTATTTCTTGGAGAAGATGTGATATATTTGGGAGAAATGTGGCATTTCTTGAAGAAACTGTCCTCTTTTGGGATAAAAGATGTATTTGAGGGTGATAAGGTCCTATTTGAAGGGGGAATCCTGGTATTTCTTGGAGAAGCTGTGTTATATGTGGGAGAAATGTGGCATTTCTGGAGGAAAGTGTCCTCTTTTGGGGATAAAAGAGGTATTTGTGGGTGAAAAGGTCCTATTTGAAGGGGGAAACCTGGTATTTCTTGGAGAAGATGTGATATATTTGGGAGAAATGTGGCCTGTCTGGAAGAAAATGTCCTATTTGAGGGATAATACAGGTATTTGTGGGAGAAAATGTCCTATTTGAAGGGGGAAACCTGGTATTTCTTGGAGAAGATGTGGTATATTTGGGAGAAATGTGGCATTTCTGGAAGAAACTGTCCTCTTTGGGGATGAAACAGGTATTTTGGGTGAAAAGGTCCTATTTCAAGGGGGAAATCTGGTAGTTCTTGCAAGACTTGTGATATATTTGGGAGAAATGTGGCATGTCTGGAAGAAACTGTCCTCTTTTGGGGATACAAGTGGTATTTGTGGGTGAAAAGGTCATATTTGAAAAAGGAAAGCTGGTATTTCTTGGAGAATATGTGATATGTTTGGGAGAAATGTGGCCTTTCTGGAAGAAAATGTCCAATTTGGGGGAGAAGGCTGGTAGTTTTCGGTGAGAAGGTCCTTTTTCAGGAGGAATCCTGGTATTTCTTGGAGAAGATGTGCTATATTTGGGAGAAATGTGGCCTTTCTGGAAGAAAATGTCCAATTTTGGGGAGAAGGCTGGTTGTTTTGGGTGAGAAGGTCCTATTTCAGGAGGAATCCTGGCATTTCTTGTAGAAGATGTGATATATTTGGGAGAAATGTGGCATTTCTGGAAGAAACTGTCCTATTTTGGGGATAAAAGAGGTATTAGTGGTTGAAAAGGTCCTATTTGAAGTGGGAACCCTGGTATTTCTTCGAGATGTGATATATTTGGGAGAAATGTGGCATTTCTGGAAGAAAATGTCCTCTTTTGGGGATTAAATAGGTATTTCATGGAGAAAAGGTCCTAATTCAAGAGGGAAACCTTGTATTTATTGGAGGAGTTGTGATATATTTGGGAGAAATGTGGTATTTCTGGAAGAAAATGTCCAATTTGAGGGATAAAAGAGGTATTTGTGGGTGAAAAGGTCCTATTTGAAGGGGGAAAGCTGGTATTTCTTGAAGGTGATGTGGTATATTTGGGAGAAATGTGGCATTTCTGGAAGAAACTGTCCTCTTTTGGGATAAAAGAGGTATTTGTGGGTGAAAAGGTCCTATTTGAAGGGGAAACCTGGTATTTCTTGAGAAGATGTGATATATTTGGGAGAAATGTGGCATGTCTGGAAGAAACTGTCGTATTTTGGGCATAAAACTGGTATTTGTGGGTGAAAAGGTCCTATTTGAAGGGGAAACCTGGTATTTCTTGGAGAAGATGTGGTATATTTGGGAGAAATGTGGCATTTCTGGAAGAAACTGTCCTCTTTTGGGGATAAAAGAGGTATTTGTGGGTGAAAACGTTGTATTTGAAGGGGGGAAACCTGGTATTTCTTGGAGAAGATGTGATATACTTGGGAGAAATGTGGCATTCCTGGAAGAAACTGTCCTCTTTTGGGGATAAAAGAGGTATTTGTGGGTGAAAAGGTCCTATTTGAAGGGGGAAACGTGGTATTTCTTGGAGAAGATGTGCTATATTTGGGAGAAATGTGGCATGTCAG